>JARKIA010000208.1:0-316216 GCA_029289565.1 Mycena galericulata | reverse complement strand
ACTGGGCATGAAGAGGCGGATCTTCTCGGGCTTCGGTGGGGGTCATCCACGTCCCGTGCTGCTTCAGCTTGTGCAATGGTATGTGCGGCGCCCGGCATGAATCTCCTCTGCAGATCCCGGAAGGTGCCGATCTTGACCAAGAGGGTGCGCCGCCACTCGTGGAGTTTCCCTTCGCGGTCCGCGGTAACTAGCGCTGTGCCCGCAATTTCAGTCAGGATACGCCGCCTGGTGTGTGTTAGTTAGCCTGCTGAAATGAAGAGCATTGCAGTACAAACTGTGCTACTTCAATCTGAAGTCCTGCAGTGAGAACACGCCGTCGCGCTGCTCCCTTGTAAGGGCGAACGGCCCTCAGCGAGCACAGCGTCCTCGTCCCTTTGCACTTCCAAACGGACCCTCTGCTTCGGTCAGGGCAATCTGTTGTATCTGCCCGTCAGTCAGGGTTACCATCATAGCCAACACCATCGACGTACCTTTCCGAGAGAGCGTGTAAGGATTCGGCTGAGAAGGGTCCGCAAGCCACGCGTCGATCATTGCCTTCCACTCTTTCTTCACGTCGTGCTCCACCGTGGCAACTGATTTCCTTGAAACCCGCCACCTGCCGCTCGCGTTCTGCGATAGCTACAATTAGCTTGCGTTGTAAAGCATCTCCTAAGCACGAGTTAGCTGAATAATATACGTGGAACGAGTCTTGCACACCTTGTCCGATGTTCTTTGGAAATTATGGCTATCGACTCTTGTCCTCCAGAACGTCTACCCTCTGCCCCTCGCCCCGCGTCCTTCGTCTGATACGAAGCCGGGTTCAGCACCGACCAAACCCGCTCCACGCCCTCCCCGTCACTCTTTCCGACGCCAGGCTTGAAGCTTAAGCTATTGTTCTCCTTGCAATCCTCGTTGTGGGAGGCCGCATGCCAGACCGGAAGTGCGCATTGGTAGGGTAATTTTGTCGAGGGGTAGGCGGATGTCCCGTGGCATCTTGGCGTTACGCTCCAGGGAGCCCCTTCTTCCATTGACACGCGATGTCGTACGATATGGTCAAAAGCATCAAGGCGAAGCCCGCTAGGGGCAGGAAAAAACGATGTAATCCATATTAGCGTATCTAGTCAAGTCGTCAGACGCGCCGTCGGGATGAAAACACGCACGCACCTTTCACCCTTCTGTAGGTCACCGATTCCATTCGGTCTCACGCACTCATGGCGGGCGCAGACGCACCCGCCCACGCCGACACACGCAACCCGGTAGTCAAGCGAGTATCTTTTTGGAGGAGTGCAGCGAAGGCAATACAAGTGCTCAGCTGTTTGACACATAAGCCCTTACATAGCAAAGCCAAACATGGACACTCACATCCTTCTCGGCGATGTATTTCTTCAGATGCCGTTTGTAACGTAGTTGCTCGACCCAATACGACCACCCGGTCCCAACGGCGGATCATCAATTTCGTTTGGCCGCATGCGATTTTTCAATTTGAAGTTGGCGTCCACCGCGAGCAGCAACATGTAGAGGAACCTGCGCAGCCCCTCCTTCAACACCTGCCTAGAAAGAGCAAAAAAAAAGAATCACGTACTTGTATTTCGGGTCCACATCGCGCCAGTTCGAGGGGAGATTCTTCCCATCTTGAGGACAACGCCCAGCACTGGACGGCACATTCGCCTAGCTTCGTCTCGTCAACGCCAGCGGGGTCGTGCACCCGACCCGCTCGTTTCATGCGCTTTAGGAACGCCCACTGGCGGGCCATCCGCTGAAATTGTTTGTAGCGATCCTAAGTACAAGAGGGTCAGTAATTGTTTCGGCTGTACAACGAGGGCTTACTGGAAGCCATCTGATGCCCGTTGCCGCCGTCACGTCGGTCGCTCGTTCCATCGCATGAATGAAGTCATTTACATTCATATTGCCAACAACATTGTATAACCGGTACGCTTCGAGAGTTTTGAAAGTCGCGCAAGTGCCGGGATCCGTGACGCTTGCGGGATACCACGCGTTCCTCAGTAGTTGTGCGAGATTGTCTGCGTGATCTGATCGCTCGCATTTGCAGTAGCGGACTCGGATTTGATGAATGATGGGGGGCCTCGATGACCGTCATCTTGTAGACCCTCTCATCGGGGAAGATACAGGGCAAGCCCGCCGTGTCCAAGTTGGTAGACCAGACCAATCTCAGCGAGGGAGCGGTCAAGCCAAAAATGGCCGCCCCATTCCTAGGAAAGCTGGTCAGAAAGAAAGAAAGAAACTACTGGGATGCCGTCGTACCTTTATTATATGCAGAGGCATTAGAAGATGACGCGACAGGCAGCATAGTTTGCATTGAAGATGCTGGCCGCAGTCGAGACATTTGAAATTTGGGTACCCCCTCCGTATGCTGCCTGGCAGTGAGCGCATCTGGGAGCGTCCAAGTCGTCGCCAAGGCCGTCGTGACGATAATTTCGTCCGAAAAAAGCCCCTTCAATGGACGCCAGAGAGACATTGGATCGTCCTGTCGCGAGAGCATTAGCAGCATGGTTTCCGTCGGTGGCATACTACTCACGGAGCTCGCGTATTCCTTGCGCTTCTTTGTGCCCGGGATGGCGGGGGGTCGACCCAACAGCATTCAAAGGGTTGGAATCCGAATCACGGTCCACCATGTCGTCGTAACCGTCGTCTGGTACAGGGATCCACTGGGCGTATGAATCGTCCAGATCTGAAGGCTGCACACGCGTTTTTTGTGGCCGACATTGAGCAATTCGTCGAGCGCCGACGCCCATCGGAAGAGAGATACACGCCGAGGTCGGCGGTGAGTGTCGCCTCTGTCTGTTCATAGGACCCGTCTCCGTAGTCAGCGTCGAGGAGGTCGTTGCGTGCGTCGGCGTGCCGTCCCATGGGCGAACTCGAGAAAAATGATGTAGTAAGGTCTCCAGATTTGATGCAGTCCCAAACACGATGGAATTATTTTGCAAAAAAAGTTGTTGAAGGTCGTTCCGTGCCCCGCACGGCAATATTCCAGGCCAAAAGCAGATCAAAACACAGAGACATTCTAGCCAAAATCAGGCGACCAGCAGAGAAACAAGCAAATATTTACATCAAAATCTGCCCCAAACGCGTCAAATACCTACTGGAGTGTTGACCGAATGTTGGTGGAACAACTTACCGAGCGAAACCCCGTTGGGGCTATGGCTCAAGCGAGGTACGTGAGAGAGAAGTGCAAAGCGCTTTGCAGCTCGATTAGGAAGGCGGCTAGTCGGGCCGAGCACCGCATCTCGCCTCCCAAATTCGTCGTTCACGCCGCGTCTTCTCGAGTCGGTTTTCAGCACAAACTACGTCAACTTTTGGTGTATCTACGGGCTCTCGAGCACGATAACTCTAGCGGGCTGGGGAAAAACCAACCCGTCCCATCTATACTCCACCCGACTCTCGTCCCGCCAATTCGGATACGCCGCCACAATAGAAGCCTCCTCTGCATGGTGGCGGAAAGGTGCGTGCGACATCTTCAGGGAGCACTCAGGACACCCCCAGTCATGCTCGAGCCACAGCCTAATGCACACGTAGCAATGGCTGTGGCCGCAAATGTATCTACCGTCGCATCAGCTCAGTTTCTAGGCTTAACACCGACTGGCAACGTACGATACTGGATGGGACTTCACCCTATGGCAAACTCCACACTCATGGTGATCTTGCTGCGGAGCCGGCTGTTCCAGGGGCCCAATGCCATCGACCCACAAATCTTCTTGCGTCAGCGGCGTCTCTCGGATCTGGCGCGCACCATCGCGGTTCCGAGTTTGTCTGAATCGGGCGGGGGTTTGCGCCCAATCCGCGATAAAGGGGGGATACCGTCGCGGCGCGCGCCTCGCGGGCCTGAGTGCGCCTCGCTGCAGCGACATTTGCCGGTGTCGAAGTGGCATGGTCAAGCTCGCGAATACGCGCTTGGACCATGTCGATCATACTCGTGAGACCGGCGGCGCGGGCTCTGCGAGCGGCCTCGTCGATGCCGGCCTCCAAGCTGGTGCGGTTGCGGCTCGGCGATCGGGGGCCTGGGTGAATAACAGGTGAGGGTTCCACTGCCTTTCAGTATCAGCTTCTCATTTGTGTCCAAGTATGGCGCGGTACTTACGGACACTCGCGCTACTCGGCGCTGGACCATTTTCGTGCAGAGCGACGCCTCTCCCTGATCAATCGCGACGTCAGATCAAGGTTCGCAGAACAATTTATCCACACACCCTGATTTCTCCCGCCAACGAAGGGGTTGTTGCGGGTGTTGCGGCGGTACGCCATATTGTAAGGAAAATTGCCGCGATGCCAGAGGGTGAAAGGCTGGGGGGTAAGTGCCATACCAGCGTTGAGAATGAGGTGAGTATTTACGCAGAAACCTGACCATGCATCGTCTAACCCCGGATGCGAACTTCGCACGTCAGAATCCTCAAATCAGTCTCAAATCATGCAGTTTCGCCAATCTTCGCCCAACCGCCTATCAATGGGATTTCCCGACACGACGCCAACGGAGACGCAAGTACGCGCAGTGGCGCTTTCCCCTCCCTCGGCCATAAATGTAACATAACTATAGCTCTCATTACTTCCTCCCATGTATCATACTTACTTTCCACGTTTTCCCAATAATACTGGTTCATGCACATCTTGGAGGACCGTTCGGCGGCAGTTTCATGGCATCAGAACCATCAGAAGCGGTGGTTACGCGTCGGCTTTCATGTGCAGCACCATGCTGCTAACTTACCACTCATTTGATTCCCAATCGGGAAATACAGGTCATTCCGTGCCATCGGCCAGATATCTCACGGAACATCTCGCACGAGCATGCATTCAAACCCATGTATAAACAATTTTCCCTATCCCCGTAGCATTTTTTTTCTGATTTTTCTACACACAAGTAGTATCGACGATGAGATGTTGCAAGCGCATACCCTACAACTTGGCGCGCCTGTAACCCCGGTGATCAGCGTTAAGAGAAACAAGGTACGAAGGGATCACCCACACTTGATGGTTGCCGCCCAGCGGCGCATCGGGCAGCGCCGCCCACCAGGTCTCGATGCCCTCGCCGTCGCTGCGGTACAACAGGAATTCGGGCATCTGATACAGCTCCCCGCGCTGAGGGTCAGCGAGACGGGGCACGAGCGCGGACCGGGCCTTGACGCGCTCCTTGCAGTATCTTTTATTCAATTGGAAGGACGCGTCGTACGCGATGAATGGCGTGGATATCATCTCGAAAGTGATGCTAGATTATTCCATTAGTTATGTAGGTAAATGCGTTCGAGACACTGCAGAGCGCGTACCGCATGTCTTCTGGGGTTCGCTTATACAAGACCACTTCCTTGGACTGATCCTGAGTTTCCTTGGCTGCTATGTAGTCAGCAAACATGGTACCGAACTGCAATTGATGAGAGAGGGACACGACCTTTGAGAGGCGACGCGGGTGCAACTGCTTCGTCGTCCTCATCCGTTACAGGGACGAGCTCAGGGACCGGGTCCTCCTCTGCACCCTCCTCTGCATCCTGGGCCTCTGCACATCCCACACGCACAATTTCTTCGCTAGTCGGAGCATCTATGGGGAAAGATTGGGCTGACATCTTGGGAAAACATGTGCTCACCGGTTTCCTCTTTTATGTGCCAAACGGCGGAGCCATTCGCGGCTATCTGAGCTACGCAGGGTCCATGGTTTCGCTCGTTTTGGCGTTTTTCTTGGAGATCGGCCGACCGATAGTATCGCATGTGACGGGTGTGAAGGAGAGATGATGAGGATCTCAGATTCGGAAGCCGGCAAATTTTCCTGGGGAGACGCGTCTGCATTCAAAAACACGCGTGAGTTCACCGTGAGTTCCCCACTGCAACTCACCCATTGTAATGTCCACGGTCCTGAACTTGCTCCCGCGCCGCCGAGGCCGTTCGGCACGACTCTTCACTTTCGGGAGACAGCCCCTCGCCGCACCCATCCAAAGCCTCCTCCCGTACCCATGGGAGGATGCCCTGGTTGTACAAAATGTAGTTGTTATGTGGCGCGAGGATTTTGACCCCGTGTACCGCGGCGACGTATTTTCATTTTTCTGCTGTTGCCATCCTTGCGCTCTGACTTACGTGTTTTCCAGGTTCATCCGGACGAGTCCTGTGCTCAAAATCTGGCTCGTCACCCTTGGGATATTCCCGATGGTGAAGAGGATCAGTTCAGCGACATTCCCGAGTTTGTCGACACCCGTCCTACCACGCCCGAGCTTGTCGACACGCGCCCTACCACGCCCGAGCTCTCTGACACGCGCCCTACCACGCCCGAGCTTGCCGACACGCGTCCTACCACGCCCGAGTTTGTCGACACCCGTTTTACCACGCCCGAGCCTGCCGGTCCCCTCGAATTCGCTAGCAGCCCCTTGACTCCGAGCGGCGAGGTTAGCCCCACTTTGACCGAGGTCGCCAACGGCTGGCGCCCCAACTTCAAAACGTACAGCCGGCGCGACAGGAAGCGTTTCCTGGCTGAGCGCGCCGAGCGCGAGACCAAGGAAGCGCACGCCAAGGCCGAAGCGAAAGCGAAGGCGGCCGCCAACAAGCGCGAGAAGGAGCTTGCTTTGGCGGCGAGGCGTCAATTGCGTCCGACGCGTCGCTCGGCGCGTCTTCGCCGCTACCGCGACAACCCTGCCGACCCCGAAGTTTGGACTATGGATAAGCTCGTGCAGAATGGTCATGTCATTTACCCAGTGGATCCAGAGTAAGTCAGTTCGTGTGCCGTGGGAGCTCTAACTCACCACATCTCCCAGAGCGACAACACCGTTGATCGACGAGAAGGGCTATGTTATGGCTCTGATCGCCGGGCCACCGAAGGGCGAGAAGCTGTCGTGGGTCCATCTCATGCAGCATGCCGATAAGGCCATGGGGCGTGTGTATCGTAACACGGTGTTTCCTAACCTGGGCCGCGAGGAGTCCCGGGTACGCTTCGGAATCGGCTTTGGCGAGATTGGCGCGGTAAGTACTCGAAATGCCGTTGAAGGACGGTGCTTACCTCCCCACCTTTAGGAACCTCACCAAATTAACGTTAAGTCCTGCCATCTCGAAGACGTCGCGTACATTCAGGCTAGCGCCGCCTTTCAGAAGTTGTCCGCCTATCAAAACCGTGAGCGCACTATTCTCTCTTTAAGTGCTCGCGCTCACCTAGGGCCTAGATGTATTTTGCCAGATAGCACCGAAGGCATACGCTGACCTCGAGCACAAGATGAGCCTTCTTAAAGCTCAGACTGGAATGTGCCCCGCATTCCCGGACTCGGTGTTCACGACCAGCGAGATCGCGTTCGGCGATGGGCCCCAGCTCTCCCGGAAAAATCGCGACGCGCAGTTCGACACAATGGAGGCCATTACGGTGGGTGGCGATTACGCATGGGAGCAAGGCCGAGCGATGATCATCTTTTGGGATGATTATGTCGCTATCCCCTTGCGACCGGGAACGACGGTGCTGTATCCAACTGGGACCAAGCGGTTTTCGTTCACCGGCGTCGCAGCTCACGAGAAATTTTACATCTTCAGGCAGTTCTGCCATGCAGGGGTGTTGCGCTGGATCGACAAGGGCTTCCAGTCTGACGAAGACTTCGCGACGGCTCTGTCGGAGGAGGGTTATATAGACTTTCAGACTGGTCGGCAGCGGCGCGGACAGACTGGCATTCACAAGTACACCAAAATCAACGACATCTACGTTGTCTAGTGTAGTTAGTCAATACTTCTACGCACCTGAATCACAAAATACCTTGGCTGCTTGACTTGACTTGACGTGAGTACGAGAAGAGAGGATGTGTGACTCCGCTTTGATTGACACATGATGATGATCAAACGAGCTTGGCGGTCCAAATATGGCGTTGCGACTCCATCAGTTTTATTATTGCACAACACCGTTTTGGACATGGCACTCAGGAATACACTCAGGCATAATATCATTGAGAAGGATACTAACAAGAGCTCTGCGAATCAGTCTGTCTGAGCAGCGAAAGGGATACATGATATACGAGATATAGCAACGATCAGATGCGCGTCTTCGCTCCATCAAGCCCCGCGCGCCGCGTATCACGGCCCTCACCAACGTTGATGGCGCGTGAGCCCGCCTTCACACCCCGATTCTCCTTGGACTCACGCCGCTCGTTCTCGCCCGGATAGCCAGCCTTGGCGAGGCGCTTTGCCCTCGCCCGCCGCCTGCGCTCCCGTTTTGCCGCCGCGTAGGACTTGTACGCTTCGAGGCCGTACTTTTGCTTGTAGATACTGCCGAACGAGCTATTAGTATAATTTTCCTCAAGACAGGCAACGAACGCACGAGATGCGGCGTTGAGCCTCCCAATATCTTAAATTCTCTCGGTTCCTGAATACACATTCGTGTCAAAATATAGGTCGACACCCAAAAAAAGAGTGGCGTACTTGGCTCGGTAAGTGGCTTGATGAACCCGGGCACGCGCAGCCGCAAGCGCCTGTTCCTCCAAGGGGCGGAGTTTGAGTTCAGCGCGCTTCCTAGGCAGATGAGTCTGAGGGGGGGCAACATTGAGACAAGTAACTCACTTAGCCATGCGGATCCGCGCCTTCTCGCGGCGGATTGCCTGACGCGCCATGCTACCAAAAAATTGGCTCAAAAACGTCAATGCGAAGGGGAGGTGCGTACAACAATTCATGGTCGGTAGGGCCCACGACATACTTGGATTTCATAGGGGGAGGATTGCTTGTGGAAGCTTTTGTTGGGCGTCCCACAGTCGAAGACTTCATCGGTAGAGGTTGTTCGGTGGAGGTCATGGAAGGGAGAGGCAAAGAGGGAGAGGTACACGATGCGTCAGCCACAAAGCAACGTTCGGCACGATCATGTGCTTGGCAGGCTGGCGAGTCGCGTACAGTGCCGAGATCGCGTCGGCGACCTTTATTCGAGTTCCACTGCGCGCGGATGGGTACATAAAATATCAGAAACTTTCCAAAATGCTCCAGGGATTGATGCTCGGGCCAAAGGGACGCACCGTAAAAAAAGACACGCACAATGTCGTCGATTTTCGATTTGTGGCAAGTTCGCAGCTTTGAGGGGGTGCCAGTGTGGCAAGTTCGCACCAGGTAACGAACGCGAAAGGTAATGTAAGGCGAAGAAAGCTGCGGTGAGCGAACAGAGTCGGGGGTAAAACGTATGGGATTTCCGTCTTCCAGTGGGCGTGAAGAGGATCCCGCTTCAAGTAGGGACAATTGGCTGGGGTGCAAAGTCGAGGTGGTGCCGTTTGTGACAAGTTCGCAATGTTGAATACGCTGTGGGGACGAATTGGATGATTTTGAGCAGCTAGAAGTGCGATATGTGGACTAAGCGTGAAAGGTAGAACCGGATTTCTCATGTTTTCTTAGACGGAAGAGCATCGAGGTAGCAAGGTTCACGAAGTTGCCCGAAAACTGGGCAGGTTGGCCATTGCAAACATGGAAGACCACATTGAAGCTGACCTGTGACAAGTTCGCACGGACTTCGGGGTACATTATTGATTTATAAATTTAAAAAAAAATGCCTTTGATTGCAGACCGTACAGGAAGTATGATAGACATCGACGCTTACCTTTGGCTTCTTCAGATTTTCTATTGAAGCTATGGGAAGGCTAAAACATGAGGTCGGCGTCGTGCCAGTGTGTGACAAGTTCGCAAATCGGGCATACCGGGTACTTTTGTGGCCAGTTTGCATTCCTTCCCATTAAAAAAGGTACCACTAAAAAAAATGGCGGCGGGAGACATAGGACATTTAGTCAGTCGTATCAGATATTCTGTCCGACCGAGCAGTGAGTGGAATTTAATTGAGAATGCTAGACTTATGCCTCTACTTGGCATGCCGCGGTCGAGTTCTGGGCGTAACACATTGTTGTGCTGATTCACTCCTCTCACTCCCGGCAGTTGAGTACAACCCAATGTTTCACAAGATTCACGGAGACAATATGTAAAGACAGACTACGAAAAAACATCGTCAGGGTACGGAGGCAGCACCTCCGCAATGTCCCCACGATGGCGTGCATCTGCAAACTTCTGCAGAGCAGCGGCCTTCCCCTCGATGGACTCGTATAACGCCCCGCGGACACCGAGCGTGTTGAGTTGGCTCTCGAGACTAAAATGAAACTCTTAATTAAGGTGGAATGAAGTAGATAAGAAACTCACTGAGAACGATAAACGCCAGGGGTGATCCCACGATAAACAACGTACCAGACCTGCTTCTGGTCGTGGGGTTCCGTGCCGCTGAGCGGGTTGTCGATGTCGAAGGTGGAGGCCGGCGTAGGGAGGGAGGGAATGGCTGCTGTGACCGGAGAAGAACAAGTGCGCACCCAGCCGTGGCTAAGAGCATACTGGAAGGCTGCCTCCGCGTCGCGTACGGTCTTGTACCCGCGGAAAATACAATTGCTGACGCCATTGACCAACGCTTTAACCTCTCTCCTACATCGGCGCGATAAGCTGTCAGAGTCGTGAGGGGGTTGATCAACGTACCAGGTGCGGAAGACACCAAAGCGGCGCCCACAAAAGACCACGTAGGCCGCTTTCTTCGATTTCTTCTTCTTGCGCCTTCCCGACACTGTGCTGACGTGAGCATCAGCGACTCCCTGGGTTGCGGAGCCAGCAAGCGACCTGCTCAATTATTTGAACGAATACAACGATGGGAACTATGAAGAAATATACCACTCAGTTGTCAAACCTCGTCTTGTGGGCGATTCAAAGCAATAAACAACGGGGGTTCGAGCGGGGTTTAGGGTCCGATTATGGGCTGCGGGGAATGTGTGGCGTTGCAAGGCGACGGGCGGCAGACGCGGAGACGGAGTTCGGGGTGGTGGACTAGGGCGTCGGGGAGGATAGTCGCCATCCCCCAGGTCGAGGCTGGCTATGAGCGCGACGATCTCAGCGTCTTCATAATCTGAAGAGTCGTCGAGGGTGGTCATGGTGGGTCAACCGTAGGCAGGGCAAGATTGAAATTGAGGAGAGCGTATGTACCGATGGCGCAGACATCGGATAAACTGAATCGCTATCAGTCCATCACTATCAGAAGGGGCATCAAGGGTGCTGGACTCTAAAACATCTCCAGGGAGAATGAGAAGACTCCTGATTCGCAATTGAGTCCAAGGAGTGTGAGACGTAGGAAAAAGCTGAAGAGATGGATACGCTGAAAAAAATGAAGAGCTGACTACCGAGGTACGCAATTGGCACACGTACTTCGTTGGGCAGGAAGGGAGCGAGACGTCCGTAAACTTGAGAAAGCAGAGATCGTTTGAGGTGCTGGGGAGTGCCGAGCATCGCGTGAACGCACGCCCGCATGCGAACTCACGCGGCGGAGAGGCCAGATAGTGCCGAGAGAGCTTGTTGAGGAGTTGCAGAGCGCCTAGCACCGCGTGCGAACTCACGGGGCATACCAAGCGAGAGTCTACAGACCAGAAATCAGAAAATAACGAGAGTGCAAACTCACGCGGCGTACTAAGCGAGAGTCTACAGACCAGTGTTTAGAAAGTACCGAGAGATTGTTGAGGAGCTGTAGAGCGCCGAGCACCGCGTGCGAACTCACGGGGCATACCAAGCGAGAGTCTACAGACCAGAAATTAGAAAATAACGAGAGTGCGAACTCACGCGGCGTACTAAGCGAGAGTCTACAGACCAGTGTTTAGAAAGTACTGAGAGATTGTTGAGGAGCTGGAGAATGCCGAGCACCGCGTGCGAATTCAAAAAGCTGAAGAGATGAGGGCTACGCGGAAAAAGCTGAAGAGTCGGAAACCGAGGTAAGCAACTGGTACACATACTTCGTTGAGCGGGAAGCGAGACGCGCAATAAACTTGAGAACGCAGAGAACGTTTGAGGTGCTGGGGAGTGCCGAGCACCGCATGCTCGCACGCCCGCATGCGAACTCACGCGGCGTACCAAGCGAGAGCCTAGAAACCAGAAACTAGCGAGAGAGCGAACTCACGGCGTACTAAGCGAGAGAGCAGATAGTACTTACCGAGAGATTGTTGAGGAGCTGAAGAGTGCCGAATACTGCGTGCGAGCTCACGCGGCGCAGCAAGCGTGAGTCTTGAGACTAGAAGTACAGTGAAAGTACCGAGACACTGTCACGGTTGATGCCGAGTACCGCATGCGAACTCACGCGGTGTACCAAGTTATAGTGGGAAAGAAGACGGAATCTGTCTCCGTGGGCACTGATGCGATTGATGGACAAAGGTTGATGGGAAATTCTACTCGCGAGATCTGGATCTCATTCAAGCGCAAGGGACCAAAAAAAACAATTTATTTCGACAGATGCGGGCTACACGATGATGAAACTAGACTACGCGAGGCCCGTAAACGCAAAAGGGCCTAAGAAACAGATGAATCAGCCAGGGTTCGGGGTTCAGGGAAAGATGCGCCCGCCTACAATTAATGGAGGACTGCAACCATCCCAAAGTCGAGCATCTCGTTGAAGGCGGTGAGAGCCAGAGCTTGAGTCTTGTAGCTCTTCATGGCATTGCCGGAGACGCCGACGACCGCGTTGAGGGCCATGGGGTGGTTAAGGTGGACGCCGACGTACCGGCCCTTGGTGACCGCGTACCAGAGGGGGGTCTCCTGGTTTTCTGCAACAGGGTCCTCGGCCACGGGAAGCAGGTGGCCGGTGGGAACAACGACGTAGAAAACGCCTGCGATCCAGGGTCCGTGAGTCTGGAGGCCGGTGGGCGCGGGCGCCGCAGGAGCTGGCGCGGGGGCGGGAGCCGTCACCACGGGAGCAGTAGGTGCGGCGGGCAGAGGGGCGGGAGCCGACTGGTCACCTAGATAAACGTGTGAGATGGCGGAGACTTATCAAACGCGTATGGATCACCTTGCACGAGGGTAGCCATAGCGGCAGACAAAAGTTGGAGAGCAGCGACGTTGGCTAGAATTAATGGTGTTAGTGAGGCCAAAGAGCACGAGAGAAAGAGCGCAACGTACTCTGGTTGTCGTTGCGCTGAGCAGGCACCGCTGCTGAGACAGAGGTGTGAGACTCTGTTCCAGGAGCAGGAGGGAAAGTTTGCATACTGAGTAGATGGAAGGACGAAAGAAAGAGGGAGTCGAGTCGAGACGCGTGGGCTGGTGCTTTTATAGGCTGGCTGAGAGATTGGAACTCCGCATGATGTCGCGTGGATGTGGAACGACCCGGGGAGATCTGGGCAGAACAAATTATCAACAAACAAAACTCGCCAGCAGAGCTCCATCAATATAGCGCTCAGAGAATAGGAACCTCAGGTGAGTTTGCTACTTAAACCGTGCCGAATAGCTTGACAATAACTAATTTGACCTACAGTAAGCCATGGGGCGACGTAGGCGAGAGACCGTGCGGATACCCAAAGAGAGTCGAAAAAATTTGAAGATGTGGGCTGAAGGGGCACGAGAAGAGATTCTGCAGCCGCACTTGGATGAATACAGCAAAGCAATGGAGGAAGGATGGCGAGCTGAGCGCGCATGCTTGCAGCGAATTTGTAACGAGTTCCATGCGCGGGTCGACTGGCAGCTAGCGGACCACGAAGAGCCTGTCTTGACGGAGTTCGACCCAAACAAAGTGATTGAAAAGGTGACTCTCGAGGAGGAAGACGAGAAGGCCAAACGCGCGCGCATTGTGGTCTTGAATGGGGTGGGTCACATGATCCCGACCAACGTAACAGCGCACTCACCTCCGACCTCCAGCGCATCCGCCGATGGTTCAAGTATCGGATCCGGAAGCTTCGTAAACATCGGGCGACCGCTGTGCTGGATCCCACGAAGGACCCGTATGCTGTTCTCTTGGCTAAATTGTCTCGCATGACAGCGCCTCCGAAAGCTCGCCAAGCATACCAGCAGCTCATGCGAGAATCGTACGCCCAGAAAATCGCCCCAGAGGTGAAGGAGGAGTGGGAGAAGTTTCTCCAGGAGCATCCGGATATAGACCCGAAACAAAAGGCTAAAGGGGGCTTTCGTGCGCAAGTTGCGCGCGACGTCTTCAAGAAATTGCCTGCCTCTGAGCAACTAGCACTCGGGAAACGCGCGGCGGACGAAGCCAAAGAGAAACGCGCCGCATATGTCAAATTCCTCAAAGACCCGGCCTCGACACTGCCAGCGGACCGTCAGAAGTGAGTGGCTGTATGAATTCTTTTGGGCGCGTGAAATTGAAGAATTTGAAGATGTATCGACGCAGCGCCCGGATTCATGGGCCCTATCCTCGCCGGACTTCAGGAGTACACGGGCATGCAGTGCCTGCTGGTTATGGGTGGCCCGATCCCGAAGTATGGGGGGGAGATCCGGACGGTGCAGTAAGTCGTCATATAATACTTGCAAGCACTCATTTCTAACGACCGTATATAGTGTGTCCTTTGGGCGAAACAAGACGGCTGCAGCGCAGAGTCTACCGCAGTGGGACAAAGACCGATTCAATCGAAACGTTTTGGGATTCATGAAAGACTACTGCAGTACGGCATTCAGTAAGTGATATTCGTACTACTTTCACACATTGGCTAATATCATCTCAAAGCTGAGCAAGATTGCAGCGAGAACGCGCTTCCTGACGCTGGCGACCTGGCCAAAGCGAAGTATAGAATTGCTCGCCCCGACAACGAAGCCAGCGGCAGCGACAGCGACAGCGACTCGGATAGCAGCAGCGATAGCTCAAGCTCCGACTCTGAGTCTGACTCCGACGACGACGACGAGCAAGAAGATTCTCAGAGCCGCAAGAAGCGAAAACTTGACAACGCACCGGATTCCGGGGCAAAGAAGCGCCAGAGCCATAGCAAACGGGACGCGGCGACGAGTGCTGCTGCCGCCTCTCCAGCTGCCCCTACTACTCCCCCAGCTCCACCTTCTGCTGACGCGATCTGGCGTGACGAACACGGCCGAACGTACATGGAGGCGCGCGACGACAATGTGGCGCGGAACAAACGGATGGCGGAGGAGTTTCGTGCGCAGATGGTGGCAGAGGGCCTCATGCCGCCACCAAAGGCTCCGCCAGTGCGCAGAGCGCGCGTGCTCAAAGCTGGGACCGAGCCGACACGGAGATTGACACGTCAGAGGGCTGGTGCAGCATCTCGCGAGGAGGGAGCGATGGACGTGGACGCCCCTTCGCCACAGGTATCCGACACGTCAGGAGATGATCGAATGGAGATTGATGCCCCACTTGACGTTGGAGGCACATCAAGCACGGGCAAGGCCGCCGGTCCAGCGTCCCCTGCTGCTAATTCTGCGCAACACAGCTCGCCGCCTGCATTGACGACGCCGGACACCACCTCGAACGTGTCGACCTCGGCGGCAACAGGCCCTACCCCCACCGCAACTACACCTCCGGACTCGACATGCACGATCTCCGCGGCGATTGCGCCGGCGTCGACCCAAGCGCAAGCGGCGCCCGACTCACCCCCGACGCACACGCCCCCGGCCCCGACGATCTCCGCGGCGAGTGCGCCGTCGTCGACCCAAGCGGCTACCGACACACCCCCGACGCACGTGCCCCTGGCCCTGACGATCTCTGCCGCGAGCGTACCAGCGGCGACGCAGCCTAATTCCGACTCAGCGCCGTCTGCGCCCCAGCGCGCGAGGACCGAGTCCGCGAGCCTGACGCGCCCCCCTTGCCCAGCCAAGGCGGCGGAGTGGTTTGTCGATGCGCATGCTGCGATGACCCGGCAAGATCTCGGGTGTCATTTCGACGGGCTGGTAGCAGCGTGGACCCGACTGGAGGCTGCATCGAAATATGAACAGGGGCCAACAAACCTACCGAGTAAAGGCCGTCCCAAGCAGGTTGGGGCATGGATCGCAGCCGCGCGTGGAAAAAGGGGAACAGCAGATCCGAAGGTCCTTGACCCCGCTAAGTACGCAGTCGAGTGGCAGAAGTGGTGGAATTCCTTGCAGCCTGAGTGGAGAAAGAAAGATGCCGATGGGATGTGGTCAACGACGGGTGGATACGGGAAAGATGGGAAGGAATGGGGGCCCCTGTACCAGTGGGGGGTGAACGGCACGCTGAGCTTGCTCGCGTCGCTATATTTCTGGGGGTCTGCCATCTGCGAGGATTCCGAGTTGTTGACGGCGTGGGAGGCGGCTGTCGTGGATGTTTCATGGATGCTTGAGGGTATGGCCATTTACTACGAGAAATTCAATCGTAGATTCTGAATGTAGTTGATTATTTATTTATCTGTGAAATTTGCTTCAATCGACGGACTTGAGATTCAGATAGATTTGTGACATTAACACCCGAAGGTATCTCGCAAATTTTCAGATCCATAGATGACCCTGTAGCATAATGTAGTGCGTCTCGCCAATGTACGGTAGTTACTGTCATTCCACGAGAGGTTCTTAGTTCAAGTCTGAGTGGGGCCATTTTTTTTTTCACTCGTAGATTCTGAATGTGACCTTACAACTTGTCTTAGACCGTTTATTTTTTATTGTCTTTTGGTTCCGGCTCAGTGATATCATTGACTTGGATATGTGTATGGAAAGTACAAGAAAAATCGGGGCGAAAAGAAATATGGAAGGAATTTATCCCGCCGAGCGGCGAGGCTGAACGGGCAAGGTGAGGGGCCAGCCAAACAGAGGCAAACTCAAAATGGCAAGGCCGTTTCAACACCATTTTGGAGCAGGGAGTGTCAAAACAAGGAAATAAGGATTGAAATAGGATCTGAAAGGTGATCTAAAGGAGACCTGCTAATAAATGGCAAGTGGAGGAACGAAAAAAAAGGGGATAAGGTGAGGGGGCTTGCCAAATAGAGACAAAGCCGGAACGGCAAGGCCGTTTCAAGATCATTGTGGAGCAGGAAGTGCCAGGGAAGAGGGAGGACAGATAGTAAGACAATGGAAAATGGATCCAGAAGATACCTGCCAATAAATGGCAAGTAGAGGAACCAAAAAAAGGGGATAAGGCCAGGGAAATGCCGAGGATGCGGGTGCAAAAGAGAAAGGGGATACAGGGAGGTGCCGAGGAGAGGATGCCGCCTGCGTGCCGGGTCGGGATTGCCCGAGGAAGCGGAAACAAATGGAGCGTCGGAAGGGGATAACGGGAGGGGGAGCATCAAAGGGGTTTCCAGGTTTCTCGAGGCCCATCAAAGAATTAATGTATATATTCCCCCATAAAAGGTTCCCATCATAAGACAAATACACACAACGCATGGAGGAGCGTGGGAGGAGCCCAAAAAGGGCTGTCCCAGGCCTATTTTAGGGTACTGTAAACTGTATGAACACAGCCAAGTAGATGGCTGGTTACATGAGTTTAGACATCTATTTCTATGGCTACATCTATGGAGTTTAGCCTATATATTACAGCTATGGCTCCGACGTTGCATGTGTACTTGACTTGCGGGACATGATAATATATCTTTGTGTCTTCGATGTCGTGTCTTCGGCTTGAACGTGTTCCTGCTGGTTGACGCGGTATTTTGTTGCAGGCGCTGTGTTCCTTGTGAAATGCTTGCCCAACGGAGATCAGTATTGTCCCGAGAGATATCGGTGGGACAAGGCTCGCATTGCTCGCGCATGATGCCTTCACTCTCCTCTGCGCAGTGCACATCTCCCTTTACACCTCCGCTGCCACCTCGCTTCCCTGCCTCACAGGCACATCCACCCCAATGCATGGCTGCATCCACATTCCGTGCAACTCGCCGCCGGTACCTTCTGCACCTGCTGCTTTCCCCCCCTTCCCCTTAGCCGCCCCGTCTGAACTCCCACCTGTCGATGCATATCCCCGTATCGCTGCGACCCGGCGGCGATCTTCTCTGCCCCCGACGCCGGCACCCCGAGCTCACAAACGACACCCACAACCGCATGTGCAAAGGTGCCCTCCAGTCCCTCATCGAGCACCATCTTAATGACGCTCGTCCACCTCCGCAGGCGCGAGCGACTCCATCTTGTTGATGGACATCCAGACGACCTGGTCGTGTGCGCTCGCGTCCGTCCTGCTCGCGCGCAGCAACTGGTGGTCCGCACCACGCGTCACCACCCACCCAGCAGACAGGCAGTGTGCCTCGTGCCGCATTCTCTCGCTTGGGTAGACGCCATCGAGCCGTGCGCCCTCAAGTTCGCAGATTAATCACTTACGCTGTCCGCAAGCAACATCCTTGCCGCTCGTTATACGACACAGGGAGAAGGGTGATGTGTATGCACACAGTCACCATAGCCTCAGCAAGCGAGTATGTTTGTTGCTAACTGGGTGCAGGCGCAGTGTTGGCGGTGAGCAGCGCAGGTGTACGACGATGATGACGATGTTGCGGCCGGCAACATATATCTTTGGGTCCGAGGTAGTTGGAAGCGCGCAGGAGGACGCAGAAGGCGTGGCTGTGATAGGAATCTGCGCGTTGAGAGCTGGTATGCCGACGACAGAGCACGCAAGAGTTCAGAGGATATATCTAGGAGATAAATTCAAGGGACAGTTTTAAAGGACAAAGGAAGATGTACCAAAATAAAGACAGGGGTCAGTGCTGTCTAGGAGCACCGGATACAAAGTTCAGAGGCCTTAGCCTTCGATCCAGGAGCGCACAAAGACGAAGGACATCTGTGAATGTCGATGGCTGATCACGTCGAAGGAATTTGGGTGATTTTTGAGATAAGCAGCAACATGAGAGATTCGAAGCCATTGAGACTAGCCGAGCCATTGAGAGAGATGAGCGGGGGGGGGAGATAGCAGGTAGGAAGAAAGAAGGTACGCGAAGAGAGATGGGGCCGTGGGAACAACTTCCCGGACTTGGGCATAAAGTCATGCCCAAATTAGGGCATAAGCGCTGCCAGGGCACTGCACCAGAGTCATTTCAAGTACGCCTTTTTCTCACGGCAATCATGGACAAACAACCGTATTTCCCGTGCGGGTTCGAATCCCAGAGGTTACCTTTTTTCTGCTATTTTTAGGAGTCATCAATTATTTTGGCCTGTCCCCATGGGATTCCACGGAAGCAGACGGATGCGGACCATGGCTGGTGAGTTCATTTTGTATGAGCTCGCATGTCCGGCTTTTGCGCCAGTTTGATTAGTTTCAGGAATTTGTACCCTCTGCATCTGCTGGTATTCCGACTCTGTTGGCTCTGCCTTCAAGGTCTACTCAAGCAACAATTACAGAGCCAATTCAAACACTCTTACATATCAGGGTGACAAGTCTGCTACAGAACTTAGGGGCTGGGCTATTTTTTTCTGTTTGTGGTAAGTTTTCATGAGAACAGCAATTGCAAGCTCAATTCTCAACGGTTCTCTCTAGAAATAGGCTCATTTAACTCGCTCTGCAATTCCTCAGGGCTCTGTGTATTACAATTTTTTCTAAGCCTCTCAAAATGATTCAGTAGTTCAATTTTCGTGTTTTCCACTATCTGACAGCAGAACATGTCCCATCGTAGGTATAGTGCTCCAATTGACCCAGATTTTCATTATTATGCTGTCGTTTGGCGGTATTCTAGAGGGCCTGAAAGACTGGGATAGTGAATGTAATTTGTACTTCAAATATACAGCTCAATAGAGAAGTTCACTTGTTAATGGCAACCCTGTCAGAGTGTGTACCCTCTGCTGTGTGATCTTGGATTCCCCTGACCAACTTCAGATGATAAAATATATTGCATCCATCACCACCTTCTTTTTTTTTCTTTCTTTTTTTGGGTGTGGTACTACTCATCACGAAAGACCGTATGATGCTAACGATGGCAGCACACAAACTTAACTTCGGAGTTTTGATAACCATGGTATGCGGGCACAAAAATGGGGGTAGGGCTGTTTGCCGTGACCATGGCCACGGTTCCACGGCACCCGTGGTCGCATTTTCTTTGGAAGTCGACGGCACGGCCGCAGCGCGGGCTTTCAGCAACGGGGCCACCGTGTAAACGTCCAGCGTGACGACCGCCGATGCCGATTCGGATGCAACTGTCGAGACAGCGGAACATGCCGTGTTCTTCTGCAAAGGGCCCGCTACAGCCGAACTGGAGATGCTGAGAGGCACATTTATGGCCTCTGTACAACAGGTTGAACCAAGAGTCAACTCTGTGGCTCCCTGGAACGCAACAAACATTCTGCGATCTCTGATCTTCCGTAGAGACACTGTCTGTCAAGTCGCAAAATACATATTTAAGGTATTTGGTATATTTGATTCCACCCCCATGGTATGGCCAGAGGCGACATAGACGCCCTGATCTGTGCTAGTTGATACCCTACTCTATATTATTTTATACCGAACTGATGTCTGTGATCCCGAGATCTACCGCCTCCTCGGGGGGTGAGCTCGTCGACGGTGATTGGCATTGGTGTAACACGGTACATTACTCATGTATCGTACGTTACAACCTGGCATGTTCCGAAACGGGACCACGCTGGGCTTAATTTTATCCAGAGTCTTATCCTCCAGGGCCCGTGGAAACACGGCCGAGACGGCCGTGCAACGGCTGGTTTATTTCTGCTATTAGAATGGGATATTCCCAGACAGTGAATGCTTTAAACATCCCTGTGGGCCTCCTTGACACCTCCTTGCAGTGTTGTAGCATTTTTTCTTCAACAAATTCGAAGTTTCAGTTAAATTGCAACGATTTCGGCACAACGATTGCGGCAATAGCCGAGAATGATGGCAGAGTTCCTTCTCCCCTTCGATATTGTGTCGCATCACAGGTATTTGGAGCCCTCTTCCAGCATTTTGAGAAGACCAGGTGGGGAAATTCCGCTTTCAGAATGGTACATATGGCCATATGCATGAAATTTACTATATGGATTGGTGACAGACTTCCAACAACAACCTCTGAGAATAAGTTATAATTAACTAACAGTCTAACAACTACGACTACTCCTGGTGAGTCACTTTTTTCTGGTTTTTATATATCTAACTGATTGTCTCGTTTCCAGGCTCTGCCGTTGCGGCGGAGCACAACATTTTTCGGGCAGCTGCGTCACTATTTCGCTTAGACACGCGAGTTCGGCGAAGCCAGACTTTGATGGTGGTCAAGCAGCATCTTGGCCTTCAAGAGATTCTGAATTAGTTACAAATGTTGTAACTAGCTCTAACAATTTTTCCCCCTGGTGCCAACCCGTGTACCGTTTGTTTACGGCCGTGCCGTGGACCGTGCCATCCCGTCCAAGGTCTTGAGTTTCATTCCACGGGCCGTGCTTCATACGGCCGTGCCATGTAAAAGTTGTGTTCTTTCTTTCACCTTGGCAACTTTGCATGATGGTCTCTCACAGAGCTCTAGCTCAATGTGTGCTTCAACCCAAATTTTCTCTATAGACGTCGGAGTCCAAACATAGTGATCCAATCACTGGTTAGTGGGCTCTGCCGCAAAGCGCGCTACAATTGTTATAAGTTAAACAGACAGGAATTGAGCTCGTAATCGCTGTTCTGCCCAAAATAACTGAAAACAGAAAAAAACAGTCGCGCCCTAAGTTCCGCAAAGGGCTGTAAGTCGACATCAATTGCATTTCCGTCGGAGTGTGAACCAGCAAAAGCCGAGCTCTCCGTCAGCCTTCGGCACGAGCTCCGGCTGGACACGGCGGGCTACCCGAGGGAGATTCTTCCTCTTGCTTCATCTACACTTGATCGGTGGCGGTTCCTCTCGGATATTTCTATGTTGCCCCAAGAAGCGACTAGTACCGGAAACCCACATCCCTTCACCCCTTCGATGAATTAATTATCCTCAGGCTCAGTATCCCCGGTTTCTTGAACTTTATAACAGCACATGCGCTCTTTTCGCTGAACTCCATATGGCCATGCACGAACCGCCGCTTGAAATCGTGCTGTCCAGCCATGGTGGTTCCGATAGGTCGAGAGCCTGAGCCGCGTTGAATTTGGGAATTGGGTATTGGAGCCTTCAAACAACGATTTTGAACCATTCCTACCACCATCGCGAGTACTACATCCAAATTCGTGCTTCTGCGTACTGTACTTCGCATCAGGTTCAGTAGTCTCCCGTAGTCAGACTCTACACAAAATGTTTTATGTAATGATAGTCGATAAAACGACGTGTAGAGATATTTTCAAAAAGTCAAGCGCCCTTTGCGCTAATCATGGAACTCCGTGGCAGATGTTCAGCGTTTAAGGCTCAGGCCTCATACCGCCCCTCTGATGGTTCGCATATTTTCTAAATAACTCAGTAGTATCATTTTCCGCTCGACGGAGAGAAAATTTGAACGGAGTGAAGATGACGGCACTTACCGAGGCGCCGCAAACACCTCCGCACGTTGAAGTGCAGTCTGAGTTGGTCGTGCAGACCGCGGCGCATTTGCCTTCAAATATCTGATGGTCAAGATGAATATCCGTGCGAATCGAGATACAAGCCAGGATACGCACGACGTAGCCCCTGCGTCCAATCGGTTGCGATTCGACCGCGGGAACCCGTTTCTCCTGGGCTTGCGGAGCGGCGCAAGCGGCGAGGATAAGCGCTGCAAACGGGAAGACGCTGCGATAGAGGAAGTACATTGGGAAAGATGGGTTACAGGAAGGGTTGGAGGTTTAAATACTGGAGCATAGGAGTATAATACATGGCACGGAACCGCGGTACCTGGGCGGCGTGTATTTGCGCTCTAACCGTACCCGAAATGCAGGGTCCGAGATTGATTTTAAGCGGAGGTGGAACTGGCTCCAAGGATGGAAAGGGGCTGTACATGAATATGTAATCCTGACGGTCCAATCCTCGAGAGAGAAGTTCCAAGGAGCACGACCATTCCCAACGCAGTGCGCGTGACATTAAACCGACGTAACGTCTTCCGTGTGCTTCCACAACCGCGCCATCGCATCGGGCGACCCATAGTAGCCCTTCGTTAGCCCAATATTGGCGCCCGTTTCATCTGTGCGCAGTGCACCTGGACCTGCTTTCAGCAGCGTGTAGAGCTGATGCTCTCCCGAAGCCGAGACAGAATAAGAAAAGGGTGTTAAGAGGGGCAGGAGGAAATTAGCTATCCGCACGGAAGGGGTGTCAGAGGATTTGGCCAGATTCGAGCGCACAAGTCCAGGATATGAGTGGATAAATGAGACCCCGGGGTATCTTGCGGCAAAATCCTGCGGGCGGTGAGAGAACGTCCAAGATAAAAACTTAACACTTACAAATATCATAAGATCGTTGTACGTCGGTGTAGCCGCGGCGGCACTGGAGAGGGTGAAGGTTTTCTTGAGGCCAAGGTCATCAAGGTCGATTGCGCCCCCCTTTGCGGCCGCTAGCACCGACATCACCTTGGCGTCCCCGCCTTCTTTATGCGCGGCCTCTAGCGCCGGCATCAAATCCCGCACAAACCGCCAGCGGCCGTAATAATGCACCGCAAGCTTGCGATCAATCCCCTCCTCCGTCTCGTTACGCCCGTTCATAGTGAGTACACCAGCCGTCAACACGAGAAAATTGATCTTCGGGAGGCGCGCGAGCAGCTCGCCTGCGGTGTGGCGAACGTTTTTCATCAGCGTAATGTCGCACTCGACAAATTCGTGCTTCACTCCCGGTACGGTGGGCTTGGGGAAAGATGCGAGGATGGTCTCGGCGGCGGCGCGATTGCGGCCAACGATGACGATGTTCGCGTTGCCCTTGGTGTGCCGCGCAAAGGCCTCCGCCATGCCCTGCCCGATGCCGGATGTTCCACCGACGAAAATCGCGGAAGGGGTGTAGGATGGCGCATATCCCGCGTTGAACGCGCGAACCGTAGAGAGAGAGGGCATGCTGGTTGAGATTCTGTACAAAAAGAAGGAAATTATGGGCAAAAGGATGGAGAGCGGAGCAAAGGAGGACTTCATCCCGTTTTCGGCGGAGGACGCGTAGTCGACGTCGGATCGTTCGGAGTATTGACCATATCTAATCTAGCCGATACGCCGACGTTCTCCGACATGCTTCCGGGACGTTGTGTATCCTGAGATATCAAGGAGGGTTCTGAGTTGGCGTATCTCCAAGATCTCGCACTCCGACGTCTAGCAAACCACGGATTTCTTACAGAGATTGATAGGTGCCCATGTCGGTCGAGCACGAAAAGTTTCGTTTCACGCGTTGTCCTTTGACCCCGGTTGGGTGGCAAGTTGATTTCCAAAATGGAGAAATAAAACCAAAAGGGGATCCTATAATCGTTCTAGCTCACTCATCCCTGGAACTGGCGATTGATATCAACCACAGTCGAGCTTGTTGTGGGCAGTATGCTACTGAGTGGAATTTTCAAATAATATGTAGCTGGATACGAGAATAACCCGCCTAGTTTCAATCGCGATCTTCAAGTATCACTTATATCAGTCTTCCATCCTGGTGGCGTGGACTGGACGAGCCATTCGAATTCTTGGGGTGGTTTTCTCGTGTCTATCGAGGGACGAGGAGAGACAAACCCTTCAAGTACGCAATGTACAAACCGAATTAAGTAAATGGATGTTCCGCCGCTTCACAACGGAAGGTGTAGAATGACAGGAACCCTTCTTTGAAGGCGGAAAGGGGGCAGAAAGAGTACGCCCGTCGAGGTGCATTGGAAATTACATGTGCCGGTGGGGAGATGCAGAAGAATAAAAAATTGGATTTCGTGTCGATTTAGGATTCAACCCGACGTCGCATCCTCCGTGTGTTTCCACAACTTTGCCATTGCCTCGGGCGATCCATAGTATCTCTCCGTCGGGCTAATTTCGGCGCCCTTGCCGTCCGTGCGCAATGCACCGGGGCCTGCGTTAAGCAGTGTGTACAGTTGGTGCTCGCCGGAGGTGGTCACAGAGTCGGAGAACAGTAAAATAAGCGGCGTGAGGAGAGTATTCGCAATTCTCAAGGAAGCGCTGTTAGAGGATTTGAGTAGATCGGTGGCGACGAGTCCAGGGTGCGAGTGCACGAACGAAATCCCTGGATACCGGGCGGCGAAATCCTGCGGGGGTCATATCAACGATGTCGCAGACTGTGAGGAGAAGACGAAAGATGTACGTTTATCATGATATCGTTGTACGTTGAGTTAGCCGCCGCCGCATTCTTGACGCTGAAAGTCTTTTTGAGGCCGAGGTCATCAAGGTCGATGGGACCGCCCCATCCCGCCGTCAGCACCGACATAACCTTCGCATCCTCGCCCTCTTTATGCGCCGCCTCCAGCGCAGGCACCAAATCACGCACGAAACGCCAGCGGCCATAATAGTGTAGCGCAATTTTACGGTCGATCCCTTCCTCCGTCTCGTTGCGCGCGTCCATATTAAGCACGCCCGGGGTCAGCGCAAGGAAGTTGACCTTGGGGAAGCGTGCAATCAATTCGCCCGTGGTGCGGCGCACATTCTTCATCAACGAAACATCGCACTCGACGAATTCGTGTTGCACCCCCGGCGTGCTGGGCTTGGGGAAAGACGCGATGATGGCCTCGGCGGCGGCGCGATTGCGGCCCACAAGGACGATGTTTGCATTTCCCTTGGTGTGCCGCGCAAAGACCTCCGCCATTCCCCGGCCGATACCGGATGTCGCGCCGACGAAGATGGCAACAGGAGTGTAGGACGGCGCGAAGCCTGCGTTGAACGCGCGGATCGTTGAGAGAGAGGGCATGGTGGTAGGAAATTACGGGAAAAGGACGCAGAGGAGAACTAAAGAGGACTGCATGCCGTGGACGCGTCCTTGTAATTTTGATAGCCGACTATCCGAAATTACCGACTCAATTGTCGAGCGGATCTAACTTATGGAGGATCCATCCGTCGGATCCGACTGGCGTTCCGTCCACCATCCATTGGAATACTGGAGGCTGAAAATCAAACCAGGGCGTTCTTCTCTGCGTTCTTCTCTTAAATATCGATTGTCCTCCATAGACCGGAAGCGTTCCTCATCTTGAGATTCTCGAAATGGCAAATGGAATGTGCATTGGAAGTAATGTTACGGACTGTACGAGGGAGGGGGGTCAACTCGCGACTGAGCGTGAAACGTCGTCCAAAGGTGCCGAATGGACAGAACCTTCCCAGTCGGGGGCCGCGCGGAGGGCGCATCATCGAACCACGCCGATCGGAGCGCCCCGGCAACGCGCACCCTGTGCTGGCTATATTCCGTCGGGTAGTCCGTACCACGGTGGACCCCACCCTCGGCGTCGCGCTCGGACACCTTACCCTTCGTCTCCTCGAACACCTTCCCAAATATCCTCGCCTCCAGCGCGGTCCCATCCGCCAACACAATCGGCTCCGCGGCGACCTTGACAATGAGAATCCGGCACGGAGCCTACGAGCGGTTCGTCCACGCGTGGCTCGCGCCGCACTGCACGACGACGTCCCCCGCGCGCAGCGTCTTCTCCGTGCCGGCGGAGTCCAAGCGTAAGACGATTTCGCCCGAGAGGACGGCGGCGTAGTCGGTACTGAGGGTGCGGTACAGCGGCGTGCTGGCGCCGGGCTGGATGTCTGTGATGCAGAAGAGGACGCCTTCGGGCGGGCAGCGCGAGAGGACCGTCGACAGCTCGGGGTAGGGCGCGGTGTTGGACGCGGGGACGGCGGGGTCGGCGTGGAGGTTCGTGAAGTGGGTGGATGTGGGCCCGAAGGGCGCAAAGGGCTTGCGGGTGTTGTCAAATGTGAAGATGGAGGTGCCATCTGGCGCGTGCCCGGTAACGACGAGGCGCGCGTTAGGAAGTTGTGTAGAGGTCGATGCCATGAGTTAAGGGTACTGTCGGGGAATGAACTTAGAAGTGTCGGCGTTGGATCGTTTACGCTCTATATACTTATCAGAGTTGGCGGTAAAACGGAGACCCGGGTTTCCATATACAGAAAAGTGGCAAAAGGAAGGAGTTCATGCTGGGCGCGCCTTTTTACAAGAAGGAGATGAAAAGGCCGTACTTCTGGGGCTTCGTCTCCGTGGCTAATATTTCTACCTTCGTTTGAGTCTCGACCATACGCGTAATCTATATTTTTTTCCAAATTGTAAAATTTCAACATTCATTTCTCCCCGGCCACGCCGCCACGGTTCAACAGACCCTGGATTAACTCGAGTTCGAAGTGGCCTGGAGAGTTATTTTTTCGATAACATCAAGGTGGGGTTTTCTTATAATATGGGGTGGAAGAGTATAGGGAGCAACTCAATGAATCCCGAAGCTGGGGATCTGCGGTGCCAGACGCGGAAACGGTAAATTTGCCCAATCTGGAGGCAAAAGATGCCGTTTTCCCGTCAATCAGGCCTGCGCAACGGTGCAGTGAGAATCGAAGGCGAATAAAGGTAGCTTCTGTCTGTCTTTCCTGAAGGATGCGTTTAATTTCCTAATGAGGACCGTATACCTCCGTTTTCCCGGCTATCTGATGGGCGCGTTTCCTTGACGGCATGCCCCTATTCTACTTTTGGAAAGTAATTTACTCCGTTTTGCCGTTGCGACGGATATATAACGCTCTAGGAGGACCACCCTCATCTCAACAAACGAGTACAAACGAGTCCAACGAACAAGCTCCTTAGAAATCACACACCTCTCACTCCTAAATCCCAAATGGCATCCACCTCCTCCACTCAGCTCCCCGACGCCCGCCTCGTCGTGACCGGGCATTCTCCGGACGGCACCTCCATCTTCACATTCGACGACGTGCGCAAGCCCTTCGCGCCCTTCGGCCCCGCGGGCAGCCGCTTCACGAACTTCCACGTGAGCCCCACCGTCCCCGCCTCCAACACCGCGCCCTATCCCGAGTTGTCGGCAGTCCTCCCGCGCTGCCCGCCCGAAGGCGTCCTCTTCTGCATCACGGACATCCCCGCGGGCGCCAGCGCGCCCATGCACCGCACGCTCAGCGTCGACTATGCCGTCGTTCTCTCGGGCGAGATCGTGTGCAGCCTCGATGGGGGCGACGAGAAGACGATTAAAACGGGAGAGTTCATGGTTCAGCGCGGTGCGAACCACGCTTGGCACAACCGCACGCAGGAGATGTGCCGCATTCTGGTGGTGATGGTTGGGACGGAGAAGATTGTGCTTGCGGATGGGAAGGCGCTTGAACAAACGGTGTTTGGGAAGAAGCCTGAATAGATGCGAGTTGATAGCGCGAGTTGGACTTGTATTGAAATCTATTATGTACTCTCTGTGAGAACCAAAGCAATATCATAATTATTACCCTTGTATATATTGGTCCAAACAGGCCGCCTTCAAATTCTCAGTCTTTCGGACGCAGACTTAGTCGGCACGGTCATTCATGGATCCAATTGATATCTTAGGCCTTCTTCAGATAGTTCCAAACCCATCGAATTTTCACTAATCGGCTGTTGACTCCAAAGCACAATACTTAGACGGCGTAAATCGATGTTCATCGTTCCTAACGGAGTTTGTAATTCTGCCACTCCCTCAAGAGCTGAACTGCGCTGACAACCTGATTTCATGCGTGGAGTCGCCGGCACTATGTAGTCCACGGATTTCAAGTCCAGTTCCACATCAGCCTTTTCAATAATATTTTGTCACTTGAATGGACTTGAATAGCTTGAACTGGAAAAAATGGACTTGGAGAATTTTGGCGAGAGCGGATGCATGTCCGAGCTGCACACACCTCCACAAGACCTTGGACCTAAAGATATCTTTTCAGGTCGTGAGCGATTGAATCATTTCACGGAGCTTTCTTGCCTTCACCGCTGGTAAAGTTGGCAGATCCTTCATGCCTGGGTTCAGATCCTTCGCGGCTGGTGTTGGTGTTGGATCCTTCGCAGTGAAATATGTCCTTCACGCCCCAGCAGGTACCGCGTTCCCGTGTAGGACTTTTGATTTCGCTCACGATCTTCAGATCCACCTTTAATCGCGGCTCCCTGAAGGCACGACAAGTTTGTGTGCTAGTGAGTAAGTAACAAGGGGATTGAATGTTATATTTAGAGATGAGGTTCAATTCTAGTGATGTGTGTGTCGAACAAACCCTGTACACGATATACG
Organism: Mycena galericulata; assembly: GCA_029289565.1. Classification (NCBI taxonomy): domain Eukaryota; kingdom Fungi; phylum Basidiomycota; class Agaricomycetes; order Agaricales; family Mycenaceae; genus Mycena; species Mycena galericulata. The sequence goes on along the minus strand of JARKIA010000208.1, from coordinate 287,563 downwards.
AACCGAACATGGTGTTCCGCCCTTGAAAATAGCGGAAGGAGGTGTAAAGCGGTGGGAACCCCTCAGTGAAGGCGGAAAGTGGGCAGATGGGGTTCGCCGGGTTGAGGTGCAGTAAATAAAGAAGAAAATTACACATTGGCGGATGGAGAAAAGAACAAAAGCGGATCTCGTGTTATTTTGGGATTATCAAACCGACGTCGCATCCTCCGTGTGTTTCCACAGCCGCGCCATTGCATCTGGCGACCCATAGTACCCCTTCGTCAGCCCAATGTCAGCGCCCTTCTGGTCCGTGCGCACGGCGCCGGGTCCCGCTTTAAGCAACGCGTACAGGTGATGCTCGCCGGAGTTGGTGACAGAGAAGGAGAACGGGGAGAGCAACGGCATGAGAACATTAGCCATTCTCAAGGAAGGGGTGTTAGAGGCTTTGAGTAGGCCACTGGCGACGATTCCAGGGTACGAGTGCACGAACGAAATCCCGGGATACCGGGCGGCGAAATCCTGGGGGTCGGATCAACTGCGTGGCAGACGGCGAAGAGATCAAATACGTACATTGATCATGATATCGTTGTACGTAGGTCCAGCGGCCGCAGCATTGGAGAGGCTGAAGGTCTTAATGAGGCCGAGGTCGTCCAGGTCGATGGCACCGCCTTGTCCCGCCGCGAGAACCGACATGACTTTGGCATCCTCGCCGGCTTTGTGTGCAGCTTCTAGAGACGGTAGCATGTCACGCACGAAACGCCAGCGGCCGTAATAATGCACGGCAAGCTTGCGGTCGATCCCCTCCTCCGTCTCGTTGCGGCCGTCCAGGGTAAGCACGCCCGCCGTTAGCACGAGGAAGTTGACCTTGGGGAAGCGCGTAAGGAGCTCCCCCGCGGTGCGGCGGACGTTCTTCATCAGCGAAATGTCGCACTCGACGAATTCGTGCTTCACCCCGGGCGCCGTGGGCTTGGGCAGGGACGCGAGAATGGCCTCGGCGGCGGCGCGGTTACGTCCCACGAGAACAATGTTTGCATTTCCTTTGGTGTGCCTAGCAAATGCCTCTGCCATGCCCTGCCCGATGCCGGATGTCCCGCCGACAAAAATGGCGACAGGAGTATAGGATGGTGCAAATCCCGCGTTGAACGCGCGGACTGTGGAGAGAGAGGGCATGCTGGTTGCGTTTCGGTAGAACAAGAAGGTGATTATGGGGAGAAGGATAGAGAGGAGAAAGAAAGAGGACTTCATGCCGGTTCCAGTGAAGGACGCGTCCTTGCCGTCTCCTTTTGATTGATTGATATCGGAGTTTTCGTGCACCCATTAATCTTATCTAGCCGAGTCTCCGAAATTGCCGACACACTTACGGGATCTTCAAAACGTTTTTCCATGCGCGGCGGGAGGTGGCTAATCGAAAGCATCTCAGGAAGTAGAGAATGATGGTTAAATCACTCGCCGAGAGCCAGAGTAGGGTATGCGGGATGGGCACGGTTCGATTTCCGAGTTCCATGGCATCGGTTCGATTCCGCCGAGGTGACTTCTTTTATTAGCGAGAATATAAGTTGGTACCTGAAAATAAGGCCGAAATATGGGTACCTGCGCGTCTAAAAAGCTGACTGATACAAAATGGTACCATTTCCAGCATCCCGAGATCCCCCGTGTGAGCGCGGTTCTACCTGAACTAAAACTCCCCTGAAGCTAAGGCTTTTTCACGTGGCAAATCTCGTCTGCATGTCTGGTTTTACTTGTACCATATTGACTATATCGTTGGCTGTGTCCCTTACACTACACCCGATAGACTTAACACAAACAAAAAGAACTGTGAGGTCTGTCAAGGCAATGAGGCGGTTTCCTTCGACGCGTTCCACAAATATTGGTACTCATTGGAGGACCTAGCACCGTAATTCCGTTGATCACGCTTGATCCCGATAGCTCCGGCCCCATGAACTACGGCCGAAATTGTTTCATTTCGGCAACTTTGAACTCAATGGCCGCCGAGCTGCCGCTAAAAACCGGCTGCCTCGCATCAAATCGCATGGCGGTTAATCCACAGTTGAAACATCCAAAATCTGCTGGCGTATATAGGTGTCACATTGTTAAATTGTTAAATATGTAGTATACTCCTCGAAACAAACTGGAGTAATTTTTGTTGGAGCGTCTGTTTATAAGAAACTACAAAATCGTCGGTCCGGCAACCGCCGGTCGGGGAATTTGGCGTGATTGCCGAGAAATGAACACTTTGAAAAATGAACACCGTTGGCGACATGGTGTGATCATTTGGTCAAAAAACACCGCCGATGCCGGGCCCTTGACTTGAAACATATACAGCGACCGGGCATCTAATTTTGCCTTGACTGTATAAGATATAATCTCGTCGTTGCCTCCATAGCGTTCTTCCCTGTTCATCATCATGGCCCGGGACTTCATCCCGATCCTTTCCTTCCTCTTGCTCTTCGGCGCGGGATCGGGCGTAGCAAACGCGGAAAATTCCAACTTTAACTTCGTGCGGCACGTAGGTTCTCTCGCGCCGCGTGCAGACTCGGAGGCAGTTGCGCATCCCCTACCCCAAGCCAACGTCTCCGTTCCATTCAGTGCGAGAACGCCCCGGAGGAAGTCCAAGCGACTCGCCCTAGCTGCGCTTCGCGGGAGGAGTACATCTTCGAGCCAATCGTCCCTAGGCGACACCGTCGTCCTCGACGGGTCCGACTCAGACTTTGAGTACCTGACAAACGTCACGATCGGCGGGCAAAAGTTCAGCCTCAGTGTTGACACTGGAAGGTGTGTTTCCGAGCAGCGGTATATAACGTGTTACCTGTTCCGATCCTAATGCTCTCCGTTCCGTCCTCCAGCTCAGATACCTGGGTCATCCAGCAAGGATTCAGCTGCTTTGATCTGGGTGGGAATCCGCAGCCCCAAGATGTATGTCAGTTCGGCTCGGCGGGCTTCAACCCCAACGCCTCCAAGACGTTCGTGCCCTTCCCAGGCGTCAGTTTTAACATCACGTACACCGACGGCGAAGTCCTGCTTGGTCCCGTGGGACTGGACACCATCACTATCGGTGGGCTGTCTGTGGAGAAGCAGGTAGTCCCGATTCCCACTCACGCGGCATACCAGGGAGATGGTATTAACTCGGGCATCATCGTTCGTCTGGAAATTCCCGTTAACCCGTCTTTCAATCCCGTTTTAATTACCTATGGGGTATGTAGGGCCTTTCCTTCCCCGGTGGGACGACCGTCTTCAATACTACGGATCCCCTCAACGCGTCCACGGCGAATCAAATCATTTACAGTCCGCTTTTCCTCTCTGCAGTTGAGCAGAAGAAAGTGAAAAATCCCTGTTCGTTCCAGCTCTTCGTTGCGATCTCATCGTCTGCTGATACTATGTGGCATTCAGACTTCTCCATTGCCTTGGATCGTGGCAGTTTCGAACAGGAAAAAAATGATAACTTCGACCCCAACCTTGGCTTCCTCTCCTTCGGTGGCATCGCCCCCGTCCCCGTGCTCAAAAACTCAGTAACAGTCCCCATCCAAGGATTCTCGACGACGACGACACAAAGCGACCTCCCCGGCTCGAACCTCTTCTTCTACACCGTCGACGTCGACTCGTACATTTTTCCCGGCAGCGACAAGGTGGTCACCGCGAACAACAGCACTGTCCTCGACACGGGGACGACGGTCAACGTTGTCCCCTCTCCCGTCGCTGCCGCATACGCCGCTCAATTCTCCCCTCCCGCTGTGGTGGATCCGAATACCGGCCTGTACACCATCGCGTGCAACGCCACGGTGCCCGATTTTGCTGTCACTATCGGTGGGAAGACATTTCCTATTGACAAGCGGGATCAAATCCTCCCCACGGGCACGGACGCCAACAACAGCACCATCTGCATTACTGGCACGCAGGATGGCGGACCTGACCAGGCCGGGGCTGTATTCATTTTGTGTGTTGCGCAGTCCTCCGTAGCTCGATTTCCCGATGAGCTGATCTCGTCTCTGTAGAGGCGACGTTTTCCTCCACAATGTCGTGACCACTTTCAACCCTGTGGATGGTGAAGTCACTCTCACACAAAGAGCACCTTACTAGTAAGTTAGTCGAACTTGATAGTTATTCGCATCTCATGAAGTAATGCGAAGGAGGCCTGTAAAGCAATTGAGTTGAAAATTATCGTAGCTTCCTCTCAATATTTAACTAGTTTACTTGAAATTTTTGGGCAATTGCTCATTCGCAATAGCAACAATATTCAAGGTCGGCAAGCTGTTAACTTGCGGGATTTGCATAGCATGACTCGTACACTCGACCGTGCGTTTCGCTCGTTTTCCGCGCCGACTTCACTTTCCTCCAGACCCGAAAAAGGTGGAATCCAGCTGAAGACTCTAGCTGAGGGAAACATGTGGACATTTTTGGCAGTGAACCTCAAGGTAGCGGAAATTGGAGTAGAAGCTGGGGGACGCAGGCGCGAGAAGCCTCTGAATCCTATTTGGGGTATAACAGGAGTAACTTGAAGCTCGGTGTGCGAGACCAAAAATGGGTTCACTGAAATAGGGGCTCGGAACGGTAGCGAGTGGCTGTGCGTGTTATTGACTGTTCTCGGTCTTGCCAAACACGCTGCTGACCGCTCCCGCTTCCATCGATTCGTCGTTCTTTGTGGCCCCAGCTTGCTCGGTTTCTATCTAGAATCCAGAGTCGCTATTCTTGAATCTGCCGCTATACTGACCGATCTGCGAAGAGGAGACCTCAGCGAAACTGGACTGACCGGCGCGACGGCACCATCAAGGAATCTGAGTAAATTTACTCGGAATTCGACGCGGCTTATCTAGACGCTTGACTTTCCTGCTCAATATCCGATGTGAGTATATTGGAGCACACATTGCGCACAAATCATAACATTACCTCTCCTCTGTGGTGTTTCGCAGCTTTCTAAAATCTTCAAATTTCCGACTCGGAATAGACGTTGTTCCTTTCCGGCGCGAATCAAACCTCCGCTGACTCTGACTTTGCCTCCAATTGTGTGGTGAGCCTTACAGACCCACTCAGGAAGGAAATCATTCAATAACCCGTGATAAGACTTGCTTGCGATGGCAGGCCACTACCCGGCGCACCCTGGGCCCGGGCCGTCCAACTACTACATGCACTCCCAGCCGCAACCGCAAACTCCCTCTTCAGTAGGCCCGCCGACGCCGGGCCAGGTGCAGAACTATCCCTACGGCGGTGTCCCGAACGGTTACCCATACCACGGCCAGTTCCCCGGGCCCGCGCCGGGGCCTTCGCATGGGCACCCGGGAATGCCACCGCCACAACGTGCGAACGGCCGTGGGGCTAGCGGACACCCACACGCAAACGGCAACGGCGCGGGGTCTCCGTACGTCCCACAACACCCACACCCGAACGCACCCCAGAACCGTGTCCCAAACCCCAACTACCTCCCAGGCTATGCGAACAAATCTATGGACCTCCCGCCCTACATTCCGCCGCAGCACCAACAGCATCAGCAGCAGCCGTACGGCTACGCGCCGCCGCCGCCGCCCCCGGGGTCTGCATGGGGGCAGCATGGGCATCCTCATCATCCCCAACATGCGCATCTTCCCCCACAGCAGTACCAACAACAGCAACAGCAACACCAGCAGCAGCAGCAGAATCAGCTAAAAGACGCGCCACGACAGCAGGAACAGGCGCAAGCGGTGTCGTATTACCCCACCCAAATCCAAAATCAATTGCAGCACCACAACCAAAACCAGAACCACCAGGAGCAGGGGCAGGAGCAGTTCCCCGCGCTGCCCAACGCCCATCCACACCCCAATGACCCCGCTCAGCACCCCAACGCGAGCCCCTCCTCACCGCTCCCGCTCCCGCCCCCGCAGGCCGGAGACAACTCGTTCCTCCATTCGCAAGTCCACCATTCGCAACTAGATGCCTCCGCTTCCTCTTATGCACCATCCTCATCGTCCTACGCTCCCCCGTCCGCTTCATTATACGCGCAAATTGGCTCCATCCCCGCCTCCTCGTCAGGCGCCCTCTCGCCCCCTGCGTCCAATCACGCTTCGCTTGACCGTGCGCGCGAGGTCGAGGCGTCCGTGCTCCTCACCCCGCCCGCTTCCCCGTCGCCGCCCGCACTTTCCCCGCGTGGGAAGAACGCCAACGCGGTGAGTCTGACGCTGTCCCCGCGTGGCACATACACATCCCTGTCTCCGCGCGGGAAGAACGCCTCCCTCGGTCTGTCGCAGCGCCTAGCGAGCCCCAGCCCGCCCCCACCGCAGTCCCCGCAATCTTCGTATGCGTATGCGTATTATTCGGAGGCCGATGTGGATGCAGCGCTCTCTCCCACGAGCGCAGGAGGTGCGAACGGCAGCTACTCGCGGGGAGGAGGGGGATACGTCATCCGTGCGCGCCGCCCGGCGGACCCCGCCCGTGCACCGGGGGTGATGATCTCGCCGCGCGCCCGCCCGCCAAAGGCGGTGGTGGAGGGGGCGGAGGTAGAGGTCGAGTCTGCCGCCGAAGAACGAGTGGGGGAGAAGAGGGAAGAGGAAGAGGTGCCTGCCGAGGTTGTTGTGGGGGAACCCGCGGTGGAGAAGGAGGAGGCGGTTTCAGGAAATAGTGAGGCGCAGACGGCGCAGAAAGGGAAGGAGGAGAAGGCGGAGGAGGAGCGGGAGAAGGAGGCAGCGGTGATGCCGACACCTGACTCTGCCCCGATCGCCTCGTCGAGCACTTCCAGCCCCGGTGGTAAGGCCGCCGTGGACGAGGTGCCGAAGGAGGATGTTGCGCCGGCAGCAGAGGCCACGGTCACCGACGCCAACGTTGGGAGCGACGCCCCCGTTACGCCCACGCCCACTCCCGCTGAAGCCGAAGCTCCCGCAACGGCAGCAGGAGCAGCGCCTACCACCGCACCCGCACCACCCGCCCCGAAAAAATCATGGGCCTCCCTCCTCCGCGCCCCTCCTACCTCTTCCTCATCCACTACCCCTTCATCACCCACGTCCGCCGCTCTCCCTTCTTCCACCCCTTCTTCGGCGTCCGCTTCCACGCGGCGCCCGGCGATCCCCGTGTCCTCCGTGGTGGGATTCTCCATCCCCGGGAACGCAACCCCACGGGCGGTGCAGGATGCGCGGGCGGAGGAGGAGCGGAAGAGGGAGGTGCGTGCGCTCCTTGCGTTCTCTGGCGGTCCGTCCGCTTCGTCGTCGTCTTCGGCCGCAGGTGCGGGCGCGGGGTCGTACGCCGCTGCTTCTGCTGCAAGTACTAATGGTAGTGCTGGCGCCGGCGGTGGGTTAGGCAAACTGGCCCCGCGCGGGCTGATCAACACGGGCAACATGTGCTTCGCGAACGCGGTGCTGCAGGTGCTCGTGTACTGCGCGCCGTTCGCGGGGCTGTTCGTGCGGCTCGGGGCTCTGCTCCCGCTCCCCCTTCCAGTATCGGAGGGAGAGGGGGCGCAGGCGCAGGCGCAGCTGGTGCGCGCGACGGGCGAGTTCTTGGGCGAGTTTTATACTTCGGGCGCGCAAAAGGGAGAGAAGGAGAAGGAGAAGAGGGTACAGCGGAACGGCAAGGGGAAGGAGAGAGAAGGAGGAGAGGGAGACGCTGGGGAGCAGGAGAGGGAGCAGGAGGCGTTTATCCCGACGGGGGTGTATGAGGCGCTGAAGGAGAAGAAGCGGTTTGATGGGATGCGGGTGAGTCATTTTCTGCGTGCGGAGGTGGATGGTGGAGGACGATGCAAGCCATATGCTGACCTTCTGCATCCTAGGGCGGGCACCAGGAAGACGCGGAGGAGTTCCTAGGCTTCTACCTCGACACTCTGGAAGAGGAGCTGCTTGCGCTTGCGGCGTCTCTGGCTCCCCCATCGCATCCCCACCCTGCGTCGTCATCCTCTGCTCCCGCGTCGGCGACGACGTCAAAACCACTAGCAGGAGCGGTGGAGGAGCGCGAGGAGGAGGAGCCACAGGAGGGGGATGGGTGGCTTGAGGTGGGGAGGAAGAATCGGACGGTGGTGACGAGGACTGTGCGCGCATTCTTCTCATTCACTCTTGGGCGCTGACGAAAGCCTGTCCACTTAGATTAAAACCGCCGAATCTCCCATCACGCGTATCTTCGGCGGAACGTTCCGCTCGACGTTGCGCGCGCCGGGGCAGAAGGACTCGGTGATCGTGGAGGGGTGGCGGTCGTTGCGGCTGGATATTCAGGTGTGTTGCCGGTTATGGTCATGATCACATTCCTTTGCCTCCCTCCGGATCGTGATCGCCACCGCTTTCCTTTCCCTCCCTCTTGCCGCTCCGACATCGCCCGTCCTGGATTGTCCTCCCCTGCCCATCTCTTCCTGTTTCCATCCCATTCTTCCATTGCCTATCTTCTTTTCCTCCCACCCCCCGCTGCTCACTCTCACCTACCCTTTCCTTGCACTTGTCCATCTCCTCTCCGCGAATAAATTAGCTGACTCGTATCGGATCCACAGCGCGACCAAATCCACACCGTCGAAGACGCCCTCGCCTTCATCGCGCGCCCGCAGCCCGTCACACTTTCGCGCCCCGCCTCCTCCGCCCCCTCCGCGTCTGCTACACCCACCGCTACCGCTAAGCACGCTCCCGCCGCGATCGACGCCAGCCAGCAGGTCCTTATCGACGCGCTCCCACCCGTGCTCATACTGCATGTGAAGCGCTTCTACTACGACAAGGAGGTCGCGGGAGTCGTGAAAGTCGGGAAGCGAGTCGGGTTTGGCCCGGAGCTCGAAGTCGGTGCGGGTGAGTTGTCGTTGTCGGTTTAAGATAGAGGGAAGCACTGATGGTAATTCACAGACGTGATGTCGGGCTCGGCGCGTAAGGCCGTGCGGTATAAGCTATTTGGAGGTGCGTTTTTCACCTCTTCCCCTTCTTCCTGCCCATACATATAAGAACCTCGACTAACAAACACACAGCAATATACCACCACGGCGTCTCCGCGGCGGGCGGGCACTACACGCTCGATGTACTGCACCCGACACGCTTCGGCGCTGGACGGGAGGGCTGGGTGCGCATCGACGACGAGCTAGTCTCGGATGTGCGGCCTGATGATGTATTTGGCGCGGGCGGGACGGACGATGCGCGGTGTGCGTATCTGCTGTTTTATAGGCGGATACGATGATGTCCTGTATGGAGGTCAATTATTCAGTTTCTGCTTTTGCATGTATGCGAGTGCGCCCAGCCGTGACGTGATCTTCAATCTTTGGTTTCTGTCCTCGCCTTACAGGCTGACACAGCATCTGCCAAGAGGCAAGTGAGATGCCTTCCAATAAAAGGCGAGTTCAGTTCCGCTTATAGTTCATATATGTACCTGATACTTGTGCAAGACATTCGATGTTCTCCGGAGCAAACTATTTCGACATTTCCATATCCATCCATCAGCGCCAGAGCCCTCTGTTACTCTCAGAACCCCGAAACACGCTCATCTTCCACGAACTCGCGGGCATCGCTGCCGGATGACATGCAGAGGAACCACTGGCAGCCATATGCATCTCCGCCTTCTGCAGGGCAGACACCGAGCAGACGCAGACAAACTGGCACCGCGCGGGCTGATCAACACGGGCAATGGGTTCTTGGCGAACGCGGTGCTGCAGGTGTTCGTCTACTGCGCGCCGTTCGCGGGGCTGTTCGTGCGGCTCGAGGCTCTGCTCCCGGTCCCTCTTTCAGTTTCGGAGGGAGAGGCGGCGCAGGCGCAAGCGCAGCTGGTGCGCGCGACGGACGAGTTCTTGGGCGAGTTTTATGCTCCGAGCGCGCAAAAAGAAGAGGAGGAGGAGAAGGAGAAGAGGGTACAACGAGGGAACGGCAAGGGGAAGGAGAGGGTGGGGCTGGGGAGCATGAGAGGGAGCAGGAGCTGTTTATCGCGACGGGGGTGTATGAGGCGCTGAAGGAGAAGAAGCGGTTTGATGGGATGCGGGTGAGTTTTGGTTTCTTCTTCGTTGGAGGGGCGAGACGGAGGACGTGGGCGGAGAGGAGGAGCATGTCATCGTCCTTCTTCTTTCCTCTTCCCTCCTTCTTCATGCGCCGCACCTCCCCCTCCGAACAAGCGAGAGCGAGCCGTATGCTCACCCTATGTATCTTCTCAGGGTGGACACCAAGAGAACGCAGAGTTCCTTGGCTTCTATCTCGACCCGTTAGAGGAGGAGCTGTAAGCTGTTTGGAGGTACGTTCGGCTCCCGTCCCCTTCTCCGTGTAAGAGCCTCGACTAACGCACACCCAGCGGTATCTCCGCAGTGGGTCGGCACTCTAACTACACGCTCCACGTGCTGTATCCGACGCGCTTCGGGGCTGAATGGTGTGCATATTTGCTGTTATATGGACGATACGATTGGTGACAGGCCGCGTTGCTGGTTATGGGAAATGATTGACATTTGTGCTGTCTGGATAACCGCACTTGGTGACTTGGTCAATCGTTTTCACGCTTGGACTCGATACACGGCCACACCACGATTTTTTAGCGCGCTCAGGCCGCTACGCGAATTGGGCACGCCGAGTATCGTCCAAAGAGAACGCCGCTCCTCGAAGTGAGCCTGCCGGTGTCGGATCCAAATCGGCGGTAAATTTTCTTTCTGCGTCCTAACGCCTGCGCAGTGCGCGCTTACATGTGACACAGCATTCATAGCTATGCGTGACGTCGCCCCGAGCGTTTAACGGAAGGTTTAGCCGGGATTCTCTGCTAAGTATATGCAGACGTTCTAACTCGGGTAATGACGTCGTCAGTCAAGAACAAGATATATATGTCGGGCTACTGGCGCACTTCTCTGTCCGTCAGCCCTCGGTACACCATGTTCACTCGAGCGAATGGATTCAGAATTGTGGGTGGTACTTTCAACGTCAATACCCACCAGCCAGCAACCGCGCACAATCAGTCAAATCCGTATCCTCCGGCGATCTGTGCATCAGAAATTGTTGCGGTGAATGGATTCCAATTGCTTCTGTCATCATTCTAACGACGCATAGCGCCTCGAAAGTATCGAGCGTCGTATTGCGGATTTTTTGGGGCAAGTGCAAACGCAAGAGACGCTGGAAGTTGATCACGCGGACCATCCGTGTAATATCTCGACAGACGACGTACAATATGCTTTCCAAATGCTGAGTGAATATGTTATTGGCGCCTAAAGATGGTTCTGATCCAGGCACAGGTACCGACCCCAGCGTATACGACATGGCGGGCGACATGGCGGGTCGCGATCCTTTTGCATATCTCGGCCAAGCAGATAACTCGTCAACTCCGTCAAGTTCATCAAGTATCGTGCGCGACAAATTTCATCGTGAAACACAGTCAACTCTTGAATCAAGCCCTACGTCGGGTTACGCAACCTCGCATTCAGATCGACCAGAATGCTCCTCCAATCGATTTTCGCCCCTTGACAACTGGAATGAACCAACTATAGGCTCCACCATCAAGTGCGCTTGTGAAATCCTCTCGTGCTGCTCCATATTGAACTTAGCCAGGCGCCGTTTCAGCGACGGATTCGTTGCGAAGAGGCAACGCAAACGACTGGAAGTCGCACCGACGCGAGCGTTCAATGTCATGCGGCAGGCCGATTCTCCTACCCCAGAATTTGGCCTGGAGAGGTTACCGCGAAGCCTAGAGACCTGGTACGTTTCTCTTGTCAGGTCCAAGTCTACCTAATTGGATGTGAAGGGCTCAGAGTGAACGCTCACCGAGGCCGTATGGAAGACGGCCAACAAATCGACGACGACGCGCTGTTCGAAAAGCGTTCTCTCCGGACGAGCAGATAATCGAGGACACCGATTCCGATACGTTTAGTGTCGGAGCGCCGGTCTCGAAATCTATAAGGCGCCACTCATTCCCTTCCGTGGAACAGCGCTGCCGCGGCAACTATTGTTCAAGTTGTTGATTTCTTGTATCTTTCATCTCGCTGGATTTTTCCTCGACCGTTCGCTTCCGTTTTATCTTCCATCTCGACATTTCCTAGTGTAATATCTGTCATGGACTCAGCATACTTCTCCCCGTCTTTTTGTCCGTATTAACCGCAGTCTATCTGGAGATTTAAACAGGCTTACGGACCCATTTACCGATTGTTTCCGAATAGGCCCACGACGTCATGATCGACAAGCAAAAAAAAACGCGTCTCGCGATGGCGACTCGACCTCCTTCTTTACGTGACGCTGTCTCCTCTCAGATCTTATCACTCCCGGCGCGAACCATGGCCTGGCGCTCCTGTACATGTTTGCTTCTCCACGATAACTGCATGCTCGGGGCGGTTTCAGCCCACACCACTATACGTATCACCAGATGACAGAAGATACTGCGACATGATCAGTATGTCTTCCTCGTTCACTGCAGCTCGATGCGGATTCCTTTCCCCCCATCTTCCGCGAGATGGGGCGGGATGACAGTGGCACACAAAATGATACAATCATATATTCTTTATCCACACCCACCGCGAAGGTGCGTTCACATCCACGTCAAGTTTCGCGATTCATCCCAAACCTTTGAAGGCACAGGATGTTTCAAGGAACCAAGTGTTCGAGGTCATTGGCGCTATTTTCAAGCTCAATGCCCATCCGTCAGCGATGACGGATCCGCGGGATATGTACATCTCCTGCAGCCGTCGTCGGGGCCTCATAATCATTCATATGGGTGAACTGTGTTAGACTTGATCCCAGGACAACCGCACCTCAAAATTATTGTCCCGGAATGTGGTTCTGGCCGAGGGAAAATACATTGGTTACCGCCGATACGATACACCCAATCCGTAAACCTCGCATTTGGACATCGCTGATTTTGTATGCTATGTATATTAGCATTGCTACGTACCCAGTATCATATTCAAATCATTTCCCGGCTACATGACTTCAACTCTTCGAAGAAGTTCAACCGTGAGCTTGTCTGGCTGCGCTAAGAACCTGGAAGGGAGATGTCCCTACAGTCCACATCTGCAGATACTCCTTCTTACGTGCGGCTTTGCTAACATGCCGAATATCGGCATTATAAAGTTCATGATCCGATCAGAGGCGGCACTCGGCTGTCTTGCGGTTGAACTTGTAGGAGTGATGGTCGCAAGAAAAGTCATTTTTCAGGTTATTTGCTCTTACCTCTTTGATCAAACTTTCCTGTCTTGAGCCTAGTTATATTTTTATGAATGAAGGAGCCAATTAGCCGGCGGCCAGTGGCTAAACGGCAGATCTTCCTATCGGCAACCGAGGGACGACCAGAGGTTATGTGATGAGAAATTCAAGGACCGCGAATGATGATGAGTCTACTGCGAAGTCAGGATGTTGAACTGCTGGGAGATTTCCATACCTGGGGACTCGGTGGCCTCATCCGCTGTCGCATGGAGTTGCCGTAGACCTTGATACTCATCGAGGCATCATTTGGGCATTAATATACGGTAATTGCTGATGTCTACAACGGGTGACATGGCGTGAACCTACAGTCGAAATGATACAGTACCGTAATCGCCGTTGTCTACGGAATGACAGCACTGTCGGCTGACCTTCAGCGCTCTTCTCTCGAGCTTCCAGACCATGGACCCACAGGGACGACGGATGGTGTTGCAGTCTCCACAGACCCCAAACCAACAAGGATCGGGTAAGTCGTTGTACCTGTTAACTATCCTCGCTAACCAGACATTTCAGCTCGTAGCGGTTTGGGGGTACCACTGCCGAGGGTGACATTAAATCTATGGCAGGAGATTCATCGGGTAAGCTCCAAGCTTCAAGCCTGAGTCTAAGGGAGTAGATGGTTGACTATGACCCACACAAAAGCTCAAAGAGCCTCGATTCCCCTTCGAGATATTCTCTTTAATCATCCTTTCGACAGAGGAGAAGAAGACACTCAAAACATTTTCTTTGGTCTCCCGTGGCTGGATGTCTGTCACCAGGGCCATTTTATTCGAAAAAATAACCTACTCCGCGATGTTCTGGCTGGTCAAAAACCCCATTCCCATCATGAACAGCCAGCATTGCACAATATTTCCTTATGTTCAGACAATCATGATTGGTGGCAGCATAGATAATGGCAGTGGAAATCCAGGGATGCGCGCGCTCAATTGGATGGATGAATTTCTTCAACTCATTCCCAAATTTGTTGCATTACACACCTTGGATCTCTCTTACCTAAATTCACAGGATCTCCAGGGGATCCAGCACTCAATGCCACACTCCATCAGGAATAATATCAAAGAGCTGTCAATGAACAGTCCGGAATGCCACATGTCGGAATTTGCAGTGTTTGTCTCCAGGTTCACAGCCCTCAAAACCTTGACTTGGGGTGGAAACTCAGACTATGAGGTCTGGGAATCCATCCAGGGTCTGGTCTCCCCTCCCTCGAGTATCAGGGAGCTATCATTGTGGAATGCAGATGACCTCTCCCTGTCTATCTTGAAGTGGATCATCGCCCTTCATTCCGATATTATCGACTCTATAAATCCTTGCGAGCTTCCATCCGAAAAACCGTTCGAATTCTGGGGTTTTCTGACTCGCTTTGGGTCAACTCTGTCCAAAATCAAGTTTATGATTTCAGGGGATGAGGGTGCAGGTATGCATTGAATGCAGTAAACAATTTGTCACCTTATTTTTGTCTAGTTCAATTTCTCCGCTCAGGATACTGTGAGGCACTGCCCCAGCTCAAATCAATCCAGCTCGACTTTTGGGAGCATACCTTCTCATATAGCTATTTCAACAAATCATTCCTGTCAACAATTGAATGGCTGCCTAAGATCCTTGCACTGCTGCCACCATCCATCGAGGAGATCATTCTTACCATGGAACCAAACCCTCTGCGCCCTGAAGAGAGTGCTGTTCCCCAGCACACCCTCGGTAGCATCAACTGGTCTCAGCTGGACCAATCTTTGACTGGGTCACAATATCCATTGCTCCGCATCTTGAAAATCAAGATGTCACGCTACTGGAGGGAAGAGGTGGAGCGAGATGTGGAAGAGATGTGGAGGAATCTGCTACCGATTTGTGCAAGGAATGGAATTCTGGAAACCAAGCCCCGTGTTTACAGTACTTAGTATCTTGGGGATGATGGCCGTCACGACGAGTTTGTGGAGTGGACTGGTCTATTAATCATGACCATCCCTGACTTTCTCAGGATTCTGAAGGACCTTCCTGGTGCTTGGACACAACCTTTGAGCCTCACTCTTGGGTCTCATAAGATTCAGATTCCCTCCAAGAGCTTTCGAGAACATATGTTGTCTAGTTGTGCATATTTGAACCTTTAAAGGCACCTTTTGCCCAACAACCTTACAAGATGTTACAAAGCCTAGGCGGACACAATAACCTGGTCAAGGGTTTTCCGACCTAAGTACCTAGGATTGTTCCACGGCCTTTTGAACAGAATGTGGCCCGTAAGTAGAAGTGAACAAATGAAGAACAATGATCGTCGCCAAATATATAAGCTGAGTGACTCCTGCCTTGAATTTGGTTTCCTAGCATGTGCAATGCGGTAGCCGCGCCGGTAAATCCTGTATCCGTAGTCACACTAAATTATTAGCGCACAATCTTGAGAATGTTGAAAAGCGTACCTGTTCGGGAACTTCCGAAAACATGAAAAAGGGATATCCAGGTGATTTCAAGGTGGAGAAGGACTTGAAGAAGCGAAGAATGCATGAGTAGGTCCATGGTAGCAGTCATCTGGACCGCGCGAACCCCCAGTGATCAACTGTGGTCAATCGATTGCTAGCAGGTTGGGTCGGGCCGGGCCTTACAGCCACTACACAGCCGCAGAATCGGGTTGACCCGATTGATCTCCGCTTGTCGACATCTCCATCCCGCGCCTCCTCCCTTCCGCTTCCATTCCTTTTTTTCTTTTCCTCTGCTCTCTGTCACCTATCTATTCTTCCTTGCACTCGCCAGTCCCTCCCCTGCGAATAAACTAGTTGACTCGTATCGGATACGCAACGCGACCAAATCCACACGGACTCGCTCTCATCGCGCGCCCGCAGCCCGTCACGCTCTCGCGACCTGCCTCCTCCGGACATCCGCCACCTCCACGTCTACCAGGCCTATTGCTCTCGCCAAGCACCCTCCGGCCGCAATCGATACCAGCCTGCAGGTCCTCATCGATGCACTCCCCCGTGCTCGTATTGCATGTGAAGCGCTTCCACCACGACAAGGAGGTCGCGAGAGTCATGAAAGTTGTGAAGCGAGTTGGGTTTGGCCCGGAGCTCGAAGTCCGTGAATTTCGTTGTCGGTTTTAAATATCGGGGAGCGCTCATTCACAGACGTGATGTGTAAGCTGTTTGGAGGTACGTTTTCTTACCTCTTCTCCTTCTTTCCGCCCATATACGTGCAAGAACAGACACGCAGCGATATACCACCACAGCGTCTCCGCGGCGGGCGGGCACTACAAACTCGAAGTGCTGCACCCGACGTGCTTCGGCGCTGGACTGGAGGGCTGGGTGCACATCGACGACGAGCTCCTGTAATCTCGGATGTGCAGCCCGATGATGTGTTTCGTGCAGGCGATGCCCGGTGTACGTATTTGCTGTCTTATAGGTGGATCTGATGATGTTGGCGGCGGGCCGCATTGCTGGTTAATGGGAAATGATTGTCATTCATCGCTGCTGGTGCAAAAGTCGTCAGGAGACCGGCACCTGGTTGAATTTCCGCTACATTGTGATTGTGTTTTGGCCCAGGCATACAGAACTTCACACCATCATCCGAGGAGAACGCCGGGATGAGGGAAGAATCGAGTGTCTAACCCCACATCATCGTATGCCGCTCGTACCACCGAATGCCGCCCGACAACGACAGACACCCCACCGCCATTGTTTATCAGCCAAGAATAGTCTCGGACTATCCTCTCCCGACATCCCAATCTGTGAGCCCTGTCATGAGGTATTCTGAGGATGCAGAAGGCATTGATTTATTCTATTCGACGACTTCCTCTCTCAAGTTTAGCCAAAGCACTTGCAAAGTGGTTGAACGAGTACTAGAGCCTCTATTTTGCTCAAGGATTCATTCGGCTACCTGAAATTTCCAATTTACATCCACGCGTACCTCTTCCTTCACGTACTCTTGTATTGGACCGCATGGTTCATGGTGGACTTATTGCCTCCGAACGTGAAAGAATCAAATGCTCGTGAGGCAGAAATTTTTCAATAAGATCCGGACGACTCGAGCGGCGATTAAGCCTGTCCACAATGGTATGCACCGTGCCATCCAGTCTGGGCGCCTCTAATTCTGCGCTTCTTCGAAGTCAGGGTCGGCGGGACAATCCAGATGAGCTTTGGGAGATCAGTGCGGCATCTTTGACAGTGAGATGGTTAACAGACAAGATGATGGATCTGAAAAGGCTATGCGAACGGGAGTGTTGTGGTACTTGAAAAGATTTCCATTGAGGGGTGTCCTCTCTGTAAACCACCGTCTCCGCATCTATTCCATTACTCTTCTCGACCTTTACAGACATAACTTGACATGTTCTCTCGAGCGGGCCGGTTCAAGATCTTAGATAACGGGTGGTACTTTCAAGGTCAATACCTATCAGCCAGCAACCGCATACAATCAGCATGTACCGGGTTCCCGAATGTATGTAATGTAGGTGCTTTGTATATACTCTACAATCAGCCAGATTCGTTTCCTCCGGCCATGTGTGCGTCGGAAATTATTGCTGTGAGTCGACACCAATTGCCCTATGTATCCCCGTTCCGACGAAGCACAGCGCCTCGACAGTATCGAACGCCGTATTGCGGATTTGGGAGGAAACACGTCAGAAGCTGATCATAAGGACAATTCGTCCATCCGGAATGCCCCTTCATCGTATCCTTTCCAGATGCAAAGTGAGCATATTAGTGGTCTAAATGTGGTTTTGATCCAGGTACAGATATCAGCTCCGGCGAATACGAGATAGACCCCCCCACCAGTTGCGATCCTGGTACAGTTCTCCGCCACCCCAATCACTTCTCAACTTCCTCGTCGAGTGTCATGCGTCGTAAATCCCATCGTGACGCGCCGCTGAGTAGCGAGCCAAGCTTCCCGCTGCGGACAAAATGCTCCTCCAAACGATCATCGCCCTATAAAATTGAACCCATAGACAAGTGGAATGAACTAACAATAGGTAGGAATCCTCATCGGCGACCATCATGAAGTGCGTTTGTGAACTCATATCGTCCCGCTCCGGATTGAACTTATTTGTAATAATGAATCTGCTGTAAAGAGGCGACGCAGACGATTGGAGCCGCGAGCGGTCAATGGCATAGATACGCGAACCGATTTCCCCTCTACAGAAGACCTAGACATATCACCGTGGAACGTCCAGACAAGGTGCATTTTTTCCTTTCACGTCCAAGTCTAAACCTGAACGGTTATAAAGCGCTCAGAGTGAACACCCGTCAAGGCCGCATAGAAGACGCTTGGTTCAAATGTGGAAGGCGCCATCGATTCTCTCCCGAATTACAACACTTTCGCTAGTGATTATCTCCGAGTAGCCGCTATGCCCACCCCTCAGAGTGCTACTCAACCTCCCTCCTTTACAACACCGCCTTTTCACAGAAATACATTCCCTACATCCCTCCCCGTGCAAACCATTTCATCGACGCTCCCTGTGCTTCTCTTGCTTCTCCACGTTTTCGGTACAGGATGCTGTGCATCCGAGGCAAAGAGATCGGTTGCGGCGCAAGCGATACAGCATCCCTATACCCAGCCAAGATGTTGCGCAGTTCCGGGTCAACGAGATCCCTTCTCAATTATTCATCAATGATTTTCATAATGTCCATGTGCAACTTCTTCTAACTTTGCCGAGCTCAGGATTCGACACCGTCAGTAGTGGAAAACATTGTGTGGTTTTGTGAAATTGAACATGCCGACGATCGGCATCGTGCTGTGAACGATCAATCAATCAGAGCCGACAATCGGCTGTCTGTTGCCGCTTGAACCGTTTGACTGCCGCTGCTGTCTTCCGAATTCCGATGGCAGACGGTGACCCGACCTCAGCAGAAAATCCTTTTTTCACTGCTCAGGTCCTTACCTCCGTCGATTTATCTTCAGTATCTGGAGCCTGAGCTTGGTTAAATTTCCTGAATATGGAGCCGACGGGTGGCCGGTGGCCGGCGGCAAAGCGGCAGATCTTAGTGTCAGCAGCCGAGCAACGGCCAGTGGCGGCAGAAGGCATATCATGCAGAAAACCTCATATTCGCAAATGTGGCGTGGTCGTGAACGTAAAAGTAGTAGTAGCGACTATGGCAATCTGGAGGCGAATCAGTGTGCGAGGTAGAGTACCCCGTAATGGCACCAAGATCAGGACTTAATAAAGTGATTGGACGGCTCTTAGACTCGCTGACCCCTGAGTATTTAATGGTTTGAGCGGAGTGGCTGTTTGCATCGGGGACCAAGACAGACTCGTTGGCGGACAGGGCGAATAGACACCTGCACAATGCTAAGTATATTTAATTAATTGGTGTCGAGAGTCGAGACAGGCTTGAAAATAACATACCAAGTCTTGACTGATTCAAAAACAGCCGTATATGTTTAATGTGATGCGCTGAGTGCTCCTACAGGGTGGGATCAAAGGCCCACAGGAACTAGCGCCGGGTTTGGAAGGCTGTATAAAACAATTGTATTATACAACCGGTATTATATATGCAGTACTAGTGGATAATACATTTCATACCTCAAAAGTCCCAGAGGCCATGTATTCAATGTGTATTAAATCCCCTACTCGAACACACCAAAACTTGTTCATATGTCAGCTCTTCATCAGGGAAAGGCTTAGGAGCTGATTTTCGCAACTGCTGAAAAACTCCTTCGAGGAAGAGATGAAACCGGATACAAGGGCAGATGCCGAAAGAGACCTAGCGGGTGTATTAAATACATTATGTAAATACAGTGTTAAATACCTTGGATACCTCAAGAAATTTCGGGCACTTGTATTTAATATATTAAAAGTGCATCCAATCAAAACATATGGGTGTCCTCTTTGGACAAAAATAAATGGATTTGGAACGGCTTGTTTCCATTGATTTCACATCTAATCACTAGTTCTTTTGGTGATGATCATCATGAATTATCGTGATAACGACCACAAAGCACATATTTTGCATTGTCAAATCCATATCTCGCTCACCGAAATCAAGCACCATCAGACTCAAAAACAAGGACACTGTATACAAGAATAGGGCGATATCCATTTCCGAAATCAAAACCTTCTATACCAAAATCAAAAATGAAGATCTTGTGATTTTGTTTCTGCATCAAACAGTCTTGTTTTTCCAGTTTTGCCTCCAGGGTTTTGTTCAAAGCTTCCTCGTTCTTGAAGCTCCAATCTCGTTCTCGTTCTCTTCCCTTGTGAATTTATCTAAATGGTTTTGATCATCAAGGCAGCATTTTTCAAATCGCCACATTGATTTTTTGATTTCGTTTCCAGCTCCTCGCATCTTTCCAATTTCACTGCTTGCACCAATTATTATCCCTTTGATCGATCACGTTGCCAAGGCACGCGTTTCTTCCCGAGTCCTCGGCTGGTGTCTTGTCTCTTTCTTCCTCGACGCCGAATGGCTGCTTTGCAGTGTGGACGGTGTTCCCTCTGTCCATCTCAAGAATGTGTCATTTACTCAGTATGTCATGCCTCCCCTTTGCCTCCATTTCAACTACATATGCCTTCTCAGCCTGTCAGTGACTTAGGGGCGGCATGTCTATGTGGGCATCCGCCTGTCGCTCATGTCAACACAACTATCTTGCCGCCTCGTGGGAGGTGTCCGGAGAGTGGATGCCCACGGTTTAATGTGGTGAGCTCTCGGCTTATACTCTCCTCTGTCGCACTGAGTTCTCATGCTTCCAACGGATAACCTTTTAACTCAGTTGACCTGGGGAGAACACCATGCCAGGGCCACAATTGTGGCCGTCCTTATATCTCTCATCTCCCCGAGGTCGGGACAGGCGTCCAGTCTGCGGCCGCACCGTATGTTATCTTATTCTCGTCGCATGGTAGTTTTGGTCACCGCACATCAGTTCTATAAATCCCATGGTTCCTTCCCGTGCACCCACGGCGACGTGGTAGGGCTGACGCCCAGTTGCAGTATTGGAATAGGAAACAGGGGGGCCGTGCACTCGATAATAGGACTCCCGGATGCGCGACGTTGGGACGTGGTGACCAAGTTGATGAAGATGGCCCCAAATCATCCGACGACCAAAGGTGGGGAAAATCCCGAGTGTGTGGTGCATGAGCTGGTCGAGCTCATCATCTGTAAGAGATGACACAGGGCCTGTGGTGGAGGAAATGTAGATGCGGATGACACCAGAGTCGACATCGGTGGTTTCCATGTACACAGGCTCGGCAGGCTCAACAAGCCCATATTCAAGAGCACGACGGCAGATAGTCCGTGAAGCAACACCAGCAACAGGAGCAAGCCCCGTGGGTCCACGGTGCTGGAGGCCAAAGGAGAGGAAGTCGTAGTCGATCTCAATATGTGGGCGCCCGGGACAGCCGGTGCGCACAAGTTGCGACACAGAAATACCCGGACCAGAGGGCACAATGTCTTCAGGCGGCCAATTCTTTCTTCCGTGACCCGCCGCTCAGCAGCAGGGATGACACCCACATGCTGTGAAAGGTAAGGTTTAGAAAGGTGTCAACCTCAAGTTATTAAAAGGCTTACCTGCTGGATGGCCTCGGGGAGATGCAGGACCCCGTCACCAGTTTGAGTGTGCAGCGCAGCATTGACACGATCCGAGAGCTGGAAGAAACCAATGTGGATAGTCTCCAGAGGGAGTGGAACAAGCTCAGGATCGTTTTCAGGCATAGTGGTAAGACGGCGAGAGAGGATGTCTCAAAGGAATAGGGACATCACGATGCTGCTGACATGTAATCATTCATAGTGATAATTGGCAATAAAGGGAGTGGGGGGAACAGACTATAGTGCATAGTGGAAACAAAATTCACCTGAACGAAAACATAATTATGTGTAACGAAAACAAAACCGAGCTGTGCGAAATCAAAAATAACTGGTCACATGATTTTGTTCTTGCCGAGCTGATCTTGTTTTTGTTCCTTGTGATCTCGTTCTGCTATGATCTTGTTCCGGGCGATCATTTTGTTGCTTTCGTCGCCCATTTGATTGTTTTCGTTCTTGTTTTCATTGACTTTGAGTATGTTCCCGC
Organism: Mycena galericulata; assembly: GCA_029289565.1. Taxonomy (NCBI): domain Eukaryota; kingdom Fungi; phylum Basidiomycota; class Agaricomycetes; order Agaricales; family Mycenaceae; genus Mycena; species Mycena galericulata. The sequence continues at coordinate 265,550 of JARKIA010000208.1, read as the reverse complement.
TGCCACAAATTTAGAGTGTGTTCACAATGATCATTGGCAAAACCAGAACCATAACAGGGTTAAGCAAAACATTGAATTATGTCCAACAAGGACACCTATATGTAAAACATGGGGGCCGCTGCACGGCCAAGGCCCAAACCATTTGGTCCATTTCAGACCCAGCATTAGTGCCAAGAACTCAAGTGACAAGAGTTCGAGAGGCATCCCCCGCAAGTTTTCAGTCTCGTCAGGCTCTCTGCGCAGGTTAAAACAATCCTTCAAAAAATTCGTGTACAGCTATTGGACTCAAGGGGGACCAAAGATAAGAAAAATTGATATCACCTACAATTTTTTTTTCTGAGAGGGTCGGTGGACCCCCCCCCTCCCCACAGCCACCTGATGCCATCAAATTGCCTTTTCAGGAAACCGCCTTGCCGAAAGCTTCCGCGCCAGACGGTGCAGGACATACCATGAGAGCGGCATTGCACTAATAAAGCCCAAAATATTCAGGAAGTTTCATGAGACATACATACATTGAATCACAGAATAACATGAGGAGAGATGAGAGTAGGATTCTCGCACTATTCTCACCACATGCCTGGGTAGTTCCGCGATCGATGCCAATTCGGAACTCCTTACCCACGTCCATGTCGTTCTATGACGTCTTTAGATTTCAGGTGAGTACTCCTCAAAATCTGTTCTCGTAATAACGGTAAGTAGCGTGAGTATAATATTGACCATCAATTCACGGTTTCCACTATATAGTGACTCTAATTCCTTTGCCGTTTATGATGCAAGCAGGATGGATAAACCCACGATTTTTGTAACCCGTGGTTCACCAAGACATTCAAGATGGTACTGGCCACCGTTGTAAATAAATAAATTCATCGCCAAAATTTCGGTATCGCAACCAGCCTTGTTACATCTAACCGATATGATTGATGAAATTTCGGCCGGCAGGGCGAGGAATTACTTAGGTAATAAAAACACAGCAAAAATACTTAGGTAATCAACAGCCCAGCGACTGTGTTTGGCACGAGCAGGATCAGAGAGGATTGATCCCCGTGTACCTTACATGATAACATTGTAAAATACAAGGTATTGGCTCACATTTGATGCTCATATGGACCTGGGAAATATTTTTGGAAGTCCTGGAAGCAGCTGTATCGATATCTGGCTCCAAAAAAAAGTACATACAATTATTTTTTTTGGGGGTCGGCCAGACCCCCCCCCCCTACCCCATATGGCAATCTCTTATCTTTGGTCCCCCTTGATTGGACTTGATTGGGACTCCGGGAGACGAGTAGATGCCTGGTGCGATGGTTGCAGGTAAGAAATTACAGGAGCTGGTTTCGGCAAGGCAACGATCTCAATGTATTGAACAACAGAGCTGTGGCCCGGGGAGAATGCATGGCGGTCGAGTTGCCGTTTAAGGTTTGGTAGCCAATGACCGGGTCCCACAGCCACGACAGCTCCGACATCCGATCGCCCGTCACAAGTGATGTTGAGGGCCCGGCCCGGGCTCGCGCTCGAGGGCCTGGGTGCGGCCGTCATCCGCATCTCTTCGCTGCCGCCAAGCACGCTCCCGCCGCGATCGACGCCAGCAGGTCATCGATGCGCTCCCACCTGTCATATTTCATACGAAGCGCTTCTACGACGATAAGGAGGTCGCGGGAGTCGTGAAAGTCGGAAAGCGAGTCGGGTTTGGCGCGGAGCTCGGAGTCGGTGGTGAGTTTTCGTTGTCGGTGTAAGATAGAAGGAAGCGCCGATGATAATTCATAGTCGGGCTCGACGCGTAAAGCTGTGCGGGATCAGCTATTTGGAGGTGCGTCTATCTCTCTCCTCTTCCTTGCCTGTATTCGTGTAAGAGCCTCGATTAACGCACACGCAGCGATATACCACCACGGCGTCGCCGTAACGGGCGGTCATCCGGCGCCCTCCGGCGCTGGACGGGACGGCTAGGGGCGCATCGACGACGAAGTGGTTTCCGAAGAGGTGCCCGATGATGATGTGTTTGGTGCGGGCGGTACGGACGATGTGCGGTGTACTTATCCCCTGTTTTATAGGTGGATACGATGATGTCGGCGATGGCCGCGTTGCTGGTTATGGGCAATGAATGAATTTTACTGCTGCTGTCTGGATAACGGCGCCTGGTAAGTTGGGACCCCACTACACCATGATTATTTTTGCGTGTTCAGGCTGGTACATAAATTGGGTACGCCAAGTATCGTCCGAAGAGAAGACTGAGCAATGAAATGTTCCTCGTGTCAAATCCAAATGGGCGGCAATCTTTTTCTTCCTGCGAAGTAAGCGCCGAAGAAGTGCGTTGAAAGTGCACCTGCATGTGGCACAGCATGCATGTATAGGCCTCCCGCAGCCCCGCCGAGCCGTTTCGACGGTTTCGTAACTGTGGCGGTTCGTCGGGATCTTCTGCGCGGTGTTTTTTTGCAGACATTCGTTCCGGTCGGATCCAACTTCAAGTTGGGAATTTCCCAGCTTAGAACAAGGCATATATATGTCGGGCTGCTGGCGCATTGTGTTCCTTGTTTCACGGTACACCATGTTCTCTCGAGCGGATGGATTCAGAATTATGGGCGGTACCTTCAACGTCAATACCCACCAGCCAACAACCGCACATAATCAACCAAATCCGTATCCTCCGGCCGTCTGTGCATCAGAAATTATCGCTGTGAGTCGATTCCAATTGATTCTGTCCTCTTTCTAACGACGCACAGCGCCTCGAAAGTATCGAGCGTCGGATTACGGATTTTGGGCGGCAAGTGCAAGTGCAAGTGCAAGCGCAAGAGGCGCTGGAAGTTGACCATGCGGACCACTGTCCGTTTATCCCACAGAACGACGTACAATATCCTTTCCAGAAGACAGGTGAGTGTGTTAGTGGCGCCTCAAGGCGGTTCTGATTCAGGCCCAGCTATCGACCCCGGCGCACTATACGATATGGCGAGCCGCGAATATCTCTGCCAAGGAGATGAGTCGTCAACTTCTTCGACTTCTTCAAGTATTGTGCGCGATAAATTTGAGCGTGACAAGCGGCTAACTCTTGAGCCTGGCCTCACGTTGGGTTACGCAACTTCGAATCCAGCTCGACCAAACTGCTCATTCAAACAATCGCCCTATAAAATTGATCCCATTGACAACTGGAATGAACCAACTATAGGTTCCACTATCAAGTATGCTTGTGAACTCCTCTCGTGCTTGCTCCGTATTGAATTCACCTAGGCGCCGTTGCAGCGACGGATCCGTCGCAAAGAGGCAACGCAAACGACTCGACTCGTTTGAAGCCATGCAGCCGCAGGCCGATTTCCCCAGTCCAGAATTTGGCCTCTCCAGGCCACCGCGGAGCCTAGAGACCTGGTGCGTTTTTCTTTTCAGGTCCAAGTCTACCTGCAAGTGATTGGATGTGAAGGACTCAGAGTGACCGCTCATTGAGGCCGTATGGAAGGCGCCCAACAAATCACCGACGACGCGCTATTCGAAAAGCGTTCTCTCCGGAGGAGCAGATCATTGACAACAAGGATTCCGATACTTTTAGCGTCGGAGCGCCGGCCTCGAAATCTATAAGGCGCCACTCATTCCCTTTCGTGGAACAACGATGCCGCGGCCACTGTCGTTCAAGCTGTTGACTTCTACTTCTAGTATCTCTCATCTCGCTGGATTTTGTCCCGGCCGTTCTCTTCCATTTTATCTCCCATCTCGACATTTCCCGGAAAGACCGTGAGCCCCAAAGTATGCGCACATACCATATACCACGTAGACCTCATATACTTGTGGGTAATTCCGGTGGACCCTTGGTAGACTCCAGATTTTACTTCCGGTTGACACGGACACTCGTAAAGTCGCCCCTCGTCGCGTCGCGCCGCTTGTTTACCCACCACGATTTGAAACTCCGCTCCGTGTCATCGAATACATTCTTTTCTTCCGACTCGTCGCCAGCTGGGCATGGAAAGCCATGAAATTCGTCATAATAGCATCACGCCTGAAGAATAGTATCATCGTCGCTCAGCCTCCTCACCATGACGCAGTTGGGGCCCCAGAACAGAGTTTCTTTCCAGCGTTACTGAGATGCCTTCCCACTTTGTCGAGCTGGAAAGTGTTCCGGAGCTTGACTTGGGAATACGAAGAGGATGGTAAAACGAAAGGCGAGGACGCAGATACCTGCAGCAAACATAGTCTTGACCATCTCTGTCCGTACTCCCATTTCTACTCATGTTACTCTGATAATAATATTTTCCTCAGCCTCTCGTGTGATGAGTATTTGGTCCCGGACAAACTTGAACGTAGTGTCGATATCTTCACGATCCCAGGCACCGCAACTGATGTCGTAAAAGTACGACGCATCTTCGACGGCGAGATCCAACTTGGCGACGTGTTCTGGAAAGTGGGAGAAATCGACGTTGGGGAGCGTTGTTGTTATGCCTTGTAATCACAGGTCCTCGGGGGGCTCTTTATCCTATTGGCCGCACATCAGACGCTTTCGGAGAGAAATCGTAGCTTGTGGAAGTAGCACAAGCCAACCTGATTGTGGACACGTGCCGCGTTCAGTCCTTTTTCGATCCACTTAGCGCATCGACGGCAGTGGGAGTCTAGCTCAAGGGACTAATTACAGGTGCCTAAGGCTCATCATCGGGACCATTCGCTAAGTCCGATGCAGGGATTCCATATCCAAAGTGCACATTGTTATCCCGTAATGTAGTTCCAACCGAGGCAAAGACATTGACCACCGCCGATACGATGTATCCAATCCGTATACCTCGGATTCGGACATCCCTGATTTTGTATCCTATGTATGTTATCATTACTGTGTACCCACTATCATATCTAAATCATTTGACTGCAACTCTTCACTTAACACGGCGATTTTCTCGGGGAGCCCAACTGTTAGGATGTAAACGGACGGTAGATGCAGAAAGTTGATAAATTCGAACATGCCGAATATCGGCATCCTCGGGCCAATGATCCGATGGTAGGGAACAAGTGGCTATCTTTGCCGTTGAACTTTGTAGTGCCTCTTCTGATTTCCGGCTGGGTGGACCCCACGCAAGAATTATTTTTTCAGGTCGGTTGTCCTTTAATTCATGAATTTGACTTTCCTGTCTTGCGCTTGGTTAAATTTTCTGAATAAAGGAGACCCAATTTAACTGGCGGCGGCTCAGCGGCAGAGCTTCTTATCAGCAGCCGCGGGACGGCAGAGGCTGTGTGATGAGAAGTTTCATACAAGGACCACTGAAGTCTGATGATGAGTCCACTGCGACGTAAGGATTGAACTCCTGGAAGATGGTGTTGATTTTCACACCCCGGGGCTCCGTGCGAAGGCGTATGAGGCTACCGATTTGCCGTAAGTAGTACTCATCAAAGCATCATTTGGGTATTGATATTGCTGTGCCATTCGACCGTATGTAGCTTCAGGTGATGGGCGACGAGCAGTCATGAACCAAACCTATTACCGGTCGGTATTTTTTAGCCCAAATTGGCTCAAAAATGTGAAATTTTCACCTCCGGCAGTCGCCGGGTTACCATAAATGGCAATTTTGCCGTGATTGCCGAGGAATGGACATGTTAGTTGACGGGTGATATGGCGTGAACCTACAGTCGAAATGATACAGTACTGTAATCACCGTTGTAGGCGGAATGACAGCACCGTCGGCTGACCTTCACCGCTCTTCTCTCGAGCTTCCACAGACCATGGACCCACAGGGACAACAAATGGTGTCGCAGTCTCCACAGATTCCAAACCAACAAGGATCAGGTAAGTCATTGTACTTACCTGTTAACTTTCCTCGCTGACCAGACATTTCAGCTCACAGTGGTTCGGGGGCATCACTGCCGAGGGTGACGCTAAATGATGTCTACGCCATGGTGAAAAGCATGGAGGCACGCATGGCTGCACAAGAAACCAAGTTACAATTGCAGGATAAAAAGCTACAAGCACAAGAAGAAGAGATCCGGGTGCTCAAGATAGATAACTGTGAGCTATGGCAGGAGATTCATCGGGTAAGCTCCCAGCTTCACGCTCGAGTCCAAGGAGTGGATGATTGACTATGACCCACACAATAGCTCAAAGGGCCCCGATTCCCCTTCGAGATATTCTCTTTGATCATCCTTTCGACGGAGAAGAAGAAGACACTGAAAACATTTTCTTTGGTCTCCCGTGGCTGGATGTCTGTCACCAGGACAGTTCTATTCAAACGAATAACATACAACGCGATGTTCTGGCTGGTCAAAATCGACCCCATTTTCATCATGAACAGCCAGCACTGCACAATATTTCCCTATGTTCAGATGATCGGGATTAGTGGCAGCACAGATTACGGCGGTGAAAATCCAGGGATGCGCGCACTCGATTGGATGGATGGTTTTCTACAACTCATTCCTAAATTCATTGCATTAGAATCCTTGGAGCTATCTTGCCTAGATTCACAGGATCTCCAGAGGATCCAGCACTCAATGCCGCAATCCATCAAGGATAATATCAAAGAGGTGTCAATGTACAGTCCGGAATGCAACATGTCGGAATTTACCATGTTTGTTTCGATGTTCACAGCCCTCAAAACCTTGTCTTGGGGTGGGACTGAAAAACCAGAGCATGAGGTCCGGGAACCCACACAGGGTCTAGTCACTCCTCCCTTGGGTATCAGGGAGCTATCATTGTGGAATACAGATGACCACTTCGCCCTGGCTGTCTTGAAGTGGATCATTGACCATCATTCTGGTATTATTGACTCTATAGATCCCTATAATCTTCCTTCCGAAAAATCGGTCAAATTTAGGGGCTTTCTGACTCGCTTTGGGTCAACTCTGTCCAAAATCAAGTTTATGATTTCAGGTGATGAGGGTGCAGGTATGCCATTGAATGCAGTAAACAACTTATATCCTCATTTTTATGTAGTTCAATTTCTCTGTTCAGGATACTGTGAAGCACTGCCCCAGCTCAAGTCAATCCAGCTCGACTTTTGGGAGCATACCTTCTCATATAGCTATTTCGACAAATCATTCCTGTCGACAATTGAACGGCTGCCAAAGATCATTGCACTGTTGCCACCATCCATCGAGGAGATAATTCTCACTATGGAACCAAACACTCTGCCCCCTGAAGAGAGTGCTGTTCCCCGGCACACCCTCGGTAGCATCAACTGGTCTCAGCTGGACCAATCTTTGACTGGGTCGCAATATCCATTGCTCCGCATCTTTAAAATCCGGATGTCACGCTACTGGAGGAAGGGGTTGGAACGGGATGTGGAGGAGATGTGGAGGAGTCTGCTCCCAATTTGTACGAGGAAGGGAATTCTAAGAACCGACACCCGTGATTAGTATAGATACTCTGTTGCTAGTCGAGGATAAGCAAGCAAAACGTCAGCAAGGCAGTTATTAACCAGCCCATCAACCTTCAAAGATCAAGCAACCGGAGTTGCATAAATATGACCTTAATCACATCAGGATGTTAATTCTGATACTTTTGGTTAGGAGCTCCACTGTTTCGTGTTTCTCTTTGCTTCATTGTTTATCCCATAGGCAATTTGATGTTGCATAGACTAATTCCCGAAGTAAGTATATGGGTCGGTGAGTTATTTTGAATGGCCTGCTATAATGTTCTATTATTGTTACCTTGTTAATCATTGCCCTTTGCCCTCATTGAGGCTACCTCGTCCAAACCACCATTTTTCGGTTGAGAATATGGAATGGTTTTTGTGGGATAGGCTAGTGTAGGAGGGGGAAATCATGCCCAGGTCAAATTACCTCCTGTGAATCACCCTGGACCATATTTTTGGGGGGTCTGTGTTCGTGGTTCCGCCAAGACATGCCTCAAACCTGTACTCCCCGGCATCAGATCCCACATGTAACTCAGATGTACTGACAAGAGGTCTTCACCGGAAGATGCCGAGACACAGCCTCCTAGGGTAGGTAGGGCCTTAATCCACTTTTCCGACTTTATTCAGAGGGCTTCAAAAACGCGTTTAGGAAGGTCAGAAAAAAAAATTGGTTTTTTTGAGGGTCAGACTGGAGAAGGGAGTGAATTTTCTGGTGCGAGACATGTCCAAAAAGGGATCATGTTTGTGTTCAAACGCTGCTATGCATGTCCAATTTTGACCTCAATGCACCGATAAAAAATGATTTCGAAGGGAAAACCTGTGGGAAATTTCCTAATGGGGCTCGGCTAATAGGTAGGGGTCCTGGGGGCCTTAATCAACTTTTCCGACCCTGTGTTGTAAATTTTAAGGGTGAAGACCTCTAACACGGCCAAGTGGTAGGAATTAGGGTAGGTAAAGTGTAGTCTAAAACTGCTAGTTTTAGCATCCAACTCAATAAAGGTGAAATTGCACCTAAATTCACAAGTTTTAAGCCGACTAAAGCAGAAGCCGAAACTACGGCATTCGGCAGCTGTTTCGGGGCTGCAGAAACTGAGTATTTCTATCCTACAGAAACTGCTCCTGAAACTACTGATTTCAGGAGCAGATTACCCATGTCAGAAACCTTCAGTTTAAGCTGCACTAAAACTGTCACCAAAAACAAAAGATTCAGTGACTGTTTCGGGGACTCGAAAACAATTAGTTTCTGGAGCCGGACCGTCGGTCCGGAGGCGGCACGGGCGGCCCGATTTGGCCCGGCGGCTGAAACTGATTGTTTCAACGGCGCCGATTTTGTTGCCGAAACTTTTGTCTTCGGCAACAGTTTTCGTGCCGCTAAAACAAAAAGTTTCCGGCACGGGTAAACTGCTCCTGAAACCACTAGTTTTAGGAGCAGTTTCTGTAGGGTGAAAAGACTCAGTTTCTGCAGCCCCAAAATGGCTGCCGAATGCCGTAGTTTCGGCTTCTGCTTCAGCTGGCTTAAAACTTGTGAATTTGGGTGCAATTTAACCTTTATTGAGTTGGATGCTAAAACTAGCAGTTTTAGATTACACTTTACCTACCCTAATTCCTACCACTTGGCCGTGTGTCTTGTGTACTGATTAACCATACTGAATTATACTATTATATCCCGTTAAATATTTGGGATACGCAGAGACCACAAGTCTGCCCTCGAACGAAAGATTTAACTGGGTGGCCTGCTACTCCGTTATTTGCCGCTTTCGACATCTCGGCCGGAGAATTCTTCAAGCAAGCACAACATCATGTAATTCGGCCAAATGGTCTCATCTCATTACCGAGATGTAGGCCTTCGTTCTGGGTCCTAGGAACTTCTACTGAATCAAGACAACATATTAGTCCCTGAAAGTGCTAAGATGGCCGACTACCACCCGGTGATCAATAGTACCGTTGAACTTTGTATTGAGTGACTGTCGCCCTCTGAGTTCGACTGGGTGGACCCCACGCAAGTTTGCAGGACCTTTGTTCTTTACTTCTTTGATTTGACTTTCCTCGCTAAATTTCCGAATAAAGGAGCCAACGGCGGCTAAGCGGTAGATCTTCCTATCAGCAGCCGAAAGACGGCTAGATGCTATGTGATGAGAAGTTCCGTACAAGGACTAATTGCAAAGTATGAAATCCCAGGAGTTAAGATTGATTTTCACACCATAGGATGCCGTGCAACGTCCGTAGAACCCGTTGATACTAATCGAGGCATCATTTGGGTATTAATATTACGGTAATCGCCGTTGTCTACGGAATGACAGCACGGTCGGCTGACCTTCAGCGCTCTTCTCTCGAGCTTCCACACACCATGGACCCACAGGGACGACAAATGGTGTCGCAGTCTCCACAGACCCCAAGCCGACAAGGATGGGGTCAGTCATTAGTGTACTTGTTAACCATCCTGGCTGACCAGACATTTCAGCTCACAGCGGTTCGGGGGCACCACTGTCGAGGGTGACATTAAATGATGTCTACGCCATGGTGAAAAGCATGGAATCACGCATGGCTGCACAAGAAACCAAGTTACAAGTGCAGGATAAAAAGCTACAAGCGCAAGAAGAAGAGATCCGGGTGCTCAGGATAGATAACTCTGAGCTATGGCAGGAGATTCATCGGGTAAGCTCCAAGCTTCATGCTTGAGTCCAAGGGAGTGGATGATTGACTATGTCCCACACAATAGCTCAAAGGGCCCCGATTCCCCTTCGAGATATTCTCTTTGATCATCCTTTCGACAGAAGAGAAGCAGACACTCGAAACATTTTCTTTGGTCTCCCGTGGCTGGATGTCTGTCACCAGGGCGGTTTTGTTCAAACGAATATCATACGACGCGATGTTCTGGCTGGTCAAAATCGACCCCATTCCCATCATGAACAGCCAGCACTGCACAATATTTCCCTACGTTCAGACAATCATGATTAGTGGCAGCACAGATTACGGCGGTGAAAGTCCAGGGATGCGCGCACTCGATTGGATGGATGAATTTCTCCAATTCATCCCTAGATTTGTTGCATTACACACCTTGGACCTCTCTTACCCAGATTCACAGGATCTCCAGGGGATCCAGCACTCAATGCCACACTCTATCAGGAATAATATCAAAGAGCTGTCAATGAACAGTCCGGAATGCCACATGTCGGAATTTGCAGAGTTTGTCTCCAGGTTCACAGCCCTCAAAACCTTGACTTGGGGGGGTGGAAACTCAGACTATGAGGTCTGGGAATCCATCCAGGGTCTAGTCCCCCCTCCCTCGAGTATCAGGCAGCTATCATTGTGGAATGCAGATGACCTCTCCCTGTCTGTCTTGAAGTGGATCATTGCCCTTCATTCCGACATTATCGACTCTATAAATCCCTATGAGCTTCCATCCGAAAAACCGGTTGAATTCAGACGTTTTCTGACTCGCTTTGGGTCCACTCTGTCCAACATCAAGTTTATGATTTCAGGTGACGAGGGTGCAGGTATGCCATTGAATGCAGTAAACAACTTATCTCCTCATTTTTGTGTAGTTCAATTTCTCCGTTCAGGATACTGTGAGGCACTGCCCCAACTCAAGTCAATCCAACTCGACTTTTGGGGTCATACCTTCTCATACAGCTATTTCGACAAATCATTCCTGTCGACAATTGAACGGCTGCCAAAGATCATTGCACTATTGCCACCATCCATCGGGGAGATAATTCTCACCATGGAACCAAACACTCTGCCCCCTGAAGAGAGTGCTGTTCCCCGGAACACCCTCGGTAGCATCAACTGGTCTCAGCTGGACCAATCTTTGACTGGGTCGCAATATCCATTGCTCCGCATCTTTAAAATCCGGATGTCACGCTACTGGAGGAAGGAGGTGGAACGGGATGTGGAGGAGATGTGGAGGAATCTGCTACCTATTTGTGCGAGGAAGGGAATTCTGAAAACTGACTTCCGTGATTAGTATCATGGAAACCACAGGCCTTGCTGATCCTGGATGTTCCTTATGTATCGCAGATGGAGTTGAATTATGTTGTGCAGGTCCAACTCTCATGCTGATCTTTTGGTTCAAATTTTCATAACAGGTACCTGGCATATGCTAAACGTCAGCAAGGCAGGTATACTAGCCCATTGATGATGAGCTTCAAAGATCAAACAACTTGAATTGCATAAACACATCCACAATTGCATCAGGAGGTCAAGCATGCCATTGCCAGTTCAAAATTTGGTTAGAAGATCCAATGTTTTGTGTTTCTTTTCGGTTCATTATTTATCACACAGGCAAGTTGATGTTGCATAGACCAATTCCTGAAGTAAGTTTGTGGGTCTGTGAGTTATTTTGAACAAGCTGTCGCCTCTGGCCACCACCCGGCCACTGAATACTAAGGTCCACCGTTTCGTTGGTATTCCTTTAGGTCCCGGAAATTTAACCAAAATTTCCAGGTATTAAAGGTGGTCTTTAGAGATCGTCGGTAGGCGGTTCAACGGTTCTGGAAAACATTGTCATCGATTGATCCGTGTGATAACTGCCTTGGACTCTGACCGACCTTTCTGCGAAAAAAAGTTCTGGCCCAGAAAAAAGTGTCAATCAACATATCAGAATTCCAATCTCGTCGTTGTGTCCAGAGATTTAAAACTCCTTGGTGTTACTTACCTTTTTCGTGTTTCATTGATCTTTTATAATGCCAGAATCATGGTCAAACCTTGACCAAAACTGCTGCTGGTTGCAACTTCCGTAACAAAAAATTCAACCCTGATTGATGGCATCAAAATTAGTATACGTGGGCTCAGTTTAGCCACAATCAACCGTATGCCCTTGTGTGTGTGGGTAGGTAGGTAGGTAGCATTACACGGCACAAATCGACCTTTCTGCTGAGTGGTCCATTGAAGCACGAGCTGTTTTACGGACAGTCTCAGACCATAGATTTATCGGTTAACCGATTCGGGAAGCTGAAGCTGGCTGAGATCCGAGTCAATCACGTTTGAAAAGCGTTTCTTTCGGTCCACTGAGCTCATGCGCCGCGAGAGGAAAACATTGTAGCTGTCTCTGAATTACAGGGGTTTATCTGGTTCCGGTCGCGTGCCGACGTCAGTAATTGATGCAGCATTTTGATGGCGGTACTTCTTGACCAGGTGCGCATGCCAGATGGCAAAGATGCTACATTGGCTTCCCGTCGCGAGGGCTGCGCTTTTGGTTCTTTCTCCCTTCTTTACACCATCACGTCCGCTGGCGTTGGCTCATCGGGATGCTCTCTCCCATCCTCCTTCGACTCCTAGGCGTCGTTTCTCTGCTCATCGTCGCGGCCCGTGACGGTCTTGATCAGCCTCGCCAGACTGCTGGAGATGGATTCACGCTCCGTGCGCCTCGCCTTCGTTTTTCATCGAAAGAGAGAGATTGACAGACTCTATAGGCTCTTGGGAAGAGTCTTTTGCGCTCGCCAATGCCACCGTCGCGCAGCTCACACTAGCCGAGAAGATCGGGCTCGTCACTGGGGTCGGGCAATTCAGTTCTCGCTGTGTAGGCAATGTCAGCCCCGTAGCACGACTGGGCATCCCAGGATTCTGCCTCAACGACGGGCCGGCCGGGGTGCGTCCCACGAAGGGCGTCACAGGGTTTCCTCCAGGAATTGCAGTCGCGTCGACTTTCAGCCGAAGATTGATGCGTGCCCGAGGTGTCGCACTTGGAGAAGAGTTCCGCGGGAAGGGTATCAAGTGCGTCGTTGTTCTTCAACTCTCACACGAGGACTATAATAATATGGACCGCTCGCCCCAGTATGCACTTGGGTCCGGCCATGGATCTCGTTCGTGATGATCTGACCAGTATCGTCTCATTTTTAACCCCTCAAAAATCCAGATGCGTAATCCCCAGGCAGGTCGTGGGTGGGAGAGGTATGCGCTGCATTCATCGAATCTGGTCTTGCCTCATTTGCTATGTTTAGCTTCGGCCCCGACCCATACCTGAATGGCGAAGCCGCCTTCGAGACCGTCACCGGAGTACAGAGCGTCGGCGTCATGGCATGCGCGAAACACTTTATCGCGAACAACCAAGAACACTGGCGGTACGGCCTCATCGCGAATGTCGACGATCGGACACTGCACGAGATGTACTACTACCCTTTCCTCCGGAGTATCGAGGTGCGTTCTTTGCCTTTGTGCGCCGTTCCAATTCCATGATTCTGAGCTACTATCTCCAAGGCCAATGTGTCTGCGGTAATCAATCCACCTCTGCTCCTCGGAAATGTTCTCATGCCGCTCTCGAGGTCATGTGCGCCTACAACCAATTTAACGGCACTTCGTCGTGCCACAATGCCAATCTCATCGGACCCAAGGGACTGTTGCGGACAGATGGGTTCCAAGGCATTAACGATACCATGTATTCCGGAGCATGCGCTGAACTGCTTGATTTTAGGATTCATCGTCAGCGACTGGGGCGCCACGCACGACTCCGCCTCCGACAACGCCAATGCTGGGCTCGACATGGAGCAGCCCGGAGATTACATCCTAATCGGTCAGTCAATGGTCGTGTGCCGTCTCGTGGAAACCTCGGACTGACTGCTTCAATGACATTTCATTTCTCGTGATATGATATGAAATGACAGGCGGTGGGACGTTCGCCGGAGTTTTGGGCATAGGCAGTCTGGAGTCGGACGTTGGGTCGGGCGCTGTCACACTCGCAGTAGGAATTTGTTTTCTCCATCGCTGCGCATGTTGGATTCGCTTACTGTCCCGCAGCGGATTAACCAGATGGTGACGAACATCCTCACGCCGTGGTACCGGCTCGGCCAGGATTCCGTGCGTCCTGCCGCTCTCGCTTCTCTCCCTCTTCCTCTGATGTTACGGCAACGTCCGTCTACAGGGCTACCCCCCGGTGAACTTCAACGCGCAGGAATCCGACGGGTCCGGCTCGTTGAACCTCAACGTCTCCGTGCGCTCGGATAACCACACTGCGCTCGCACGTGAGATCGCCGGCGCGTCCGCCGTGCTGCTGAAGAACAAGCCGGGGACGCTGCCCCTCAAGGCCGCCGCCATCAAGAGCGTAGCGATCATCGGCCTCGACGCGATCATCCCAAACTTAGACTGTGGGGATCTGAACGAGTGCGATGACGGGACAATGATTATCGGGTTTGCGCTTCTGTTGCGGCCGCTTGCTATTTTTGTCTGAGTGTCGCGCAGGTGGGGCTCTGGCTCGAACTCGCTGGACTTCACGGTGCCGCCGATCACGGCGCTGAACGAGACTTTCACGGGGACGGGCACGGTGGTCACGACGTCGCTGTCGAACGATCTCACAGCGGGACCGGCAGCTGCCAAAGGAAAGCAGTTGGCCATCGTCTTGGTGAACGCGTACGTCGGTTCAACGCTGCCCTCCAGCCCTTCATTATTAATTCTTACCCACCGATTATAGTATGAGTGGCGAATTGGGATTCTACCAAAGCGTAAACGGCAACGAGGGCGATCGGAATGACATGGAGATATGGTTCAGTGGGAGCACTCTCGTGAGTCATGTTTCGAAAAAGTTCTAGCATCGACTCACCGACGCTTGGAATAGGTCGAGGACGTTGCAGCGGTCTGCGCAAATACGATCGTGGTGGTGCATTCTGTCGGCCCTGTATACATGCCGTGGACTACGAATCCGAATATTACTGCCATCATATACGCTGGCGCGCCCGGGGAACAGACGGGCCCGGGACTCGTGGATGTTCTATTCGGGGCGGTGAATCCCAGCGGCCGTCTTCCGTTTAGCATCGCAGATGTTCGTTTAATCTTTCTCTCAAGTGAGCATACCATTGAGACTGACCGAATCCCGGTACCGATAGGATGAGAGCTCGTACAACACGACCATTGTAACCGACCCGGGTTTCCCCCTCGGCTTTCCCGTCGTACGTTCATCCCGCCTTCCCGCAGCATTCTCACATTCAAGCCTTTTTTCTTAGATCGATTACACCGAAACGCTCTTCCTCGATTACCGCTACATGGACGCGCACGATATCACCCCGCGCTACGAGTACGGCTTCGGGCTGTCGTATACGACATTCGCGTACTCGGGGCTCTCGATCGCGGCCTCCGGCACGTCTCAAGTCATTTCCTTCACCATAAAGAACAACGGCACGGTCGCGGGGACGGAGATCCCGCAGCTGTACCTCGGCTACCCGCCCTCCGCGGGCGAGCCACCGAAGGTGCTTCGCGGGTTTGATGAGGTCCCTCTTGCCGCGAGTGCGAGTCAGGTCGTTAAGATGACGGTTGACCAGCGGGGGATGAGGTGCGTGTCTCTCACATTTGAGGCAATCCGGCGACTGATTAAATATCCTTGCAGCGTCTGGGACACACCGAGTCAGTCGTGGGTCCGCCCGGAGGGAACTTTCTTGGTATACGTCGGGGCATCGAGCAGAGATATCCGGCTGAACGGATCGTTCTGAATCGACCGGACATCCGTTCTTTTTTCTTCCACGTTTCTGACTGGGTAGTAACACTCCTTCAATGACGGTCTGCACATCCTTTTCGATGATCATCTCGGACTTCGTGTACATCACTCGCAATTTTCTGTTGTCATTATGATTATATATGCACATGGACGAGAGCACGACGTTGGAATGAACCGAAAGCCTGCTAATTTGGATGAAAATTCCAGTCAGAAAGCAAGAAAGCATCATCTCCCGCATCCTTGCCCCACTCACTGTCAGGTTGCTTTCGTAGAGAGGGTAGAGCCCTCCACAGTGCCGCGATAAAGAAACGCACACCGAAGATCTCGAGATATTCCAGATCTGATCTGTAATTCCATACATTCCAGAATCAAATACGGATCCAGCGCAATGCCTTCGGTAATGCTCGAATTGCCAAGATCCTCGAAAACGGATACATATTGACTGTGCTGCTTCTAAATTCTTGATCCATATTGAAATGTCAATCTTATGTATGGAATACTGCTTCTCAGTACTGAAATTGAGCTCGTGCCTTCGGGAAGCGATCTCGCCATCGAGATACGGACGTCTTGTTCACTTCTTTTTTTGAACTTGAACATGCCGATACTCGGCACAGTGATCAGGTGATCGGCATTTAAAGTCAAACTTCGTACAGGCCGGACAGGGCCATGTTGAGAGATTAGTTGAAGAGCGGAGGTGATTCTTCCCGGTGGGTTCAACTATACCAGAGATGTGAGCTGCACTGACTAGGGGGGAACTCAGGCGGGCCGATCTGATCAGTGGATTCGAATTTTGCCGAGATGCCAGCACAATTGCTCGAGCATGGCCTTGAGCCGAGGAAGTCCCCGGGGAGATAGTGCTCAAAACTTGAATTGAACAGACGCCGGAGCCCCGAATCCCACCCTCCTAGGCGAAGCCTCAATGCCTGCGCCTTGGGCTTCTGAGATGTTTCGTCGTCACACTGGACCGATCCGTTGCGGAGACGTATTCAGAGATTGACTTCCAAGTTGATGGGTCCGTGAGACACGAGCTAGCCATGGTTTGAAGGGCGTGAGTCATGATCAAGCTCTTACTCTAATTTCTTGTCTATATATTATGTACTACTGTCACGGTATTCGAGTTGAACCTTTGTCTCTAAATCTGACATTCAATCCCGTCACTTGAAGGCACTGGCACGTAATGCAAGGTGCTTTCGGTTGGCCTCGATCCCTGCTCTGGCGTGCGGGGCTGCGGGCTCTGTTCTACATCTCCGCCCGCTTCCGCGCCCGCTGGCTCTTCTTCGGCCGACGCCCCGGGAATCTGTATACATGGATTTGTCTGCATCTCCTGCGTCTCCGTACCCTGTGTGGCCGCTACCGTTGCCATCGAGTCCCGGTTGCGGTCCGTGTTATAGCCATCAGTGACGCGCTCGTGCTCGACTCGAACGAGCGCCTTAGTGTCGAGCGAGAACGAGCGTTTTTTGCGCGTTCCAATGGAGGTCCGCAAGCTCACAGAGCTTACCCAAGATTTCGATAGCGGCGATGTTGAATTCTCAGTATTAGCGTCGGCGGCGGGAGGGCGTAGCGCACGCACGGCACGCAGGAACGACTATGTAAGCCCTTCGTCAGCTACTTTGTTGTGGAAAAAGTAAAAGAGAGAGGACACGTACAGGGTCTGTAGCAGCGAGGCATGCATAAAACAAGGGGCGGAAGGCGTAGACGCAGAGGGCTTTAGATTGATTTATGGTTCATCAGCGGGAGATATCAATTGCGGCGGGGGAGGGACACATACTGAACAGGTTCAGCCTCCAAGCCTAACCCGATTTGTTTTTGACAATAAGTGAACAAATGAGAGAGGCGAAAAAACCCCACCCACCAGCTCGCTGTATTCCGGGATCCTCAGAAGGAGGAGGTTGCAAATGGAACCGGCGAAATTGACAAAGCAGGATAGAAGGGGGTATAGGCCTGCTGCCGGATGAGGGACAGCAGATGACGAGGAAGAAATTCAGGCGCACCGATGCGCAGGATCATGCCGCGGTGTTGCACGATCGGCGCCAGGGACTGTGAGTTCGACGTATTGTCGCGTACGATGTCATTCATTGCGCGCTGTGGGTATGTCAGGTGTAAAGGTTTGGCCCGATTGTGAGCGGTCGAACCTGGCGTTGTACCATGAACACGACTAGGACGATGAAGCATACGACCTCCAAGTTCGCCATGGCAAGAACCCAGAATACTTGGGCGCCGACCAACCAGCGCAATTTCGTTGCAAGGTAAAGGTCAGAAAACCAGCAGCCCTGGTTCGCAGCGTAGTATCCGAATTCGCCGGCGATGAGCGCGGTTATGTTGGCGACCGCGACGAGGACGAATGAGCTGATGAGGTAGTATTTTTCCATCATTTGGCCGTTGACGCGATGCACCAGAACCAATCTAGATGGAAGGAATACAGTCGGATCTCGATATAATACTGCCGGGTGTGCCTACTGCAGATTAAGTGCCATGCAGAAGAACATGCAGGCAGCGAACAAGAGTGATGACTATCCACTAGCTTCAGCGACTTTTCGTTTGTTCCATCCACAATTCGATACGCACCATGGAAAAAAATGCGTAGAAGGTACATCCCGGAGTAGGCCCCCTAGGATGGATGAGAAAGTCCGCCGAGTAGAAGATGCTTGGATTGCGCAGGTGAGACATGGGTTTTCTCATAACGCAGAATTGTTAATCAAAACACGCACTTGGATACCATGGCGTATACGAGTAACCGAAAACTGACGCGGTTGAGATGCGGGCGGGAACTGAGGTTCAAGGCGGTATATCCAAATGCAAGCAACACCAGCCCCGTCAGGACCATCCCCGGGATGATCACTCCTCGGCTGAATTCACTGTGCAATCAACCAACCAAGCGGCGTGAGTTCAGTAAAAACTGGAGCAAAGACGTGGCGTACTTTACGTGGAAGTCGATGGCGACAGGGGTGTGCAGTTTATGGCTGGATATGGCTGGGGGATGGAAAGGCGGGGAGGTCTCGGCACGAATTGCGGGTAGAGAGAATTCCGCGGTGAGACATCGGCGTGGCTTTGATATTCAGGTGGATATGAGCAAAATCAATGCTTTAAAAAACACTCACAACCAGTCGGCAATAACTCACAGCGCCGGCGAGACTCTCGCCATCATGCTTCAGGTGGCAGACTGGCGCAACCGCAACTTGAAGTGAAGAAGAAGCCAAGTGAAGTATCGGGTCCATTCCGAGCTTCCATGGCGGGTACTCGTCCATGCAGGCAGTTTTTTTCCTGAAGGCCACTTGACGAAAAAACGGCAGCGCAACGGAACTCATGGCCCAAGGAGAACAAATGGGAAATGGGAAGTCCGGCGATCATGTCCGGGGTGCCTGACGGGAGAATGTCCGGGGCTGATGTAATGGTCCGGCGGCACAGTCGGCATATTGATCGATCGATCGCCATGGTCTAAAACAGTCAGCCGCCAAACAGCCGCCCCCCATCCAAGGCTCCCAAGTGAGGTCTCAGTCTT
Source organism: Mycena galericulata (assembly GCA_029289565.1). NCBI lineage: Eukaryota > Fungi > Basidiomycota > Agaricomycetes > Agaricales > Mycenaceae > Mycena > Mycena galericulata. Next base: position 246,325 of record JARKIA010000208.1, on the reverse strand, counting down.
GGCAAACAGCCCACAATGACTGGCTGCACCACGAACTGTCGTTGAGCGCAGCGTACAAGGCATAATGGCATCACACCAGTTCAAAGGGAAATGTAACAGTGAGATATTCTTCTTAGGGTATGTTAGTCTTACAGCCTGACACGACGTAAATATGTGGCTCTCTCGCCGTACAGGCAAGTATAAGTGGGCAGTGGTGGGCAGTGGGAAAGGTGGCGGTGGGGCCGAATAAAGAGCGCGTCTGATGGCTTGATCTCAATTCAAAGTCCGCCATGCCGCCGGACTTGCCGCCGTTTTTGATCCCGGACTGATTCCCGGACTTCCCAAAACCCATACTTTCACGGCCCAAGGGCTTACTTAGTTACAAAGCACGAATTCGAAGGTGTTTGATGATCCCATCAGCGGAGATTGCCGGCTCCGTAGGGTCGGAGAATCGGCTAGATAAGATTAGGCGGGACATCGAAAACTCCGACATCAAAAGGGAACGTTCGGCAGCAACGACGCGTCCACGGCATGAAGTGAGTTCGGCGGCTACGACGCAATGGGTGCACGAAAACTCCGACACCAATCAAAAGGAGACATTCGACGGCAAGGACGCGTCTTTCACTGGAACCGGCATGAAGCCCTCTTTGGTTCTCCTCTCAATCCTTCTCCCCATAATCTCCTTCTCGTTATACCGAAACTTGACCAGCATGCCATCTCTTTCCACAGTCCGTGCGTTCAACGCAGCTTTTGCACCATCCTACACTCCTGTCGGCATTTTCGTCGGCGGAACATCCGGAATCGGGGAGGGGGTGGCAGAGGCTTTTGCTAGGCACACCAAGGGAAATGCAAACATCGTTCTGGTGGGACGCAACCGCGCCGCCGCCGAGGCCATCCTCGCGTCCTTCCCCAAACCCACGGCCCCCGGGGTCAAGCACGAATTCGTCGAGTGCGACATTTCACTGATGAAGAACGTCCGCCACACCGCGGGGGAGCTCCTTACGCGCTTCCCCAAGGTCAACTTCCTCGTGCTGACCCCGGGCGTGATGACCTTGGACGGCCGCAACGAGACGGAGGAGGGGATCGACCGCAAACTTGCGATACACTATTATGGTCGATGGCGTTTCATCCGGGATTTAGTGCCGGCACTAGAGGCTGCGCATAATGCTGGCGAGGACGCGAAAGTCATGTCGGTATTATCGGCGGGATACGGGGGTGCCATCGACCTTGACGACCTCGGCCTCAAAAAGACCTTCAGCCTCGCGAACGCGGCGGCGGCTGCATCAACTTACAACGATATTATGATAAATGTGCGTCTCGTCTCCTCTCTTCGCCGTCTTCCGTGCAATTGAACTCAACCTCCCCAAGAACTTCGCCGCCCGGTACCCCGGCATCTCATTCGTCCACTCGCGTCCTGGAGCCGTCATCACCGGTCTACTCAAAGCCTCTAACAGCCCTTCCTTGAGGATTGCCAATACTTTCCTCCTACCGCTCATTTCCCCTTTCTCATACTCTGTCACGACCTCCGGCGAGCACCAATTGTACGCGCTGCTTAACGCAGGCCCCGGTGCCGTGCGCACCGGTGCCAACGGTGCCGATATTGGACTGACGAAGAATTACTACGGGTCACCGGATGCGATGGCACGGTTGTGGAAGCACACGGAGGAGGCGACCTCGTCTTGACCTTGCCTAGTGTGATTCATCCTGTTGAAGAGCTCAATTCCTACTTCATCGTCATTACGCATCATGTAGATTGCGCGCAATAGTGTTCATGACGACGTTGGTCGCCTAGCCCCCGACAGTAGACAGTTTGCCCAGAATCCACGTAATGGTTTCTTTTCAAGGCGCAGCCTGATGGTTCCATCCGCCAGAATTAGTACTCAGCTCAGTGGCGCCGAAAGCCATCCGCCGATTTTTGGCCGGCGGAGCCATCCAATGATGCAATGTAAATCAACTGTGGTGCGGATGGCTGCTGCCAAACTGTCTCGTATATCACTGCTGATTGAACACTCTGGCCGATGGCCAAAATACTCTGACTCCTTGCTTGTGATACGATCGGCGTCGTGGTTCATGTCGAACTATAAATAAATTATTTTAGTGTTACATACCAATGATAACATTTCCGCAAGCAAACTCCATGATCCAGCTCGCAAGTCTAAAGTAGTCCATGATTGGTTTGCCTTATCCCGTCCAGCGGTATGGCCACAAAATCAGTTACATTGCGTACATTTATGGCAAGTTCTCAATCAAACCTCCTCTCCCCGCGCTGAAAATTTAAACCGGAGCGGTGTGGAGGGATCAGGGACCCTCTGCATCTGCTCGCTAGTCCATCCTAATCCTACACGAGTGTGAATGAGCGCATTTACAAGTCCGACCACCGTAGGGCCGGTTTGGATCAAGATCAGTTGGAGATTGGATTGGGACTCGTAACAAACGCCGAAGAGAACGGCCCACAAACTGTTGATGAGTTAGCCAAGTGAATAATACTAAGAAGTTTACGATGCATGATAGAACCAACTGACGCGTAGAAACCCGCACTCTCGATTACGATGATGAGGAAGTGCTAATGGGAGCGTATAAGATGAGGGTCTTGTATAAAAGTAGACTCTCTTACTCTGAGATTGGTTCCGTCCGATGGCATGGATATCCGGGTGATAGTCCAAATCTTCCAAGTGATGAAAGCTGGCACTTGGTCAGTCGATGCTGTACCACTTTGGCAGTTCTACGCCTGACTACACACCTGTGCAGTACATATTCGTCCTGTTGAATTTTGTTAGAATAGCCTCAATGAATGTTCGAGAGGGAAGCAACATACACCAGGGTCATAATTGTACCAAACTTTAACCACGGATCCCCGAAAATGTCCGAGGTGTGCGAAGTGTTGTATGTGGAGATGAAGCTGCTAACTTGACGTCGACGTGAGATAAACACCAGAGGGGGGTTCATGCTGTCTCACCAGTCGTCGCGACGATGCTGACACTCGGGACCACCAGCACCAGTTTGCTGGAGGCCCACACAACCCATAAACGGTGGATCTTGCCAAAATGTGAGAAGGACCGGGGGAAGTAAAATATTGCTTACGATGAGCCAGTCCCCAATGAAGACAGCAACGGCTAGAACGCTATTTTGTACGACCGCCGTGACCTTGGTCTGGTCGGCGAAGAATATCTCTGCCTCTACTCCTTGATTCAAAGAGACAAATCCAAAGAAGGCGCGGTACACGATTATCGTCCAATGCTAATAAAATGGATGAGACACGGGGTACGCTTTTCGATACCTAGAAATTGTGTGCGTACCACTGTTACTACCAGGAAGAGAAGGATCGCCGAAACAAAGACCGTCGATTTGAATACAGAGCCATTTTTGCGCGATTTTTGAGATGTGTGGGTCGAATGATATTTCCGGACGAGGAGATACATCGAGATGAAAAACAGGACTGCGTACATCCCGTAGAAGAGGGTCGCAACAGCCAGTGTCGCCAGGTTCACGGAGTTCAAAGAGAGAGTCATGGAGGTTGGGTGGGAGAGGTGGCGATAGATAGTCTTCTTTTATGCATTTCTTCAGGGAAGATGGAAGTCTGATAGATAGATGCGGCAGAAGTATACTGTAGCTAGACAGTTTCAAGTTGTCCGTCTAATATTGAGCTTAAGGATGGGTAGAGGGATCTGCGGGTCTTGAGACGTCGACGACCACGACAGAGTCAGACGTGTGACGGATACGCAGTCCTGTAGTTGGTGGTAGATGGTTCCCAGCAGTCGTAGGTGAAAAGAAGCCAAAGACACGATGCCAACTTGATGTGATGGTGCGGTCTTGATTGCTACTCCGATTCTGATTCCTGAATTATTCAGAATGCGTGTTTAGATTGCTGGAGTGATCTGAATTGCTCTTGCAGGTTTGCGCAGCCTCATTCGCCATCTCGAGAAACTCAGCTGCTGGGAGTGCGTATGGGGCCTTTCCGAATTCCGAACAGGCCATAGTATCTCTTCCAGAATTATAACTGAGCCAAGGTTGGACTTGAGGAAATACATTTCGAATCCAGTGAGGAGGTTCACTTGAAGTAGACGTTCGCGTCCGCCTTCAATATATTACAAATTGGCCTGCACTCTCTCCCCATATCCATCCCCACCGACCTTGACGACAATCTTCCCGAACTGCGACCCGCTCTGCATCATCTCAAACCCGCGCTCAGCGGCCTCAAGACCTGGAAGCACAGTCGATACGACGGGCACGATCTTGTGCTTCGCAAGGAAGGCCGTCGCAGCATTTAGGTCCGCGCGCGAGCCCATCATCGTGCCTGTGCGCGCACAGGCACTTCAACAAGATCAACTAATAGATAAAGACAAGTCGGACGCACCCAGCAGCTGCTGCCCACGCATCACCTCCCGCATGGTCATGGTGATTTCTGGGCCCGCGGTCATCCCATAGCACACCACGCGCCCACCGCTCTTGAGATATAGCGACGTCTTGCGCATGATATCGTCGCCGCCGCCGTCGATCACGGCGTCGAGAACCGGGCGTACCCCTCCGCCCGCGTTCAGCTTGAGAAGCGCAGCAATCTGTGCAGGCCAATCCTCTGTTGGCCGGCATGAGTGAGCATAGCCATGATATATTCAGTTAGAAAAAGATTTGTCAATCGCACCATCTTTGTAAGAGGCGCCGCCCTTGGCGCCCAACTTTACCGCTTTATCGATCTTACGGGCGTCGCCGCTGGTGACGTACACCGAGGCGCCTAGCGCGACGCACAGCTGCAGAGCCACGAGCGCAACACCGCCGCCGATGCCTGGGATGAGGACGTTCTGGCCCGCCTTGACATCCGCGAGGACGGACACTGCTCTAAAAATGCAATCGTTTATTCATTGACGATGTATGAAGACCTGATGACTGACCTCCATGCGGTGAGCCCCGCAAGCGGCCAAGCAGCGATCTGCTCGTCAGTGAGGTGAGGTGGCGTCGGAATAACCTCCTCGCGCCGCACCACCACGTACTCTGCAAAGGTGCCCAGGGGAGGGAAGGAGGAGCTACCGAGGATCCCGAAGCTGCATTAGTTGGGTGAGCTTGACCTATCCGTAGTTTGAATAACACGCACTTAGATTCGGGACCGTTAGGATCGCTTTCCCAACCACGCATGGGCGTGAGAAATACCCGTTGTTTGAGAAGTGGGTCTGCGGTGTCTGCGGCAGCGATCACTTTGCCTGTCCAAGATCAAAGTTTCAGTTGCGCATACCCCGTGTATCGCATTTCTCCGTGCTCACCAGCACCGTCCGCGCCAAAGGTGCTTCCCACCGCAATTCTCGGGTACAAGCCCTTGCGAATCCAGAGCTACGAAATTTGATAGCGAGTGTCAAATATCTGAACGGATACCAACACAGTCGTAGACGCTGACCTCACGGTGGTTGAACGCAACCGCGCTCATCTGGACGAGAACTTCGCCTGGCTTCAGTGCGGGGATGGGTTGCTCCTGTACGACCGCGTCATGATACAGAGGGGAACGCGCCGGAGGAGATTTCCGCAAAACGAGAGCCTTGGTTATGCGGGGAATTGAAGACATTGTGGTTCTGGTGGAAGCCAGGATCGTGACTGTCGGGTAACAGAATTACCGATCTCCGCCGGCAAACGCCGCGTGGTAATCAGAGATGACAGAACAACTACATAGGACGAGGTTGTTCCAACAACTTGCCTTGAGACATACATAGCGTGTACACGCAAGTAGCGAGTAAAATGTATCATATCATTGTCAAGATAATGTCATAATTTAGTTGAAAATTGAGGGAGAAAGAGAAAGAAATGGCGCCGTACATACATACTCTGACGCGGTTCGGTCAAGAACGATGCTGAGTAACAAACGCTCTGGTTTTGTTACTCAGCAGTGGGAGAGATGGATGGAGAAAGTACTGTCAGTGTAAATGACCCGCTGGTGTCGCAGATTTGTGTAGAAGAGGGCGATTATGCAACAAGAACTTGACAAGAAGGCGATAGGAGCCTTGAGCCGCAGTTCGATGGCATGAGCATGGGAATCAAGGTGAACGCTCGTTTTGAGACTGTTCTACGGTTGACGTGAATCGTTAAATGCAAATGTGCAAGCAAAGAAAAGAGAAGCAGAAAGTAAAAAACAACAAGCCAAAGTGGTTGATACCTGCAATCCACCGTTTTGGAGGATGAGGACTAGGAGGAGGGTCCCGCATCTGCGCGTTTCAAACGACGCACAAGTGCTTCGCGGATGTGAGTTGGATGAAAGCGACCAGACAAATTGTAGCCATACCTGAGTCATCGACCTCTGCACGTCGAAACTACAGCGATCGTTAGAGACATTCTTCGCAAATTCGCGAGGCAAGATACCGCGTATCGGGCGGCCCAAGATAGTAAATGTACGAGAAACAATACGACATGTCGAATGTGTCGACAGGTGGTCCCGCACGGCGGGAAAGCCGTAGGCACAAGGGGAAAGAAGAGCAACGAAGGGGATCTGGGACGAGCCTGGACTCCGAGTTCTCGGACCCAGTGAATACACACAAGCAGATTGGTTTCCGGCGAAATGCCCATGGTTTGGTGTAGCCTACATAGATGCAGGTCGAAGGCAGTGACGAAATGAGACTCGGGAAAGAGAAGACGTTGGCAGGGGACGGTAGATAAGGGTGTGATATCGGATGAATATTGCAACAAAAGAGGTGTCAAGGCGGTCGATTCGGACTTGCTGGCAGACTGCCAGGGATCCAGGATCCTCTAGTCGACTGTCGAGCGCGTTTTGCTGTCGTTGAGTCAGAGCGTGTCAGTCGTCAAGTTTCAGCATCAGCGCGTGGATTAAGACAAAAAGCAAGGACCTAGACCGAAGGAATACAAGGCTGCACGTTTTGGGAAGACAATTGAGGGACAAGGATGATGTTTGGCCTTGTTGTGTTGCCGTGGCCAAATCCGGTCAAACACGTACACGTCTCATTGTCCCGCCAAAGCGGAAGAATGGACGGCTAGCGGAAATTCGCGTACCGCACGCATCGTTGCGGCAAAGGTGGGTATAAATACGGGGTGTCCGATGCTATCGATATTAAGACTTCTCGTCTCTCCTCTGCCTACCAAGCTCTCAGTCCCTGCCATTTTTCAGAGACTCTCTACGCCTCTGCATCTTTGCCCCATTTTCCCAACGACTTTTACGCTTGGTGTGCTTTTTTCTGGGTCTCTTTTCGATCTTCCACTGATTATTTATTTCCCTTAGATTCCATCTGAATTTTTTCAATCGCCGGCCGATTCGTTATGTCCTCCTCAGCCATCCCCCACGTTATTGCCTTCCTCACCCGCCCTCTGATTGCGGTCTCTACCCTTCCTTCTGTTGCATCTGCCCAACTCATCCTTAACGCCTCTTTGGCGTCGGCGCCATCCGCAACTTTTACGCTCACATCCACGACTATTCCTCCCCCTGCCATCCTTGCAGCTTCCATCGGCTCCGGAATATCGTGGAGAACCTGGTTCACCGCACTGGGTGGTGGCCGTGATATTCTCATGTTTTACGGCCCTGGGTACCTGAAGGTCCGCATCGGAGATGCCAAGGTGACGGACGTCTGGAGCGAAGGGACCCGGGGCAGCATCGTCCCGATCTCGCAGATCCAATCTGTTCCGCTCCTGCAGCAGTCCACCGGTGCCCGCCTTCGCGCCACGCTTCTCTCCGCGCGTGTTCGCAGCATGCGCCGCGCGCAGCACGAAGCCAAAGCCGCGGATCCGATCCGCATCCCCAGCCTCTCCATCTGTTCGTCGGACGACTCATCCTCGGACGAATCCGACTCCGACTCGGACTGTGGCTACTCCACTTCCTCCAAATTCACCTCCTACTCCAACGAATCCCTCACGTCCGCCGGGAGCTCCCCGCCGTCCACGCCGCCCAAATCCGCCTTCGTCGCGCTTCCTCCCGCGCTGTACCGGGCCCCCAAACCCACCCACGCCCGTCACTCACCCGTTCCGGTCGACCGCTCCAAGAAGAACTTGACCGCCTATCTCTACCAGGGCGGCGTAACGCGCGTAATGACCGGCGGCGTCATGCTTGGTCCCCGCCCTGCTGCGCACGTTATCAAATGCACACGCTCTTAATTTCTCCTCCTCTTCACACGAACTTCACGCTCCTCTTCTCCTTCCTGACACTGTAGCATTATCATTACATCCTCCATATTCATATCTGTAGCTCTCGCGTACTTTAATCTCGGTAGGTACCTGTCATTCCTATTGTATTACCATCGAATGAGTAGAAGCAATTCGTCTTTGCTCCCAAGCCTTGTTTCGTCAAAGTTGCAGCCTGCGTCAATGCCGTCGGACAAGAAATGAGATCACCGAGGTGATTATTTCGCTGAGTTGAGTCCTTTGCTATTCACAGGACAATACCTCTAATTCGGGTCACGAAAATAAACGAGAAAGTTCATCCTGTCCGTCAACACCATCTTCTCCCGAGACAAACCACTGGCAAACCCTCCTGGATCCGTCTTTGTCCATTCCAACATGACGTTCCCTGACGTTCAACTGAATTCCAACACTGACCGATAAATTAAAATATAGGCTGCAAATAGGCTGTTCTCATGGTGATCCGGGCTACGGAAAGCGCCGAATGTTTTCTCAAAAAAGGTAAGCATAATAATTTACGCAAAACTGCGCACAGAGAACCAACTGAGCCGGGAGCGATGCCGATTGTCAGTGACTTTAGCAGCTCAGAAGAATGAGAATGACTTCCGGGGGCCGTCCACAGTACTCGAAGTACGACTTCCTGGCCCATTCCGATTTTTCAGACGGTAGTTGAGTAAACTTGAAAGATCTCCTTGGAGGATGGATGTACTTACTGCGCCATCCAAGCCGGGGAGCTGTTTCCACCCCTTTCCACCCTCTGTTTTCTTAATTTCTGGTGTGAGCCGAGTTAGGCCCCCGGTGATCATTCACCCATAGGTCGGTCCGCCAGAATCCAAAATTGTGGTTGATTTACTTTACGGCGGACCGAAATTCGAATACTTTAAAAAAATTCTCTGCTATTTTTGTTTTGGCCCCTGCACCCTCCGTTGGCGTTCACTGTGCCCCCTGGCTTCCGTCCTCGCCTGTTTCGCACATCACTGCGATGTGCTGATGTGCTTCGACCTTGAAGCTTCGACGCGAATAAAAGTTTGGCGCCGTTTGGAACGACGACTTCAGCACCAGACCTACTGTATGCTTCGCTCGTATAATTTTCCTCGCGATTTGCTTTACGACGCAGCGAGCGACCTCGTCCGGAGGTCTGTATTACTTTACAAGATGGACCGCAAAATGACAATTTTGGCATGTTTACTACGGAGCGAGGCTGCCGAGTTCCCACTGATACTCTCACGGACCGTCGTCATTGATTCCATGTTGAGGTAGTTACGGGCCGAAGTGCCGAGTATTTGGACATCATTGTTTGTACATGTACGTCAAATACGCGGGTTCTGCTGCTTGCCACGACGGTGCGAGGGCTTCGACTTCAACAGATTTAGCTCGCCATGATTTTTCTTCAAGTTCCACATGTGCTTGGTTTCTGTTTCAAATTGAACTGAGACTCTATTCATGACGCGCTGATATCACACGTGCCATCACTATGGCATCGACTACCCCGGCCCGGACCCCCACTGCCCCTCTCATTACGCCATTCGCCTTTTCGAACTCAGAACTGAACTGTCAATGCCGATAGAGGACAATCCAGGCTCTTCATCTTACGCGAGGAACTAATTCAACTACTGCGGCAAAGGTCCCCGTGATCCAGGCAGCCATCCCGCTGGTTCAATGTTCCCATCCGTCGTGTACGTTCCCGATGCTGGTGAGATGGGGTGAGATCCACTGCCAGCTAATAATCATCCAGCTGCCAGTGCCGTGTGCTGATTGCGTATCGAGCTACATAAGGTATGTCATGGGTCGGATGTCATCTCATTTGCCTTCAATTATATATGTCTCAGCCATCTCCGGTTACGGCGGCGGCTCATTGACTGAGAGTGGCCAGATACAACCCCCTACATTCGCTTGGGGACTTTCTGGCCAGTAACTTGGGCTGTAGAAGTCAGTGGGGAGATACCTCCTTGAGGAGACATGGATTTCTTGGCCGTCACATTTCCGCGTCGATCAATTGATTTGGTGGCGTCCGTAATCGGAAACGTTTGATGCATTTCGCATACTTAAACAGCGTGTATGTGTTCTCGAGAGCGGCCACCCCCGCCCGTCACCTGAAATGGCCGACCCAGCGCTCGGGGATCCCATCGGTCTGACTCTGTTACCTCCCGAGCTGGCGAAGCAGGTGCAGATATCCACCTATGTCTGCATCGGTGCCTTGGCGGTGAGCACGGCTTTGTCCAGATCTAGGACCTTCTCCGAGGCTTCGATTGTGTACTAGGTCACAGTGTGGGATATTTTGAATAATCTCACTCTCGAATATCGCCTGATATCCCAGGCGAAATTCGGGCTCCCTATTGTCGCTTATATATCGGCAAGGTGCGTACGATGGGGCATCAATTCGTGGAGATGTACTCACACAAACGGATTCGAGTAGACTATCGTCGTTGGGATATATCCTCGGCCTGTCACTTTTGGCTAGTGCGCACCCGTTTCTTGTTCTACCTCAGCGGTTCTCATATTCTGTCTATATAGCATACCCTATTGGACGGTGTGGACTCGTCTATCGTGTGGTGGATAGCTTTTATCCGGTGGCGATTGCCTCCAATTCTGCTCTATTCTTCTTCCGTATCCGCGCCATATGGGGGAAAACTCGCCTGGTCACCGGGCTATTCGGTATTTTGTGGCTCGGAGTCGCGGGTATGTCTACGACCATCGCGTTTGGTGGCGATGCTGTTGCCATCGGGCCTACGCAGTATTGTCTGGTATCCAAACTCGCCCCCTACGTGGGCGCATCTGCGATCATGGTGACGGTCTATGACACTGCCGTCTTCTTCGCCATCTCGTACCGTCTCCTGACCAACACCTACGTCGTTCATTCGCCCAGAGAGCTCATGAAGGCGCTGTTCAGCGGGGCGTACCTACCTTCATTTTCCCGCTCTCTTTTGGTCGATGGACAGTTGTACTACATGTCAGGATTCCGCGTCACTGATTCAACCAATTAAAGGCTGACTTGTGCGTTCGACAGGATCTCAGTCATCAGTAACATCGTCGTGATGACCATGGTTTACGTCAACGTCAGCCCGCTCTACCGCGGCTTCCTCAACATCCCCAACGTCGCGCTGACGAGCGCCATGGCGTGCCGCGTCTATCGTAATACAAAACTTGGGCTCACCCGCGAGTCGGGGAACATGGCGCTCAGCCTTCCGAGCTCTGCACCGACCATCCCCTTGGTTTTCACCCGTTCAACTACAATACGACAGACAGATAACGAGCGGAATATCGACGAGCGGACTATCGACACGGGGACATCGCGAACCCAGGATGTGGACAATGTTGACCCGGAATCCAAGTCTAAATTTCAGGGTGTCGTACATGACTCTGTAGAAGGCCATCGCAGACATTCTGAAATTGTGTAATCCTGCCGTTTGGGACTTGAAGTTTGTAAATTGTATACTACGAACTGTTCAATGTATAACCAATGTAGCCCTTCGCGACAGTCCGCTACTTATGTTGGGACACCACAGCCCGCGGACAACCTGGCATTGAAAAGTGAGTGGGCGTATCTTTCCCCTTGGCTTTGGTGCTTTTAGGTTGATATGGTCAGCGACTCTCAGTCCGGGTAGGTTCGGGTGGGTTTGCGGACTTGAGGGGATCGCTTAAATGGGTATTTCAACTTATCTGTGAGGTAGTAAGAACGGTCAATGTGTACAATATGTGGTGCATGAACAAAAAATAACAAGACAGCAACATGAAAAATGATTGACAAGTAGTATGTAAGATCGACCCACGCCGTTCGTCGCCGAACTTCCGACACTCCTCGCGGGGTAGGGTGGCTCGCCGTGAACAGTATTAAATTCAATTAAGCCCAAGTTCCTCACAGCCCTAGTCTTGTTGAACCAGGGCAATGTCAAACCTCAAGGTAGATGTAAATCAATTTTTCAGGTATCGTTATAGGCGGGGTATTGTACGAGGATCATTGAAAGCGAAGTGGGATCATCGGGAACCTATTAACGGCCACGAAATGTCCCAGTTTCAACCCTAATCATGACTTAACCAGTGACGGAAATCAAGTCTAGTGCATCTCGAGAGTCTGCGAATTTACCCCCGCAAACTGGACTGGATTCGTGAACACAGACCTTCCACTGATATTGGCAGCACGCAAAACAGTAACACTTTCGAGCATCTATGTACCGTATGACATATTTGAGGGCTGCCAACGGGACCACAAGTCTTGCAGCTGGTATCAGAGTTCAGGTTCTTTCCCTCCAGATGAAGGAGTTGGATTGAGTTTTCTTGTTCCAAATTGAACCATGTAGATTAATAACACGATGTGGTTGAATGCGGGGCAGTACTAGTTTTCCTGTACAGTTAATCGTTGATAGTAAGATTGCATTCGTGTAGTCGCGGGGACGGGGATAGGTTGGAGACAGCCCCAGCTATAGACTCAATGTTGAATCTCCTCTTCACAGATCAGACAAGATGGAGGTCGTTCGATCTGAACTGGGGGCGCTGGGAAAATTTCAGCATGTGCAGAAAATTCGCTGAGTTATAACTTATGAGACACTACTCCCTTCAAGGTTGAAAACGAGTTGATAAACCTGAATTGTGTGGGATGGGATGGCTCTCTAGTAGTACATTCCGATGTCTAATTTGCCGAAATTGAACGCAAGTTTCATCACAACCCTACTCTTGTCCAGGGCCTGTCAAACTTCGCTCACTTCACGCAGACTCCTGCGGGGTGTGTGTGTATTATAAGGAAAGAGAAAAATGGAAACTGGAAAGTGTGGCAGCGTGAGAAGCAAGCAGAGGCAGGCCTGGCTATTCAGCACAGTCAGCGGAGATAAGTCTTCAGGATGCGGACAATATACTGAGGGCTGCAAACATAGTTTCCCGTAGTCAAACCCAACAAGATTCATACATCATGATACATGTATTAAAACCAATAAACTAATAAAGACAAATTATTGTGTTCTGGAACCAGACACAAATATGGTGGTGAACTCACATACAGTTCATTCTGCCGTCTAAAAAAAGAAAGAAGGGGAGGAGTGAGAAAAAAGAAGCAAAAGTGGACACATTGGGAATTGAACCCAACACCTCTCGCATGTCACGTGCTAATGCTTGCTAAGCGAGCGTGATAACCAACTACACCATGTGCCCGACAAAATAGTTTCATTTCGATCACTCACAATGCATAGATCTGGATAGACACCGCGATTTTTTCCAAGTCAAGGATCATTCATCAGATTTGACTACTCATGCAACAATCACAACGCATTCTAAACCCCAAAGATCCATGTTGCCCAACCCCCAGCTCGTTCTCTAGGTCATTCTCATCAAGGGCAAACAAAATGAAGATGGAGAATTAAAATTATTTTTCATTCTGTCAGTGATAGAGCCAGACAGTCACCACATTCCTGTGCCTTCAAGGCACAATTTTCCAGAACCTGCATCAAGAAGGTTCTTTTTCCACTGAGCCATGCATGATGGTACACAGGAGGGCCCTCTCAAACAGCTTGTGCTCTGGAAAGAGGTGTACAAGGGTAAGAAATAAGCAACATTGGCCACCCTTGCAAAGCTGCATTTTATGACTCCAGGGTCCATAGGTTTATTCTTGGGATTTATCTGTACAGTCATGGACGGGTCAATGGGCTGAGACAGTCAATGGGTTACTCGATTTATACCCCTCCCTATTCAGCCTAGGCCCCCAAACTTGTCAGTATGTAGGGACCACTCATATAAAACACTTCTGTACTGTATTTGGGGCCGCATGGCATCTAGAAAGACGGTACGAAGACAAAAGTTCGGACTTGTTTGGCAGTGTATTTCTTGGTCACTCAATGGGCTACTCGATTTAATGTACTGCTCAACCACCTGGACTCATATCAGGCCAGGATTTTGGGACGCCCTACATAAAGCAAATACAGGACATTTGGCATCTTCATAATTCCTTGAATCAAGTCTAATTTCTTTTATTTCATCAATTCAATCGGTTAGCCCATTGACCCGTCCATGACTGTACACAAGTGTTGGCAAGGTTCGGTTCCGTTCCAGTTCAGGGGCCATAAATTTTCCTATGCTGCAGTCTAGCCTCACTCTTCCATTCATTGTCTTGACCCATCAATTATGGATCAAAGATGCGTCGGCGCAAGGCTTTCCAGATCAATGTCCATGGCGGTGTCACTGGGAGAAAAAGAATGGTCTGGCTGCTTGAGGAGGTCGAGTGGAAATTCATCGAAGTCAAGGAGCATGTGAAACTTCGCATGGGGCAGACCTCAGCATAACTTCCACAGACGAATGATGCCAAATTAGCAGCCAATGTTTCAAAATTGAACATCTTGAGAAGTTTCTGCTTCAAACTGTCAGGTACATCAACACAGTTAGGTGAGGTCAGGTAAGATATTAGCATGCTCTGGCCCAAGGGGTACCCACCGGAAGATGCCGAGACACAGCCTCATAGGGTAGGGTGGGTCTGGGACCTCTTATTTCACTTTTTGGAATTTGTTCAGACGCCTCTGAAAACATGTTTAGAAGGGTCGGAAAAAAAATCGATTTTTTGGGGGGCACATTTCGGGGGTGGTGCGATTCTGTACAACAAAAATCAACTCAAAACACTGCAGATTCGCGCAGAACGGTCTACATCAAGCGCAGATTTCAGCCCAAAATTTCCTTTTCGGTTACTTTCCCTGGGAAAATTACCCGATTTGGATGTGGCTGTGCTCGGCTAATAGGGTAGGGAGGGTCTGGAGGGTCTTGTCGCACTTTTCCGACCCTGTGTGGGAAATTTTAAGGGTGGGTACCCCTTGCTCTGGCCACTGGAACCGGCAAAGAGTGATAACTGGGTGCTGATGATTCAGAGCCAATTTGGTGGGGTTCACCCAGGGGAACGGGTGTAATTATTATATTGAGAGGACGTACAGATTTGTCTATGGTCGTTGAATGTCAAAGAAGATTGAAAGATGTTGAATTGGGGTCAGGCACACAAAGGGTGATTAGTTCAAGGGCAAGAGAAGTAAGGTTTATGGGCAAGGCCGCAAGGAAGAAGCGAGTCAACAAAAGTCGCAAAGTGACAATTTTGAAAACAATTATCCTTAATGTCCATAGATTCATAGTGAACCAGGAAAGAAGGGGGAAAACCTGCGGGGGCTGGAGAGGTGAGCTGATAAATGATGATGCAGCATGTGCGGGAGACACATTCCAGAGAAACTAGAGCCAGGTGAAATAATATTGTATACAGAAATGTAGCATCAAAGACATACCGGTGACTTGGGAATACGGATTGGCAAGACCATGAGCTACAGACATATGTGAAATGCAGGGCAGTAACTAGTGATGGTGATACAAGTCATAGGATAAAGCAGGTGGACCAAAAAAGGAAAAGATTGAAAGTCGCATCATGTCACAACTAGGCTCAGTCTCTGTCCCAAGTCAGAGTGACAAGGGATTGGGGGGTGGAGGGTAAGAGGAGCAAAGAAGAAACTGGAATAAAAGACTAAAGAATACAGTGTCAAGCTACACTACTTATACTATTCTACAGTGGTGCATGTACTCTGCATGTATTCTATAAATATCATGAAACCGATCAACCTGTCGTATATAATTAAATGTACAACGCAAGCGGTCCCTAGGCCTCATGCCGCAGTGCCTCTCTCCTTCTATGTGCTTATGATGTCATAGTCCCACGTGCCCCAATCCAGTCTATCAGATGCACCGCCCTACGAAGCGCCTTCCAATCTAGAGTCCTCTGCCAACCAGCTCCCAACATTCGCCGGCTGGCAAGATACCTCCCTGCACCCCTTTCACCCGATCGAGATCGTCCTGGTCACGTGGCATTGGAACGATCGAAATTGTGACACATCAACCCGGAATCCTGCTTTGGTCAAAAAATGGCACAGGTAATGGGTGGCCGGGTATTATACTGTACCATTTCGACCGTAGGTTCACTATTTTTAGGAAAATCTCATCCGAGAAGACCGAAAAACTTACTTTTGATTTAAGGTGATTTTTGCATGCATCAAAAAAATCTAGGTGTCACCCATCACTGAACCTACGGTCGAAATGGTAGAGTAGATATCGCAGTAGAGAGCGATGAAAGCCTAAGAGAGCCGGAGTTGACAGTGACTAGAAAGAAGCCATCGCAGGGAGGAGGCAGGATGGCTGCAAATTGTTTTAGTGGGTATACAGCCATTGACATTGAAAGATTCAAAAAATGGGATAGGATAAACTTACAGAGGCTGGAGTCCCATACTATGGTAATTGTGCGTAATGGCATTTCCTCCCTGGACAACTTCCCCGGCATTAACTAGAATTTTCTGGTAGACCCAGCGGATGACTTTGGAATGCTTCTGCAGAATGAACATCATTATCCCAAACGCTCCCAAAAAAAAAAAAAAAGGATGGCTGCAAATTCACAGACAAGGTGTCCAATAGTAGAGACTGTTCCAGTGCAAGCTAGGGCTGTGCACCGTCCCCGTCTTTACGGGTGTGATGGGTGCCATCAACGGCAAGCCGTCCCGTCCCGTCAGCAAGTTGCCGGATGGAATTGATGGGGTGGGTACAGGACGGCATTTTTGCCATCCGTCCCATCAGGGTGCGGCCGTTGACGGGTTGGTCCCAATTAATCCTCTTTTTTGCGCCAAAATTATCTTGAATTGCTCTAAATTTGACCGCCATGACCTACCATACTCCGAAGTACCACACCCTCCTCCACTACGGTTCCCAGAATTGTTCATCGTGGTTCAACATCTCACGTGCTGCGGGTGTACCTTCCAAAAATATGAATTCTGTCATGTGTATTGTGAAGCAGAGGCCCAATTCCACATTCTGGGCCATAATTGTATGGATTAGTATTTAATTGTATGCAGATTCTGGTCACTGAATGCTCATTCTCGCTGCCGAGGGCCGTCCCGTCATTTCACGGTTGACGGCCATCTTTTTGCCATCCCGTCCCATCTCAAGGTGCTAAAATTGGAAAAGATGGCCGCTTTTTTGATGGCCCGTAACCGTCTCGGCCTCACAGATTGACGGCCGTCCCCATTGACGGGACGGTGGGCAGCCCTAGTGCAAGCAAGTACTCCATTAATGAAGATACATTTGACAAGTCGAGGGCTTGAAGATGAAGAGCAGTTTGTCGAGGTAGCAGGAAACAGGAAAGGCAGGCCGCACGGCTCTTGGGCGGACGTTCAGGAGAGGATCCAAGGATGATTCTGTCAAAAATGACGCCATGGCATCACAGATTTTGCGATGCTATCACGAAAAATGCGATGGTATCAGTCCCAATAAGAAAGATATTGACCCCATCAATTGTATGAAATGCCAACGAAACTGTTTTTTGAGACCCCCCATAAACCCACTATATACAAAGCAGGAATTTTGGTCTCTGTTGCATGCTCGCTGTTGTGCTGCATGACTCTTTCACAGGCTCACATCTTCCAGATCAGATAGGCTGACTCAAACATCATGATGCAGTACAGTCTTGCTTCACCTGCTCTCGTCTTGCTGTTGTCATCCTTGAAGACAGCAGGTCCCACAGAAATAACTGCTCCAAGTCCAGGCCAAGGCCAGTCTGGGTTCCTTTTTGTCCATCGTTCTTTTGCTAGAGCCGCAATCACTTTCTGGCCTGGGATTTCACATTGAGTGAGTATGTGCTCCGTGGAGTCTATTTTCCCACAGTGCTGACACTCACTTTGAATTCGCTTTTCAAGGTCGGTAGACTCTCTCAACCAGTACGTTCTGACCATGTATGTGTCGTGGGTCATCATCCACAGGAAGTATCATGATTTCCTTTAGCAATTTGGTGAACCTGAACCTGAATCTGGCATTCAGATCAGGTTCCGTTGATTTCCAAAATCCATAATTGATGGGTCAAGACAATGAATGGAAGAGTGAGGCTAGACTGCAGCATAGGAAAATTTATGGCCCCTGAACTGGAACCGAACCGAACCTTGCCAACACTTGTGTACAGATAAATCCCAAGAATAAACCTATGGACCCTGGAGTCATAAAATGCAGCTTTGCAAGGGTGGCCAATGTTGCTTATTTCTTACCCTTGTACACCTCTTTCCAGAGCACAAGCTGTTTGAGAGGGCCCTCCTGTGTACCATCATGCATGGCTCAGTGGAAAAAGAACCTTCTTGATGCAGGTTCTGGAAAATTGTGCCTTGAAGGCACAGGAATGTGGTGACTGTCTGGCTCTATCACTGACAGAATGAAAAATAATTTTAATTCTCCATCTTCATTTTGTTTGCCCTTGATGAGAATGACCTAGAGAACGAGCTGGGGGTTGGGCAACATGGATCTTTGGGGTTTAGAATGCGTTGTGATTGTTGCATGAGTAGTCAAATCTGATGAATGATCCTTGACTTGGAAAAAATCGCGGTGTCTATCCAGATCTATGCATTGTGAGTGATCGAAATGAAACTATTTTGTCGGGCACATGGTGTAGTTGGTTATCACGCTCGCTTAGCAAGCATTAGCACGTGACATGCGAGAGGTGTTGGGTTCAATTCCCAATGTGTCCACTTTTGCTTCTTTTTTCTCACTCCTCCCCTTCTTTCTTTTTTTAGACGGCAGAATGAACTGTATGTGAGTTCACCACCATATTTGTGTCTGGTTCCAGAACACAATAATTTGTCTTTATTAGTTTATTGGTTTTAATACATGTATCATGATGTATGAATCTTGTTGGGTTTGACTACGGGAAACTATGTTTGCAGCCCTCAGTATATTGTCCGCATCCTGAAGACTTATCTCCGCTGACTGTGCTGAATAGCCAGGCCTGCCTCTGCTTGCTTCTCACGCTGCCACACTTTCCAGTTTCCATTTTTCTCTTTCCTTATAATACACACACACCCCGCAGGAGTCTGCGTGAAGTGAGCGAAGTTTGACAGGCCCTGGACAAGAGTAGGGTTGTGATGAAACTTGCGTTCAATTTCGGCAAATTAGACATCGGAATGTACTACTAGAGAGCCATCCCATCCCACACAATTCAGACTCATCAAGAAAATCAACAACTTGTTTTCAACCAAGGGAGTGTCTCATAACATTTTCTGCACATGCTGGCATTTCTCCAGCGCTCCAATATAATGGCTTGGTCCCAATTCAGATCGAACGAACTCCATCTAGTCTGATAGGGCTGTCTCCAACCGTTTCCTCAAACAACCTGGCCCAGCCCCCGCGACTACATGAATGCCTATCAAGGGTTAACTGTGCAGGAAAACTAGTGCTGCCCAGCATTCAACCACATTGTGTGATTCAATCTACATGGTTCGATTTGGAACAAGAAAACTCAATCCACATCCTTCATGCACTGTACAGCCCGAGATTCTGAAAGGAAAGAACCTCAACTCCGATACCAGGCAGGCATATATTCAGCTGTGGCTGCTAAGCAGGCCTCTGTGTAAGACTTCTGGTCCCGTTGCCAGCCCTCAAACATGTCACACAGTACGGAGGATTTTGGATGTGTGCTCGAAAGTGTCACTGTTTTGCATACTCCCAGTGGAAGGCTCAAGAATCCCGTCCGGTTTTCCAGCAAATTCGCGGACTCTCGGGATGCACTAGACTTGATTTTCGTCACTGGTTACTTCATAATTAGGGTTGAAACAGGAACCTTTCGTGGTCGCTAACAAGTTCCCAATCATCCCAGTTCACTCCATAAAATCCTCCTACAATACCTGTAACGACATTTGGAGAAATGATGGACCTTGATGTGCCCTGGTTCGACAAGACTAGGGTTGTGACGAAACTTGCGCTCAATTTCGGAGAATTGAATTTGATACTGTTCACGGCCAGCCACCTCACCCGCGAGGAGTGACCGAAGTTCACTGTTTGCATTGATATGCTCCCAGCGCAAGGTCTAAAACAGTCAACCACAGTCGCTGGTTCAGATTATCAGCGTCAAGCTTGCAATTATTTCAACTTGCACCAGATAAATACACGTATTTTTCGTACCCACTGAGGTTGAAAAGACCCTATGGCTAGCGGTGTCCTGCACCTAAAAAAACAGCAGAAAGAAAGAAGAAAAAGGAGAAACCAACAACATCTTCCGGAAGATGTGCGAGGGCTGGCTATTTGCTACCAGTCTCTTGTTGAGAGGGTGTGGGCCCTCATTTCTCGGATAGATTTGTTTCAAGCTCGGGTTGACTGTTAAAGGGCCTTGCGTCTTGTG
The DNA here is from genome assembly GCA_029289565.1 of Mycena galericulata. Classification (NCBI taxonomy): domain Eukaryota; kingdom Fungi; phylum Basidiomycota; class Agaricomycetes; order Agaricales; family Mycenaceae; genus Mycena; species Mycena galericulata. The sequence continues at coordinate 226,101 of JARKIA010000208.1, read as the reverse complement.
AGCTCATGATTTTGTGATCTTGTTGAATAGGAAATGCCGCTGCTGAAAAGATATTTTTTGGTGGGGGTAAAAAGTAACAACATCGTTCGGAAGCAGAGTCTCGAATTGAAAATGGTTCTCCCTTCCGTGAGGTCAGAGGCCTGTTGAGTCCGATACGATTCCGTGATTATGTAGTGAAACGTTCGGGCGCAATTTCGACCTGATTCCGCGGGTTTCGGCTCAGCCAGCCAGAAGAGAAAACAATATGCAAGCGGAGAGCCATCTAAGACACCTGACAAGAAAGGAAAAAAGAACAAAGCGCACAAAGCAGCACTAGCGCTTGGACTCGGTGGCCAGAGCGTCGCAGAAAACAAGGGTGGCAAGCGAGCGGGCCGCATTGCCGGAGCACCAAACAGCGACACATAACGACCTTTCTTTTGGCCCTTATACTCTCGCCTGTCTGCTTTGCGCTTTGCTTTCTCGCTCTTTGCACCAGCAGCCACGGTATCTCGCTCCAAAGGACGCCTTTCTTCGGACTGCTTTCTGACGGGAGGCCCACAGAAACTCATGATCATACGACATGCCGCACAATTCAGGTGTGTACCTTCTGTTTTGCCGTTTTTTATTGGGTTGTTGCGCGAAGGGAGAGCGGAGAAACGCGGCTTTATAGTCAAGGGATCCTCGCGAGTCGGACGGGTACCCTTTCCGAGAGGATGCCCCTGGAATGTTGGCAGGCGCGGCCAGTGCGGCAACGCACAGTACTCGTTTGAAAATCCGGATTGTTGGGTGGCCGGGTTTGCTGCATATTCTCGCTGTCCGCTGCGCCGAAGACGTCGCGCGAAATTGGTTGTCCCTGGGTGGATACGTGTGCATGTTCCACAAGTTTTGGCCAGGCGTTTGCCTCGGATTCTCCTGGCTTCGTGCCCAAAATCCGTTGTCCGACGCGCATCCTATACCGGTGTGCGACTTTGCAAGCCTATGTGCCTCGACGGACGCGTTGCGCCGTTCATTTTGGCTTGCGTGTACCCCGTTGGCGGGCGATGGCTGTCGCCCCGTGCCTCGTGTTCCTCTGCTTGTTTCTAGGGCTCCATGCCCTTTTGATCTCCGCCGTAGGACCGACCTGGTCGCCCTGATGCGATATGTATGATGTGAGAGTGATCGCGTGCCCTAGACGGTGCAAAAATCGTCTCTTCCTCTTGTCGCGCTTTCACTCCGCTATGCGCACCTGCTAACTCTCTCGTGCTGTATAGAACCCTCCGAAAACTGGGACGACGACTTTGAATTCCACAGCAACAGAACCTCACGGCGCTCGCCGATTCAAGACCAAGAAGACCTATTTCTTCAAGACCCACACGACGACGACCCGCACCGATCCCTCCCACGACCGCGCACCTCACACGACACCGCGACGACCACAGAAAACTGGGATGACGACTTTGCGGAGGACGATAACGACAATGAAGTCCCTGCTCCGTCGTCTTCCATCTATCCAAACAACCCAAACTCAAATCCAAATCCACGTAAAAACTCCAACGACTCACATACCCGCGCCTCCACATCCACCTCCGCCTCCACCTCCACCTCAGGGTTTGACCTACCGCCGCCTCCCGCGCCGTCGAAGAGCCGACACAACCGCACCCCGCGCGCCAGCCGCACGCAGCGGCACCGCCCAGGCTTAGGCTCGGGCGGCGGCTCGGATGCGACGCAGCGCAAAGTCTCGCCCGCCGCCACCATCACGCCGTCACCGCGTATGCGCTCCGCGTCGGGCGCCACCGTCAATTCCAACTCGACCGCATCTGCATCGGGCTCTGGGTGGAGCTCGGACGATGACGAGGACGGGGAGATGGGGTTCGCGGCGGGAGGGGGGCCGGACGAGGACCGTACGGTCACGGCGCGCTCGGCGTCGGGGGCGAGTTCACGGAGGGCGCTATCGTATAACTTGGGGGGGAGCCCGCCACCACCCGTGCCGCCGTTGCCATCTGGTCATAACGGCGGCGGGCTCGCGCTCAGTATCCCCACCGGCCCGATGGGGAGCGCAAGTGGGGGGCTTGGGATGATGCAGCCGCAGCCCTTCCCGCGCAGCCCGACGGCGAGTGTGTTCTCCGCGCCGGACAACGCGTCGATAGCGTACACGCACACGAGCGCGGGGAGTACCACTGCGCTGAATCGACCCCACAAGCTTAATCGAAACAGGGAGAAGGAGGGGTGGGAGGGGGCCAGAGGGCTGGCGGGGCTGCCGCCGAGCCCGCCGATTCATCGCGAGCGGAGGAGGCTGCGGAAGAAGAGCCGGCCGAGTGGTGCGGGTGGAGGCGGGGGCGCGAGTGGGGTGGTGGAGATGCGGGAGATGAAGATGGCGAGGGGTGTGGGTGGGAGGGAGCGGGAGAGCTCAGAGGACGCGCAGGAAGAGGAGGAAGAGGATTGGGATGCGGAGGACCCGGGGCTGGGCGGTGGCAGCGGGATCGCGGGTGGGGTGTATGGCAGCGCTGCGGGCGGTGGTGAAGCAGGCGCGAGCCGGAGCCGCAGCAGCGTTGTCGTGAGCTTCGCGCCTACACCCGATGCGAACGCGAACAACAACACGCCGTACGGCGCACAAGGAGCGGCGGCGGGCGGGAGCCATAGCCATGTCACGCTCGGCTCGCCCGGACTGCTCGCGCGCATTGGGAGCGTGAAGCGGTGGGGGTTTGGGGGTGGTGGGAAGGGCCATGGGGAGGGCGATGAGCGCGGGGGCGTGCTTGGGAGGCGGAAGAAGGGGAGCAGCATTAGCGTCGCGAGTGAAGGGATGGGATGTGAGTTGGTTTCACTTGTCTTTCGTTCTCTCTCTTTCTTTCAATCTCCTTGGCCTCGTCTTTCGAGCTTTTTTATTTCTTTCCTTGTTTGTGCTTCCATTATCCCCGACATCTCCTTGGAGTCCCCGCCGTTTCTGTATCGTGCCCTCCTCTCCATTGCTTGTTTTTGTGGATCTCGAGCCTTCTCTCTATCCCCTTCTCTCTCCCAGCAGCTTTTACTTGCATTCTTTCTTTCTTGCACCACCAACTAAACTGACACCCCCCTCCACAGACGGCGACCTCGACGTCATCCCCGACATCACCGCGCATGCGAACGGGCACAACGACGCCACGCCCCGCCCGCCCAGCGCGTCCTCGCTCATGCGCACCGGCTCCCAGTCTTCCTCGCGCTCGCGGCACTCGTACGCTCACCCGCCACCCGCGACACCGCCCCCGCGCTCCGCTGCCGTTCGCTACTCGCAGCACACGCCTCGCACCCCGGAGGCGACCCCGCCGCAGCAAGACAGCCGCGGCTGGTTTTTTCGGGCCCCCTCGGGGTCGCCTGCGGAGCGGGGTCGGTTTCGCGGTAGCGGGACTGGTGGGACTGGTAATGGAAATGGAGGAGGCGGAGGCGGTGTGGGTCGAGATGGTGCCGCTGCAGAGGGGGGCGCGGATGTGAATCCCGAGCGACCGTACACACCGACACCGCACGGCGCCGGGGAGAAGGAGGCGAAGACGAAACTCGTGAAGCGGCGCAGTCTCGGGTTCGTGCAGATCCGGCGCGGGATCCGACCGCTGAATGGGAACGCGGAGGGCGGGGAGCAGGCGACGCCCACTGCGGGGAACGCGAATCCGACGCCTGGCGCGAGCCCGTCCAAAGGGTATGCGGGGCTGGGTGTGGGGCGCCCGTCCGGCGCGGCGGTGGGTAGCGTGGAGGATCTTGGGCGACAGAAAGAGAAGGAGCGCGAGGGGATGGGCTTTGTCGAGCGGAACGTGCGCCGTATCAGCCTCGTCGGTGCGGGGCGACATAAACGCACCAAAAGTGGAGTGTCGGTTACTGGGCTCGGACTGTCGGGCGACGAGAAGGAGAACGACAACAAGGGGAAGAAGGGGAGTGCACGGCCGGTCGTTGAAGGCCTTTCCCCGGCCCCTCCCGTCAACGTGCAGCTGCATCCTCCATCACCGCCGCAGACGCTGCGTGCCACCAGCGGGAGCATGGCGACGGTGAAGGCGTCTGCGCCTATTAACATTGCGTCCCCGAATAACCTCGATGTCCGACCTATGGCGTTTTCTCCGACGTTTTCGGTCGCGTCAAGTGCTGCATCTCCGATCTCGCTCTCCTCCCCAATCTCACTGGCGTCATCCTCGTCCCCTTCCCTCACACCATATTCTGCTGCGTCGGCATCACCACCCTCGAATTCGCCGTCTCCGAAGCCGCCTGTCTCGCCGCAGTCGGCGTCGCTGGGTCGGGCTGCTGCTAATAGCCCCGCCGTGAGCGCGGCAGTTGCAAGCCCTGTCGGTGCGGCGGGATCAGGGACGATGCGCAGGAACTCCCTGGGTGACCTCAAGATTCCCGCAAGGATTAGCCAGGCGCAGGTCGGACTGCGCCGGGATCTGGGGATGGTACGGGAGTTTGCACGGAATGTCGAGGGTATGTTTGTCCTCGTCGATGTGTTGCTATGGGTGTAACGCTGACTTCTCTTTACAGAGCTCAAAGAGCTTCAAGGCACGTACCAATCCCTCGTCTCGGAGGTGCAGGAGATCCTCGATCTGCATGTCCTCCAAACGTCGCAGCTCAAGGAGAAGGAGAAGGACCCCTCCCGGGTAGCGTCTCCTACGTTCTTCAAGCGCCATCGCTCCAACACCTCGTCTTCTAACCCCGGTGCACCGTCGCCTGCCATGCAACAACAGCAAGCGTACAAGCAGCTAGCCTCCGCATTCTACACCATCAACTCCAAGTACCGCATCTCCTGGGAATGCGCGGAGCTGCTCATCGAGCTGGGTGGGGGCGGGAGCGCTGCCACACCGCCGAGCACCAGCACTTCGGCGCCCGCGATGCAGAGCGTGGGCGGAAGCGATGGCCTACGTAGCGGCAAGAACAAGGCGCGCGAGCGGGCGATTACACTCCAGGACGACGCCAAGGTCCCTCCTTCCCCGGGCCCGTTAACGTCTGCCGCGAGTGTTGGTGCTATTCCCGGGCCGCCGCTCGCGAGCCCGCCGAGCAACCTCGCATGGCGTGCGTCGACCGGGCGCAACGACCTCAGCCAGCGGCAACTTCTACTCCTCAAAGAGATGCTCGGGAGCCCCGTCCCGGGAGGTCCGGACGATTCGTTTGCAGGGGACGGGATACCCGAGGAGGTGGCTGCGGCGGCTGCGGCGAGCACGAATACCGTGAATCGCGAGTGGCGGTGGGGCGACGCGATGAACAGCACTGTCACGTTACCCTCGGAGGAGAGCGGGGTGCATGGTGGGACGCCTGGGAAGGAGAAGAAGCGGCGGAGCAGCAGGCTACGGATGAGCGGAATTCGGGAGATGCTGCGGTCGTTAACGAAGGGCGGCGTGCATCCACCGGTACCGGCGTCCTCTACGTCCGTCAGCACAGAGTCGTCTGGGGACCTGCATGCGCAGCATCTGTACGAGCATCGGCAGGTGCCCACTAATGGGAGGCGCCGGCGCGCCAAGACGAGCGCCGGTCCTGAGTCCATTCGCTCAGATCGTCGCCCACTCTCGCCTTTCGATCCCTCGTCGCTCAAGACAGCATCTCCCCGCCGGCCCTCTCTCGCCTCTATCTTCCGCCTCGGTAAAACCAAAACCCCGCCCCCCTCCAGTGCGGCCGACCCTTCTTTCGGTAGTGCACACGATGGTGGAGGAGACCGAGACCGAGACCGAGAGCTATACCCTACTTTCAGTGGCATCTCCGGCGGCCGCGAGAGTGCCAGCAACAGCACCGGTGACGAGGAGGAAGATTGGGATCGCATGGAGGATTCTGCATCGGATGTGGAAGCCGCCACCGCCGCTCTTGCGCGCCGCGGCGGTTCCACGATTCGAGGGCGATCGCCCTACTCCCATTCTTCCTTCCTGGCTCCTTTGCCTGGCCGTCCGACGACCCCCATACGGTCACCCAGCGGCTCACGGACGTCGATCCACGATCCTTCGGGAGCAGGGCCGGCTCGGGCGACTCGTCTTTCGAATGTCGAGGAGCATGTAGGCGGCCGGTCGACGTCGAAGGCAGAGAGTCCCCCCCGTCAGTTCTCTCGCTCGCGGCGGGGCGGGAAGACGGGCTCGGTGCGCTCGATGCCGCCCGCCACACTGCCTGATCCCAAGCTCGCGATGACGCCAGAAAACATCAAGCCGTTGCTGGAGAACGCTCGGGAGGTCCACGCACGGCTCAGTGATTGTATCGCGGAGATTCGCTCACTGCTAGTGGCGCGGCCGTAGAGAAAACAGAAAAATAACACCACCACCACACTGCATTATTTATCTCTCTATCTCACATCGCATCGCTCTGCATCTGCTCTCACTCACGCATTCTCTCTTTCTGGGCACCTCTTGTAATTTGGCAATCCTCCTACATCCCTCCCCCGCATATCTCTCATTTTTTTGATCTTTTTATTACCTCCCTTCGTTCCTTTGGCCTTGAAATGATAAAAATACGTTTGTGAAATCTCGAGCTCGTTTTTTGGAGAAGCCGTCCTCAAGCAGCACATACTCCGTTTCTACTTCATCTTGCTGATACTACAGTGATTGGATCGCCCTAGGCTGGTTCTTTCTGGTTCATTGCTACTTACTTGGCACATTTGATTGCAAACTGGTTGGCGCCTCCGAGCATCGGGACCTGGGAGATCATGGAAATCATCTCCAAGGCGACATACCCTGACTTATAGGATCCCATCCACTGTGTCATGATGATGTAGTTCGACATACGCGATGTAGGCCCCCGGACACTACCTATAATACCTCGGCATTTCGCCAGAAAATTTCTCTGTACTCTGGCTCTGGGCTGCTGTTTTACTCTATTTCGGACAAAGTCTTCGGCACGAACCACCATTTTTTGTCCCAGAACCCGTTTTCTTTTAGCTCCCAGCATTCCGCAGGCGCTTTTTTGGGTTATGCTCAAACGCAACCCAAACGACAGCCTTCCACAGCACTACAATCGTGCCGCCAACCTGTAGGGTTCAATTTTTCTTTCGGTCTATGTACGACCGACAAGGCCAATTCGCTCCCAGAACTGTTTTACTCCGGATCCATATATGTAACCAGGTATCGTAGTTAGTGTCAGGGGGCCTCTCGATGTCTGCAAGACGCCTCTAAGATTGTCGGAAATCGGCACTATAACTTTATAGGTTTAGTTCATGATGCGAAAAGTGGCACATTGCATCCACGTTAGACACGGGCACTCCTCCTCCGTCAATTTCGGTGTGGTGCTCCTGGATAAGACTCAGGATATATTTCTAATAATCCCGAAACCCCGGGCCTTTATGAAACCGGACCTGGCTTTCAGTCAAGTTTTCAATATATACCATCTCGACGGCTATCGATATCTCGACTTTCTAGGTGAGATCCACTGAGAAACGGTTCGCAGGACGGCTGTATATTGTTGTGGGCGGCGGCAGGCCCCCGGACACTACCTATAATACCTGTCCGGGCATAGAGTAAAACAACGACCGGTTTTCAGGGGTATTTTTTCTGAACCAGTGACTGCCAGAACTTTTAAACCCTCTGGAGCGATGCGCAACGACCAAACTAAGACATCTACATGGTGAGGAGGCAAAAATCGTTTTTTTTGCGGCTTCCAGGGCCATATTACCGTCAAAATATAGAGTAAAACAGTCGAAATCCATGAAATTTTCCAGACAGGTATTATAGGTAGTGTCCGGGGGCCTGCGGCGGCCTCATTGAGACGTCGCATGGACCTAACTTCCCTTTTGCGGCTGCGGGCCGCTAGCACATCCATCACCCCCATCACCCACCTACCCCCGAGGCCAAGTCCGATTAGCGCAAGATGTGCGTATACTTAACCCGCCCAACCGAATTAGAGGTTCGGAAGTCGCCCACCTTCTTCTCCCACTCCCCTCAAGCCACCGATGGCCCTGTATTCGTCGCAGCTCCTGAATACGCCTGCGACGCATTCCTATTCGCTCTTCAGTGTCCTGGATGCGGTCTGGTGTTCTTTCACAGAAACGATTACCAGCACTGGTTGGCGAGCCTTGCATCCCATAGCGCGGACGAACATTCTGAGGTGAGTGGAATCCCCCTTTGCATTTGTGGGCGATAAACTGACCGGATTATGCCAGTGTCCTAAGTAAGATCCAAGTGGGGAAACTCACGGTGGTGACAAAGGAGCAGACGTATCGTTTCGGAATGCTCGACGCCGAGCTCCATGCCACGATTAACGTCAAGTCAGCGACATTCTGGGTTCGAGTGGCTCTATTCACGGATTTGGGTCTCGCAGAAGCATTTATGTATGGCGACGGTGTGTACAATCATCGCTGTTCCCCCCTGCATGTTGACCAATCCCCAAAAGTCGACTGTGAAGACATCTCTTCTTTGATCCAGGTCAAAACCTCCACCTCTCTATCACTCCATCGTTCCTGAATAGGATTATCCGAATCCCCGTAGGTCTTGATTGCCAACCGTCGAGAGTTGACAGCGGGTACGGAGACGCTGCTGGCATCGGTTCTTGCAAAGGGCCGAGCGCTGACGAGCAACAAATTCATCGGCAGCTTGGCTAACTCGAGAGCAAATATCTCGGCACATTATGATCTTGGGAACACTATGTCAGCACCTGCTCCACATGAATCATTTCGCGAGCGCTAACGGCGAGCATCAGGTTTTCCGCTTTTTTGAGTGAGGACATGAACTATTCGTCCGCGATATTCAGGGATTTCAATGAGGATTTGGATCCGACTGTTTCTACACGGGAGTCGTTGGAGGATGCCCAAATACGGAAAGTCAGGTAGGAGCTTGGATATCGTTTTATTTCAGGAGTTGAATTTCTACCAGATTAATCTTGAAGAAAGCAAATATTCTCCCGGGGCAGCGCGTTCTGGAGATTGGTGCGTTTGCGATCGACAATTTGGCAGATCGTGTTGGTGAACCATCGACTGCAGGTACCGGCTGGGGCTGCCTCGCAATCCTCGCTGCAAAAACATTCCACTGCACCGTAGAGACCATTACATTATCTTCGAACCAGGCCGACCTCGCACGGAAACGCATCGCGGACGCACACCTCTCGGATAAAATCAAAGTCTATTGCATGGACTTCCGCGAGTGCAAACTTAAACCGGAATGGGCGGGACACTTCGACAAGTTCATTAGCATCGAGATGATCGAGCACGTTGGGAAGGACTTTTTCACGGAGTACTGGGCCGTGGCCGACTGGGCGCTGAAGCCGGACACCGGCGTTGGCGTTGTGCAAGGAATATCAATCCCTGAAGCACGTTCGTGCCCATTATTTTGTTGGTATTTAAGGCATTGCTGACGCGCGGTGTGGATTGCAGGGGTGCCATCTTACGATACCGGAGTCGACTTTGCGCAAAAATGGGTAAATTCCAGCCTGGTCCTCTCGTTGCATTATTGATTTAATTACCTCGGACTTGGTAATAGAGTGAGTTGCAAGAGATATCGCGCGGATCATCGGAGTCACTAACGACTCCCCAGTTTTCCCAGGGGGATACCTCCCGAGCTTCAGCTTCATCGTACAAACGTTGAATGAGGGAAGTGGCGGCCGCCTAATTGTTGACTCTGTGCTTAATATCGGCCCACACTATGCGAGGACGTTGCGCGAGTGGAAGCGCAGGTTCCTGGCCAACTGGGACGGTATCGTTGCGAAGGCGTTGGTCGAACAGTATGACTTGGACTCGGAGGGTCTCGAAATCTTCAAGCGCAAGTGGATATGTGCGTGCCCCTCTTACTTATCCCGATTCTTTGTGCTGATATTCGTACTACATCACAGACTATTTGTGAGTCCTTCAGATGTTAAAATTGAGCTTCCTCACACCTTCCTCACACATTTTCCAGCGATTATTGCGAAGCCGCGTTCAAGACACGGACGCTGGGGGACCATATTGTCACCTTCACGCGAGAAGGAAATGTCGCGTTTGGCTGCGATGTCGAAGTCTGATTAGCCAACCGCTCGGCTGGAAAACATTATTGCTGTTAATGTTAGTCTGTAGTTAACCACGCGCCGAATGTATGGAGGTCGACCTTATTACGTAAAGTGCGGAGTTTAAATTACCCCTCGATGCTAAATGCCCTTCAAACGACCAAGGATCGTAAACTTAGGAGGCCAAATGTCCTGAATCACCACTTAGAACAACTCTGTCTCTTCAGAATTCTTTTGGCACCCTGGTTTGCCACGAAATGAAACGACGGTATTTGTAAGCAGCCGAGCCATCAAAATTCGGCATCATGTTCTGAGCTTCGTGGAGGCAAAATCAGTACAGAGAGTCAACTATCCTGAGACCTTGGAAAGTATCCCAAATGATAATTATGAAAGGACCCACCACAAGCTTTGATTTTGCGTCTGAGAAAAAAATGATTACCTAATAAGGTCGACCTCCGATCATTGACAGCAGCTAGTCGACAGACTACAACAAACGAGGTACGAGTAAATATTGTTGTAACGTCTGTTTATAAGAGACTATGTTAATGTGTATTACCACCACAAGTTGACACTACAGCTCAGCGAAATCGACTAGCTGCGCTATTGACCGTTCTCGTTATATTTGTCCAAAAATCTCCTGTCGCCTCAACCCTCTGAAAATCGAACATATTGAAGGTTTGATTATCCTGCACCCAAAGATTTCTCAGCTTCCTCAACTGTGGGAAACAGACTAAAATCGAACTAGTTCCGCTATTGATCGTTTGGTTATCTCACTCCCCAAGATTTCCCTCCTCCTCAACCATAAGGATTAATGGCCTGCGGCATGTTGCACGAGGTCATTTCTCACAACGGGATTCTGATTTCAAGCGACCTACTCCTAGGGCTGACGATGTCAGGCGAGGTCCTCTCTGGGTTCGTGTTGCTTGCCTTCGGGTATACCGCCCGGAATCGTACCTCACGGCATCTGAACCGCGCAGCTTTCGATTGCTCGTATACGCCATGATATCAAAGTGCGTCGTACTCGAGTGCCCATCGATTGTTGCTGTCTGCCCAAGGCTCCTTTACTATGCAAGTTTCCAGATTGGTGCTGGTCCATGGCGTCAACAGCCAAATGATGGAAAATACTTCCCCGCCGGCTCTCCCCCGTTTGTTGCGGCTTGCAGCACAACCCCACTGGCACCAGCCGCCGGAAAATTCGGACGCCTTGAACGACATTTACTTTGAACTCGACCCTTCAAGTTCGAGGTCACTACATTAGCTGGTCGGTGTTGAGATAGTCTGGCTCCTCGCCGTGGCTTCTTTGGAAGTCGTCTTTTTACTCGCCCTTGTGCTGTTCATGATATGACACCAGATTTGTTGTGCCGCCTTGACCTACTGACGACGTTTTTTTTGTTACTAACCCAACCGAAATTCGTGCGCAGCGGCATGTGAGCAACTATATGTCCCGCACAGGTCTGCGCCGCCGGTCCTGCGGTATTGCGGCGTAATCCTACGGATCGGCACCCGCATTCTTTCCTCTTCGGTCATTGTTCCTCATCCGGCAGGAGCCCGAGCTTCGGTTCACTGCCAATCGCACGAATAGGACGACCCGGGACGAACCTGAAAACGATGAGACTGAGTTTCAGATTTAGCGATGTTGTCTCAGCAGGCTCCGGAGCCGCCTGTACTTGCACATCAATGGGCGAATTATCGAGATGTACGGACACCGTTCTTTCTTCTATAGTCAGAGGAAGTCGTCCTTCAACACCCGCGTAGAGGAAAGGACGGGAAACAAGTTGGCTGGACGCGACTAGGAAGAGGGGGCTTTAACGGACGGAATTATTTGACCTCTCGTTTAGTTTCATGCCCATGAATCAGAAACATCGTCTGTGGCAAAGAACCTAGGCAACACAACAACTTTGACTTCCATTCTTGTCTGGAATTGAGGATCGATAGAAAACAGGTTGCTTCGAAACATTTTATACTAATACAAAAAGAGTAATGGGTACCTACTGAGATTAATGTACGCGAGAGCTACAGGGAAAAGGGTAATGCTACAGTGTCAAGAATGTGAGCGTGAGGTTCGTGTGAGAATTAAGAGCGCGTGAATTTGATAACGTGCGCAGCAGGGCGGGGACCGAGCATGACGCCGCCGGTCATGACGCGCGTTACGCCGCCCTGGTAGAGATAGGCGGTCAAGTCCTTCTTGGAGCGGTCGAACGGAGCGGGTGTGGGGCGGGTGTGGGTGGGTTTCGGGGCACGGTACAGCGCGGGAGGAAGCGCGACGAAGGCGGATTTAGGCGGCGTGGACGGCGGGGAGCTCCCGGCGGACGTGAGGGATTCGTTGGAGTAGGAGGTGAATTTGGAGGAAGTGGAGGAGCCACAGTCCGAGTCCGAGTCGGACTCGTCCTCGGACGAGTCGTCCGACGAGCAGATGAAGAGGCTGGGGATGCGGATCGGGTCCGCGGCTTTGGCTTCGTGCTGTGCTCGGCGTATGCTGCGAACACGCGCGGAGAGAAGCGTGGCGCGAAGGCGGGCACCGGTGGACTGCTGCAGAAGCGGAACAGATTGGATCTGCGAGATCGGGACGACGCTGCCCTGGGTCTCTTCGCTCCAGACGTCCGTCACTTTGGCATCCCCAATGCGGACCTTCAGGTACCCAGGGCCGTAAAACATGAGAATATCACGGCCACCACCCAGAGCGCTGAACCACGTTTTCCACGATATTCCTGAGCCGATGGAAGCTGCGAGGATGGCAGGCGGTGGAATGGTCGTGGATGTGAGCGTGAAAGTTGCGGATGGCGCCGACGCCAAAGAGGCGTTAAGGATGAGTTGGGCAGATGCAACAGATGGAAGGGTAGAGACCGCAATCAGAGGGCGGGTAAGGAAGGCAATAACGTGGGGGATGGCTGAGGAGGACATAACGAATCGGCCGGCGATTGAAAAAATTCAGATGGAATCTAAGGGAAATAAATAATCAGTGGAAGATCGAAAAGAGACCCAGAAAAAAGCACACCGAGCGTAAAAGTCGTTGGAAAAATGGGGCAAAGATGCAGAGGCGTAGATAGTCTCTGAAAAAATGGCAGGGAACGTGAAACAGACGTAAAGTGGCTGAGAGCAGGCTCGGTGGGCAGAGGAGAGACGGGAAGTCTTAACGTCGACAGCCTCGGAGACCCAGTATTTATACCCACCTTAGCCGCAGCAACAATGCGTGCGGTGCCCGAATTTCCGCTAGCCGTCCATTCTTCCGCTTTGGCGGGACAATGAGACGTGTACGTGTTTGACCGGATTTGGCCCTGGCAACACAACAAGGCCAAACATCATCCTTGTCTCTCAATTGTCCTCCCAAAACGTGTGGCCTTGTACTCCCGCGGCCGAGGCCTTGAGTTTTTGTCTTAATCCACGCGCTGATGCTGATGCTTGACGACCGATGCGCTCTGACTCACCGGTCAACGACTGCAAAACGCACTTGATCTTGGCGGTTTTTAGCTTGTCCTACTAAGTCGTAGTCAATTCCTAGGAGTCACCGACCGCCTTCAAACTTCATCCCTCAAATTCCAGCTGGATCTTCCCTTCTCTGTGCCTCTGACTTTTGTTTTCCTCGTTCTTCTATGCCCAATTGAATCGTCAAGATACAGGCTACATCTTCCCCGAATTCGCGTAACCAATGTTCTATTCCTTAACGAGAACGAATGTCCAGGCTCCCTGCTCCAACATGCTTCCAAAACGCTCTCAGCTAACTCCGCAGTTCTTCTGTCCCCCTTGGTGCTCCCTATACCATGTCAACAACCTTCTCTTTTATTCTATTGTACTTCGAATCCCGGCCAGTCCTGTTGTTTCCTGGGCCCTGGTGACTTATGACTGCGTCCTGTCCCCAAGATGCTGAGCGTGATCCGCCCAGATTTGACGTTGAAGTGAAGTGGAGGGTGTGCTTTCATGGGCGTTTGTACCAAATTCTGGCAACCAATAACCGTGTCTTTCCCGGACATAGCAACCGGTGTTACATGTCCCCAGCTACGCCGCGCAGAACCTGTACTTCCTCCACATTCCGAGCCTCCGGTACGCATGTCTCCTTGTTTTTCATACCACTTCTATCTTTAGGCGGCTCGCTACAATCACCCACATCTGACAGCACAGTTTTGACTCGGAAATTTACCCGACATCTCTTTCACTCGCTCGTGTCTAGAAGGGTTTATTCACGCTTAATACGAGTGTCAATCGTCGCGGATGTAGGCTTCAGCAACGGGGTTCGTTCGAACTTCCGGCACTTTTCGAGCGTTGGAATCTGGTTTCCACTCTAAAATTGTACGTTCACGTGGCTATCTGTGCAGTAATGGACTTTGTGAGCGTTCGGGTATCCGAGGGAAAAACCTTGCGTCCCCTCCCCCTCTTGCGTGTAGCTTGGTCGCCCTTGTCAATATTGTTCGTTTGTCCTACCTTTACCAATGGTCTAAGCTTCTCATTTCTTTCTCATCCCTGTATGTCTCTCTCAATATTTCCTCACGAATGACAGTGCTGATGTAGAACTACAGTTCTCGAGATGTTCAATAGCTGTTAACAGGTTCCTAAATCCCTTGAATCGGTTTCCAGGCTGTTGTCTCATTGTTCGACCACCTAATTGTACCGACCCCTGGTTCCCAAATATGTATAAGTACACAGTTTTCCTTGGTCTAAATGTGGAAATGACTCCTAGCTCAACTAGAATTCGTCAATGCCCATCAGTCTCAGGACGGCGGGAACGTTCTGAGTACTCACTACAGGCCAAAAATGGATTAATACTCGAGTTCGGCTTCTGCGGCTCTCACAGGTTCAGCACCTTCGAAGAGGCCTTGGCCGGTTTCAAAATCTGATCGGGCTCGGGCCTCAATCTGTCCTAAGTTATACTTGACGGAACGGTGGTATAGTATCACAACGCACCGATGCAGCGTCCGGACGAGCCCAGGGTCCGTGGGCCAGAAAAACACCATTCTTCAATAGTTTGCGAAATGAATCCATCTGCTCAACGGTGACGTCCAAGAGTGAATTTGTGAGCGCGACATGGGTGATTGTCGAGCATGTACGACTGGTCAGGCGTGCTTCGAGCATCGCGATGATAGCGCTGGGTTCGGTTTTGTAGAGGGCCAACAGTGTGGCATTGGGTAGTAGTGAGCCGTCAGCGATCTGGTCGAACATTAGATCTAAGTCGGTATTGGGGAGGTACACTTCCACTGCGGAGTGCCACGCCCGTAACCACGGTAGCCTGTTTCCGCTCTTTCGCAGAGGCCCGGGGACGTGGACCCGCTGCAGGGCCGGGAATGAAAGAGCGTGATTGAACCGATGATCAATGTCGTTAAACTGTAGTGTCAGGTCACTAAGGCCGGGCACCGAAAACCGTTGGAGGAATTGCTCGGTGTCACGGAGAGAGGGGCTGGCCAGATACAAGGTACAGAGTTTGGGAAGGGAAACATCGGGACCGTCAAGATCAGTGGCCTGAATGTGAGTGATTTCAATCCTGGCCCTCGTGAGTGCCGGGCACTGGTTGAGAATGGGATAATATTGGGAGGCAGGGGATGGCAGCAAGAGGTTCAACTCGTGAATTTGATGCCACGGGAGGCGCCAATCCTTCAAATGTACTCCCTGCATGCGCGAGGTTACACTGCGGAGGCGAGGTGCCTCTGCGAAAAGCCCCTTCATAAATTCGAATTTGAAACCATATCTGTTCCACTTGTTACCCAGACAAAGAGTCTCCAAAAGGCCCATAGATCGCGGGGGGAGGGCAGCCACAGGCGACGCAACCAGGCAATCAATGGATAGAAACCGCAATCGATGCGAAACCTGCATCAGGAGATCCATAATTCGAGAATCATCGTGGTACCCGCGCAAATCCCAAGATAGCGGGTGTTGGCCACTACGGGCAACCCAGATAAGAAGAATATCCACCAGTTGTGGGTATAAGCGCTCCTTGAAACTGGCTCGCACATCGCTCCATAGCTCGGGCGTCTCGAGCGCAATTGATCTCCAAAGGGAGCAAACTTGGCACACGATCAGACGCATGTCGGGAAGTGCATCCCAGTCTGGGTCCACAACCGAGTTCAGATCCGCCTCGAGCTTCGATTCCTGGTTATCAACATGTACGGACCAGATGAAGATGTTGCGCAGGACGCGCTCCGGGAGGTATTGATGGGGGGCCCAAGCCGCATGGTATATGCTCGGCGACTCGAGAGGCACCTGGCGATGGCTCTCCGAAGACGGGATTTGAGCCTGGGTCCACGCGAGCTCCTCTTCTGCAGTAAGACATGGCTTTTGGGCTATCGAGGCTTCAGAGGCTGGCAGTGGAACATTTTTCCAGGGATCCAAGGACTCGGCGCTGAGGGGAGGTTCAGGAATCCCTAATTCTCTGGCACTTTATGAGCCCTCAGCGCCGCGTCTCTGAGAAACCTGACGTACTGCCAATTGTGAGCCATTCTTCCGCGATGTAACAAAAGGGGGCTGTCGGCGTCGAATGTCAGGTAATCTACAAAATGAGGCTGAGATAATTAGCGATTATAGCCTACCACTAACCTTTGTTAAGCAATTGCAAGAGAAATAGGTACTGGGAGAGTTTGGGCGAGGGCCATTCATCTCTGGGATTGATTGATTGATGGATCTGTCTGCGTTGACACGCTGGGCGACGCATCGTGCACGGGCCCTCATACTTACTAGGTGCCTGCTGTTGCACGCTCACCACCTTACTCCCTTTTCACTTCCCAGCTACGGAGGAACTGATGGAGGTTTTTTTGAGCACACGACCTGAATTACAGCACACTCTGGCTGACAAGCCGCCGCTCGTCGCCGACCTTCGGTCGCTCCTCGCGGCGACGACTCAGAACTTATCGTGTGGAAAGGTTGAAGCATGAAGGTATCAGCTACCTTTTGATAAACAGTCTTTGAGATAGGCGCTTTAATTTCGGATTCTCTGAGGAATTTTGAATTACACGCTTCAATGAGGATTATAATATGTCGAGTTTAAATTGGGAATTGGCCATTCTGGTGGAAAACCTTTGGAGTCACATCCATGAAAGTTGGACTACCCTAGAGAGGCGCACCGGGGAGATTCAATGTTGAAGCTCTGGAGACATCGGCCCATGTGTCGGGCTTGATCTGAAAGTGTCGGATGTTCGGGTGTTCAAATACTGCAAGTACAACGTAAATTTTCGGACGGCAAGCATGGGACCTGGCTCGTTTCACAATTCTTCATGGGGAGCAACATACAACTTGAAGTTTGCCTGTGGCATAACCAGAGTACGGCCTAATCTAATCTCTTGTGTATGTAATTATTTGTTTTTTGCAGACCCCTAAAAAGTCAGGTTCCAGAGGTCTAACAGATCTAATCTCTCGTGTTTTCGAGTATTTGTTTTCTGCAGACCCCTAAAAAGCCAGGTTCCAGAGGTCTAACGGATCTAATCTCTCGTGTTTTCGAGTATTTGTTTTTTGCAGACCCCTTTAAGATGCAACCACTGAACTACTCAGGTTGGGGGACCTTACTGGAGTAAGGTGATGCAGGCCTGGCGCAGCCCAATCATATCACAGCATCAGCCTATCTTCAGCCATCAAGGCAGACCAGGGTCTGTTCATATTCATTCTTTGCTGAATTACAACGTGAAAAATCGTTTCTCCGAGTCCGAGTCGTATCCGAGTCTGCCCAGGTCCGTCTGTCGATGTTTATCATTCCGATAGGAAACCATCCAGACGCCAACTGGATAACTCCACATCCAGGTCGAATGCAAGTCGCGTTTTTTCCAACTTTGAACCTTGAGACGGACGGGACGGCACAAGGGCGGCCATCAGCGACCGCACCCTGACGGCAACATGCCGCCCGGTACCCCGACCCGTCAGTTGCATCCGGCAAGCTGCCGACGGGACCGGACGGTATGCCGTTGACGGCACCCGTCACCCGTAAAAACGGGGACGGTGGGCAGCCCTATTCATTCGCTCGTGTCTAGAAGGGGTTGATTCACGCTTAATAGGGTTCGGTCGTCGCGTATACAGGCCTCCGAAGCAACGAGGTTCGTCCGTCTTCCGGTACTTTTCGAACGTTGGAATGTTGGAATCTATTCTCCACTCTAAAATTATTCGTTGATGTGGCTATCTGTGCAGCAATAGACTTTGTGAGCGTTCGGGTATCCGAGGGGAATACCTCACGGCGCAGTCCCCCTCTTACGTGCAGCTAGCGCCCTTGTCAATGTTGTTCGTTGACGAATCCCAGCTCTTTTGGTTCTACGGTCGAATCCTTGGCGCGTATTTTTGCTTTCCTCGACTAAATCTGGGTTCCATGTTCATTTACTGCTGTCTCGCCCATTCTTCAAATAATGGCTGTCGACACCTCAAATAATTCTTTCCAAGCTCTTATCTCATCGCCTTACGGTCCAGCCGCTGCAACTCTGCTGCACCAGGTAGTTCGAGTTGACCTCCACAACTAACGTACTGACCTTCTTCCTCTTCTACAAAAAAGAGATCCAGGGAGATGCTATGTAATATATAGCACTCGTCTACCTAAATGACCGCATTGATATTACATTCTTCTGGCACTTGCTTGTTCTGTAATAGTTCTAGCCGATTCATGACATCGTCACGCAGATTATCCCCGGTTATCATGCCACCTCCTTCTCCCAACCACCACCACCAACGAGACCAACAACCATGATTTCATTTCCTACAGAACTCGTCGAGCAGGTTATTGACAACCTTGCGAGTGACACGCTCTCCATCGCGGCCTGCGGATTAGTATGCAGACAGTGGACTCCGCGGAGCCGCTTCCATCTCTTTGCCACCCAGATCGACCTGCACATGGGGACAGTACCAGGTTTTCGCCCTGGTCGCGGGGTGGATCACATCATGACTCTGAAAAAGCTCGTCAAGTCACCTTTGCAGACATTCGCGCCGTTCGTTATCGCGCTCAACATCATGGGCCCAATCGAAGATATCTACCTCACATTGAAAGAACTCTCGGCCTTAGATAACATTACCACCCTCACTATCGAGTGCCTCGGGACCCGCCTGTCAATTCCGTCGCAACTGGAGAAGGTTCTGCGTCAGATTCCTCCCTCATTTCCGCGCGTGCGTATCCTGCAGCTCCTCGGGGGCGAATTCACGCTGGCGCAGTTTGCATCGCTGGCGTGTGGTTTTCAGGAACTAGAGATCCTTCTCCTGGACCCCGTTCGCTGGACTTTCGAAGACTCAAGGCGTCGCGACGCGTCGAATGGGACAGTCCTCCCGCAGACCCTGCACACGCTCGAGTTCTCCGCCGGTACCGGATTTTACGCGGTGCTCCCGTGGATAATCGCGCACAACGCGCCCCCGGCAATACATAGGCTGTTCTTGGAGACCACTTCGATCTCCATCAAAGACTTTGAGGGCCTCCGTGACGTATTACGCATCCTTGGCTCGTCCCTACGCGACCTAACGCTGTTCTTCCACACGCGAGACGCAGACGCATGGTGGTCCAAACGGAAAGCCCGTACGTATCATATCCTTGCCACCCAACAATAAATACTCTGACGCTCCCCAACTCCTGCCTCACAGTGTATATATGCAAGATCCTCACCCTCACACACAACACCGCGCTCGAGACGCTCAGTTGCGGCGCGAGCCTCACCACCGGCCTAGAAATATGGGTTGCGTTGATTTGCGCGTTCCTCCCGACCCTGTGCGCGCCGGAACTGCGCACCGTCACGCTGCGGCTCGAGCGCGAGGGGCGCATTGTGGACGCTCCGTACGGTCCCGACCTGCTCCAAGTCCCGTGGGGTGGCCTCGACGAGCTTATTTACCCCCTTGCCTCCTTCACGCGTCTGCAGATCCTCCATGATTTGTTTCAGGAAGATGAAGATTTGGTGCGGGGTTCGCTGCCACGGTGCGACGCGCGCGGGGTCGTGTTCTTCAAGCAGGAGGGTACCAGCGAGGGCTCGGATGCCAGTGATTTAACTGAAGCAAAGACAGAAGGACTTATTGCGGGTGTCGGCATAGAATTGTTTGTTTGAATGCAATCCTTGGATTTTCAACCGCAATTGTATTTGTATAATTCCATCGCAGGTTGTCTCCGTCGTGTGGTTCACTTATAAGACGCCGGCACCATCGCCCACCCAAACCCATTCCTTTTGCTGCATCATATATCACACCAAGAGAATTAGAAACAGATTATATAGTGTTTTTGATTTTTTCCAGACATACACGCAGTATTATTTACGGCAACCCACACCCCTTCCCGTCCCAGTACACACAGCCCGATATTTTGCTGATTTTGGTCTTTAGTGCGAGCATCCCTGTTTTTGGATTTTGCGTCTTCATATATGTATGCATTCCGGCGCAGAGGAGAGGAGAGGAAACAAGGAAGAGCGCAAGACTGTTCTTGGCGGGGTGAAGAAAATCTGACGAACGACGACACAATAGCCAATAGAAGAGGGAGGACCAGCCTGGAAACGCATTCGATGCCGAAAGAAAAACGAACGACACAGTCGCTGTGATGGGAGGGGAGGGTCCGATGCGAATTGCCGTTGCCGATGATAATAAAACCTTGAACGACTAGGTCGTTGAGATGCCGAGACAAATAACATATTTCAAACGACCGAGTCGAAGTGAGGAGGAGGGGTCCGATGCGAGTTGCCGTTGACGATGATAATAAAACCTTGAACGACTGGGTCGTTGAGATGCCGAGACAAATAACATACTTCAAACGACCGGGTCGATGATGGGAGGAGGAAGGGGAGGGTCCGATGCGAGTTGCCGTTGACGATGATAATAAAACCTTGAACGACTAGGTCGTTGGGGTGCCGAGACAAATAACGTATTTCAGACGACCGAGTCGTTGCGCCGAGCAATGCCGTCCGAGCGCGACAGAAGACGACGCCAGCGCTGGCCTGCGATAACCTCGTCGAAGGCGTTGAGGAGGTCGCTGATGCTGCGAGAGCTGGCGTTGGCGAGAGCAGCCATGGATATGGAAGCCGAGATGGAGGAGATAAGGCCCGGGTGGGAGACGTGGTACATGCGGGATTGA
The DNA here is from genome assembly GCA_029289565.1 of Mycena galericulata. Taxonomy (NCBI): domain Eukaryota; kingdom Fungi; phylum Basidiomycota; class Agaricomycetes; order Agaricales; family Mycenaceae; genus Mycena; species Mycena galericulata. The sequence goes on along the minus strand of JARKIA010000208.1, from coordinate 205,265 downwards.
CGGTCGGGAGTTGCCCGTCGTGCCGGAAGGAGCCGCGGCGTCCGGTGCTGACCACGTCGTCGAGATCCTCATCGTCCGAATCGCCCCCGATGACGAATATATCCTGGGCGCTTTCGAGCGCGACGGCGCTGAAGGCGCGCACATCGCCGACGGACTTGTGTTCCAGCTCTTCCGGTTCGTCTTCCTTGCCTCCGAGGCCGACTTGACTATTGCTGGGCCCGCTCTCGCCATCGAGCGCCGCGATCGTCTCTTTCGCGTCCTGAATAAGCGCACCGAGAAGATCCTCGAGGTCCATGCGTGGGGCCTTGGACGACGCAACCAGCACGGGCGGGGCCGAGTAACGCTTGATGGTGCGGTCCGTCTTCGTGGGTACAGATTCGGGAACAGTCACCGCAAGAGGCAGCTTGACCGGAACAGAGTGCCGCCGGGAGGCCTTGACCTGATCGCTCCAGCTACGGACTTGCGCGAGAAGAGTAGCCTTCGTAGAGTTCCACTCAGCCGAAGCGGGGGCGGGGGCGGGGTTCATAGCTATACTCGCTTGACCATCGGCGGCGGAAGAGTCGTTTGAAGCAGGGATTTCCGGGCCAGGAGCAGAAACAGACACAGAACGCGCGCGCTTGGGGCCAGAACGACGACCGCGAGCCAGTCCAGTTGGGAGAGAGAAGTTGATGGCCTTCGGCTCGGGCTTCTTGGTCTTGGTCTTCTTCGCCTTCCCCTTCTTGGGAACCTTGGTGGCCTTGACTGCGTTGATCCTCTCGCCCGGGATGTTGGTGACGCAGCCGAAAGGAAGACGACGGTCGTGGAACACGTTGCTTGGGGGGCCGAAGTCCTGTCGCGCATCGAGCACACCGACCTCGAGTGGGGGCCGCGCCTCGGGGCTCTTGAGGATCGACGGGAGGGAGGGGAGGTGCATGTAGGCTTCCACAACGGCGGCGATGACCTCAGACGCGCTGGGCTGAATAGAGGGTGCGGGCTCGGGTTCCGGTTCGGTGGAGAGGTCGGGGTCGTCATCAGAGACTGGAAAGACACATGAGCACTGGCAGTACAAATATAAAATGTACGGTAGTAGACGAACCGTTGTCTGCGACGCTATCACACGACTTGATGTCGGTGAAGTTGCTGTCTACAAACCGAAGGTCAGATATGCAGAGAACAATATGAAAACCGATCTACCATTAGCAGTAGAGCCACTCTCCGCGTCGCTCTCGGCAGCGCACCCACGGGAGTATATCATCGCCAAGACACGAGAAAGAGCATCACCGAAGTAGTGCTTAAGGAACGTGTGGATCTTAGAGAGTGTGGTCATCGTTGTACTGATGTGGTGGTGGGGGTAGGAAGAGAGCGAGAGACTTGGGAGGCTGACACGCCTGGGGCCATTTTATGCGGAAGGCGGCTGACAATCAGGCATCCTTCCTGCCGCTTTTGCATGTAAACCGTAGTTTCTTCTGGTCAGATTCCAGAACTAATTCGGATCTTCATTCATTGGGTTTAAATCTTGCTGCGTCGTACGCGTTTTCCGTGGGTTGACGATGATGGGACTCGAAGCTGAAAGAGAAAACGCTCACGTGTCAGCCAAAAAGAGACTTGAGTCGGACTATGGAATATTTGAGTAGGGGTGCATTTCGAAAAACTACGACTAGAAAACATAAAAAAGCATGCGTAAGTATGTGTAGAGTATGTATGCGGTGAGTAGCTATGCAAAATGAGTGGTTATACTTTTTATTTTTCCGCGTTCTTTTAGAGCGTCTCGCGTCTCGCCGTCTACCCTCGCTCATGTGCTCCAATCTAGAACCCGCCCATACCCCCCATGCCGCCCATGCCGCCCATCCCTCCGCCGGGCCCACCCGCCTTCTCCTCCTCGGGCGCGTCCACGATGCAGCACTCGCTCGTCGTCAACAGGCTGGCCACACCCGCAGCATCCACGAGCGCCGTCCGCACGACCTTCAGCGGGTCCACGATCCCCGCCTTGATCATATCCACAAACTCCCCCTTGCTCGCGTCGTACCCCCACCCGAACTTGTCCTCCGCCCCATACCCCGCGCCCGACGTGGACAGCAGCGTCCCGACGATGACGCTCGCCTCCTCGCCCGCGTTCGCCAGGATCGCGCGGGCAGGCGCGGTGAGCGCGCGGCGCACGATCGCGACGCCGAGCTCCTGGTCGAAGTTGCTCGTCGGGATGGGCTTGGCGTCGGGCGCCGTGGGCGACGCGTTGGACGACGCGGCGCCGGGGGACGACGTCGCGAGGAGCAGGCTCGCCTTGAGCAGCGCGACGCCGCCGCCGGGGAGGATCCCCTCCTCCACCGCCGCGCGCGTCGCGTTCAGCGCGTCGTCGTAGCGGTCCTTCTTCTCGCTGACCTCGACCTCGCTTGCGCCGCCGACCTTGATCACCGCGACGCCGCCGCTCAGCTTCGCGAGGCGCTCCTGCAGCTTGGAGCGGTCGAACTCGCTCGTCGTGGGGTCCGCGACGAGCGCACGGATCTGCTCGCAGCGTGCGAGGATCGCGTCCTTGGAGCCCTCGCCGTTGAGGACGATCGTGTCCTCCTTGGTGATGGTGATGCTGCCGGTCGTGCCGAGCATGTCGGGCGTCGCGCGCTCGAGCTTGATGTCGAGGTCATCGGTGAAGACGGTGCCGCCGGTGAGGATCGCGAGGTCGCCGAGGATGGACTTGCGGTTGTCACCGAAGCCGGGGGCCTTGACGGCGACGACCTGGAGCTGGCCGCGGAGCTTGTTGAGAATGCACGCGGCGAGGGCCTCGCCGTCGACGTCCTCCGCGATGATCACGAGCGGGCGGCGGGCCTGGGCGGCAGCCTCGAGCGTGGGGAGGATGTCCTGCAGCAGCGAGATCTTCTTCTCGCTGAGGAGGATGTACGGCTTCTCCATCTCGACCTTCTGGCCCTTGACGTCGGTGACAAAGTACGGGGAGATGAAGCCGCGGTCGAAGCGCATGCCCTCCGTGATCTCGATCTCGTCCTCGATGGTGCGGCCCTCCTTGACGGTGATGACGCCCTCCTTGCCGACTTTCTCCATCGCCTGGGCAATGAGGTTCCCGACGTGGGTGTCGCCGTTGGCGGAGATGGTGGCGACCTGGGCGATCTCGGCCGTGGTGGTGATCGTCTTGGTGTGTGCCGAGAGGAACTGGATGACGCGGTCGACGGCAGCCTGGGAGCCGCGGCGGAGGTCCATCGGGTTGCAGCCAGCCGCGACGTTCTTGACGCCCTCAGAGTAGATGGCGCGCGCAAGGACGGTGGCCGTCGTCGTACCGTCTCCGGCAATCTCGTTAGTTTTTTGGGCGACGTCCTGGACGAGGCTATTCCGTCTTGTAAGCCGCAAGTCTTCGAGAGCAAATGGTATACTTACCGAGCACCGAGGTTCTCAAACTTGTCCTGGAGAGTAACGGCTTTCGCGACAGTGACACCGTCTAGGGTTCGAGGGTCAGTACCGCAGAAATCCGTTTCTCTAGTAACAAACCTTTTGTGATCTTGGGCCCACCAAAGGATTGCTCGATGATCACATTGCGTCCTAAAAAAAGCGGTCAGTCGTCGTCGAAGCAAAGTAAAAGGTGATGATAGACACACCCTTGGGCCCCAGAGTGACCTGGACGGCGTTGGCAAGGATATCGACTCCCTTGAGGATGCTTGCCCGTCCCTCATTGGAGAACTTAATCTCCTTGTGGGCACCCCGAGTCAGTGCTGGCCGGGCTTTTGTGGCTGCACGGCGCATGGACCGGGACGTGGTCATAGAGATGCGGTGCATTTTGAGAAGAGAGGAAGAAAAAACTGGAGAAAGGGAGAAGAGGGAGAAGGAGAGAGTCGCGTCAAAATTTTCACCCGGATCGAAGTCTCTGGAAATTCACGTAAGCAGGCTGTTGCCAAGCAGAGGCAAGCTCGGCAAAGCTCGGGCCGAGCTAGCCGAATGTTTAGTAAAAATTGGTTGCGTAAGATGTGCGTGAGAGAGAAATTCATTCAACAAGAAACGGCCAAACGAGATTCCCTAGTTCTGGTGGCAAGGTTTAATCGATGCAAGCCAGATGGCTTCCCGCCAAACGTTCTTGATGGCAAAGCAAAAACTCGTGCTCGGAGTTCGGTAACAACAGCACGAGTCAACCAGCGAAATCAATGAGGCCCAGCCCCTTCCTAGGCCGCAAGTTTTCTACATGCAGAAACGACTGGGAAGATTTTCACAAAGAAACTATTCGTCAAGCAACACGAGTGACACGGAAAAATTACCTATTTGCGTTCAAAGATAATGTTGCAACATACAAGCCCGGGATACGGAGTGGATGAGACGCTACCGCACTGTTTTCCGCGCTCCGAGTCGTCTTGGAAGGACGAGGTCCACGGGCCTGTTGTCGGGACTCCGTCCTTCGACTCCTCAAGCTTGATTTAAATTACTTACTTTCCAAAGAGAATTTTTTCGTTGGAAATGAAAGGGCAGCAGTTCCCGCCAGAGTTGGGCGTGCATGTCAAGGTCGAGACACGGAGTAGGACGCATCGTAAACATGAGAGGAAGAGACGCGCCGCAATGACGTAATTGTCCAGACTTCAAACTCCGCCGATTGCATAATTTTGATCCTGCCTTTTCTTTCCGACCTCCACTATCACTTTCCGGGTCCTCGTAGGGACATCATGAAACTCTCTATACTGGTCCTCGCTCGATTCCATTACACGGGCTGCCCTCCGATGCTGCGATGCATTTCTTTGCTATTTCTCTGAATTGAACGTTGATTTCAAGTTGCAACTTGTCAAACTGGAAACACCTGGTCTGGCTGGCTAGTTTCAACGCATGGACGCATTACAGACTGATGCGAAGGCCGTGAAGTACCTCGGAGGCATGAAAGGTACCGCTCCTGCAGGTCTGGTTTCGCGCCCAGTCTCAACTAGACGACGCGCTGGAGCCAATTAATCTCTACTGCTGCCATTTCTCTGTGGTGAGTGGAGAGCTGGAACCCAACTAAAATTGTTATCTTTTATTCGTTGGGTAGTTGCAGCCACGTCGTAGCGTGCGTCTCCGGAGCGTATCTTGGCGTTGTCTCAACTTACTCAGCTAGTTTGAAATCCATCCTTGATTGATGCCCTCATCCACAACGAGTGCACGCCCCGAGCATCGGAACACTGACGAACAGGCGCGAACGCGCTCGACCGGTCGAGGCGTTGGAGGTCTCCATTTACATCTTCTGCTTCTGGGCTTCTGGAGCTGCTCCGTGTTCTCGACGAGCACTGGATTTCCTCTGTGGATTTTCCAGGAACTTTCTCTGCTGCTCGGTCCATCTCAAAGGCTCTGGAACGCCTACCGAAGATGAAACGGTGTGAAAGGCGGGTTCCCATCTCATACGTGTTGCTTGTTTGACATTCAGGGGCATCTCGCCAAATTCAGGTTCCGTCTCTTATTATTTAAGTTCCAGCTAGAAACTCTGTGCTACAACTTTCTCTTTCATCATCGTCCACATTTTTTCTTCGAAGCGCCCCTTTCTTTCTTTCAATCCCGATGTACAGCTCGATGAAATCCGCCCTCATCACCCTCGCGGCAGTGGCCACGACTGTGGCTCGTGTTGACGCTGTGCGTCCACCGGCCCATTCCCGCAACGAGCTCTCCCAACGCGATGGCGGACACCCGGTGCGTGTCGCGTTCCTGCCCGTGGATTGCAGAATTTGAAGCGTCTCTCGGCCACATAGTTCACGCTCGTTAACAAGTGCAGTACCCCCGTTACCCCCATCATCGCCGACACAAGCTGCGGCTACAGCCCGCGTGCGCTTGTTTGATCCCTTTCCGCACTGCGACCCTCATTTATGTCTCGTGGCAGGCTGCGGCGCCGGTGTCGCAGACTACTCCGGTCCCCAACCCACGACGCTCGCTCCCCAGGGCAGCCAAACCATTACGATCGACACGGCTGTGCGTTCATCCTCATCTTGTGCTTCCGCATTTAATGCGCTGACAATGACAATATCGATATGCAGTGGGTCGGCCGCATCTTCGCGTCGCACCCCGCATGCGGACCCAAAGGCGAAGACTGCACCATCACCGAATATAACCTCGGTGCGCCCCGCTCTCCCTTGCTCAAATACCCGTAAATTCATACCGCGGCCGCCTCACTCCAGACTCGGGCAGCTTCTTCACGCCGCAGACGTACGACATCAGCAACATCCGAGGGTTCACGGACTCGGTGCAGATCGCCGTCGCGGGGTGCGACACCGTTACATGCACCAGCCCGAACTGTGGGGTGCGTACGCCCCCATGGCCACGAAGTCTCGCTTCGTTGCAACGTTATTTTTTTTCCCGCCCGTCAGTGCACCAACGCCTACCCCATCGGCGTGCGTTCGCTCTTCCCAACGTACTGACCTCGCTCTGATTTCCCGGCCTCATCAGGACACAACTGGGTGCGGTGATGATGCCCCCGTCCACGCGTGTGGCGCCGGCCCCATCGCCTTCACAGGTACGCTGCATCCTCGCTTTCCGTTGGCGGGCCCATTCACAATTTTCTGGCGCAGTCACTTTCTGCCCATGAAACGGCAAGTTTTTGGTTTTATCGCGGGCGTCGGAGATGTGCTATATGCAATCAATCCCATGCTACCGCGGTAGTATGCGCACGCTCATTTTCAGACAAATATATCATATCAAAATGGAACATATGCTGAGCGCATCCTGGTCTTGACACAGTTTCAACATTGCCAAAGTTGGATGAACGACCAAAATAATTGCCATGGAACCGGGAACGTTCCATGATGATACACGTTTAACCCGAGGCCTTTCTCTGGCGAAAACATTGCTCACATTCGATCAGACTAATACAATTACAGAGATTTCAAGAAGTAGAGCAAGAAGAAGGAACTCTCAAAAGCTCGATTAACATTCGCGATCATCAATATCCCACATCCCCCACACTCCGTACTTTCCCTGAACAGAAAGTGAAAGCGAGGTTACCGAAATTCTCATGTATCAAGGTAAAAACCGACGTACCCAGTTCTCGCACATGTGCGGACTATCGAAATGCAGGTGGAGGAAGTCCGCGGGCGTGGTGGAGCACATGGTGCGCCAGTCGTCGTCACCTTGCAGGTTTTCAAGGTGCGATTCGATGCGCTGATGGAGATGTCGGTTCAGATGACAGATCAATTCAAATCGTTTATGCTCTGGGCACTAAAGCACGCACCCTTAGACCCGATCCTGGAAAAGTGCAACCCTGCAGTGGAGATGCATGGTAAGCACACAAAAGAAAGAAGAAAAAAAAAACAGAAGATGCCTCGCCGGACCTTGTCTTTGAAATTGTCGAAATGAGTAACACAGGTCGGCTCCCCATAATCGACAGTCCAGTGGCCTATCACGCCGCCGCAACCCTGGAAACAAAACACGATTAGAATGCAATCTCGGAGACAAAAATTAATCAATTACTCTGTCCTCGCACTGAAGCGGATTCGGAATCTTCAACCCGTGGATTTCGACCGCCGTCTCCTTGCATGCTTGAATGGGATCATACCCGCGGGGGACGTTGACAATGCGCGCCGTATACTCGCGCGCCCCGTGTCGCTGACAGCGCTGCTGCGCCTGTAGGCCATCCCAGGCGAATCCCGCCCGCACCCGGTCCGCGGCTTCCTTCCGCCGCCTCTCTTCCTCGCGCTTACCAGCCTCGCATTCATGGGCCCAGGTCTCTCGATCCTTCAGCAGCTGCTCCCGCATCGCAATGAGCTCCTGGCGCTCTATCTCCCACCCTGCCCGCACCGCCTCGTGCCCCGCGACCTCCTCGCCCCAGGCATGCCTCACCCGCTCGTGGCCCTTGAGTTCCTTATCCCATTCACGGCGGATCCGATCACGAACCGCTGGATTCAGCGCATCCTCAACTGCACCCCAATGCACGAGGATTAGAAGAGCAATCAAAGCGATGCAGATGAGACCGCGATTGCGCTGCTTCCAGCTGCTCGCAGGGCCTTTCTGAGGTAGAAGAGGTGTTGTCTCGTTCCTTTACAACGGATTGAAACGATTTTCTCGGCAAAGAGGAAGGGACTGACTGGGGAGCGTTGGCGCTAACCTGAGGGCCATCGGCGCTCGGTACGGAGCCAAAGCGGACGGAGGTGCTCTGACGAGTATGGATCAACCAAGTCGACAGGCCATAGATGGGAAGCCTACGTGGGAGGGACTCTGGTCGATGAACGGACGTTAGTGTACATGGTCGCCTGAAGCAAAGGGCATGGATGTACATAATAGAAGCCGAAATGGAGTGCCGATTAAGCGCTCGTGGCGCCTATTCGACTGAGCCAGAATTAGAGCAGACTCATTGAAGGACAATCAATCAGCCGGCGATTGAAAAATTCAGATGAAATCCAAGGAAAAATAAATGATCAGTGGAAGATAGAAAAGAGATCGAGAAAAAGCTCACCAAGCGTAAAAGTCGTTGAAAAATGGGGCAAAGATGAAGAACATAGAGGCATAGAGAGTCTTTGAAAAAATGGCAAGGAACGGCGTGAAACAGACGTAAAGTGGCTGCTTGGTAGGCAGAGGAGAGAAGATAATACATCAGCAAACCCTGGATTTGACCATAGTTGGCCATAGTTGGCTGTAGTTGCCATAGTTGCCATAGGACTCTGTAGTTCCAGTCAAAGCTACATAGTTGTACATAGTTTTGCAGCCAAGCTGCATAGTTGTACATAGTTTTGCCACCAAGCTGCATAGTTTCACATAGTTTTTTGAAGTTTCACATAGTTTTTCAATTCCTGTAGGCACCTGAGCCACAAGGCATTTCAGATACACAATTAGATTTCAAAAAGCCACAGTACTTCATTGAGATAGAGCAAAGAAGAGCTCTTTGATAAACTATTTACATAACCAAGATTCTTCACAAAAATATTCATAGTCCAGCTCATCTGTCTCTATGGTGTTCAGAATAGCTCTATGAATTTATTTTGTGTTTTACAGCTGAATAAAGCAAAGGCTTTAGAGGGAAATTGCTAGATGACTTTGTGGAGCTTTGTGAGTTTTGGTACTTTAGTTTGGAATTTATCACTATCTATATGACGATGTTACCGAAGTTGTATCAGGGAGCAGACAGTTGTTTTTGAGAGGGAGGTGACCCCTTATATTGAACAGCCTACCAGTTGCTTTAATGGTTGTGTGGCTCAGTGGTTATGCTGCACTCTTACATTATGTCCCGGTGGTTGCCGGTTCGACTCACGCAGGAGTCACTTTATTTGCAAGCTTCTCGGCTCTGGTGTCATATATATGGAGCTGATCCAGGCCTAATCGGGCCTGGCCAGGCCCGATTTGGCCTGCCAGGCCGCATTTGGTTTTCCAGGCCCAATTGGGCCTGGCAACGAGTCACCTGCTGATTTGAGCCCGTCCCGTGCAGATCCGGGCTACCCGGGAACTACCACGGAGCCAAAATAGTACCGACTGTGATCTCTGATGCGATAGTAGTACAATAGAACGTCCGACGCATTTTACCCGTCCTTTCCCTCTTATCATCATGTCTGGGACTATTGGCAGACCAAAAGGTAGCAAGAATAAGCCTGATCACCAAGCAGGGGGGGTCAGAGTTGGTTCTGGGCCTAAAAGACAGGGGCCAGGTCAGGCTAGTGGCTCAACAAATCTTCAGACGACGACGGCAAGTACACAGCCTCACACGGCTCCTGGTAGGCTTGAAAAATATACTTACTGTGAAACCTTGCTGATCTGCTCTCTGCAGTCCGGCCAAGCAAAATAATCAAAGGGAATGGAATAGCCAATTTGGCTCCTATGTTCCGTTCGTGCTTTATTTGTTTTTATCCTGGTTTGAAAACTGAAACTGTATTTATTCTAGGGCCTAAATTGACGTGTGTTTCATCAAATTCAACCATCTTACCACACTTCTAATCAGAGCATTATTTGTTTCAGTCAGAAACCAGATTCTGTGACTCAAGGTTCAGTTCAAATTGACTCAAATACCGAAGGTATGCACTGTTCAGACTTGCATTTAGTTACCATTCTAACTTCATTAGCCATACACCCACCCTCAGCTGGTATGTACCAAACATCCATCTGAGTTTGTTTGGATTCTAACTCCAAATTGCACAAAAAAAAGTCCCATTTCCGTTTCTGCCTCCTTCTCATGAACAGGTTGATCTAGGCAGTGACTCAGAGCCTGACTCTGATTTTGAGGATCTTCTGGATGAGGCTGTTCCATCCAAATCTTTGCCTGAGGAAGCTAGCATCAACACAGATGGCGTAATTTCGCTCTACCTTACAGGCATCAAGACAAAGCTAGTAGCTGAAATGGCTAGTGGAAAATGGCCAAAATGCTATGAGGCTGGATCATTCTGGATCCACCCTCCAGCTCCTATTTTCGCTTTACAGAAGAGCCTCAAACCTGCAGATTTATATTATCCATCTGTTTTCATCTGGTTTCCTCACTTGATGAAATTTGGAACCATCCTGACTTGCCAGAACAAAGAGTGTCCACATTTCAAAAGCACACATCGTCCCTTGGAAATCAAGGGCTACAATGACAAACCACTTGCTCGGCGTGTTGTCAGTCTCGACCGAGTTTATTATGTTATGACCAATCGGATACACTGCAAAGTCAAGGATAATACTGGATGTGGCCGTTCTTGGAATTTGTATGATCCCTTGATCTTGGACCAGCTGGACCGTGGATTAGCAGATTGTTTTCCAGCCTTCTTCACAGCTAGAAGCGGAATTGATAAAACTCTTATGACTCTGATTCGGGCTGGGATTGCTCACCGCTTGAGTGCAAGTGCATGGTCTAAAATCCTACGGGAACTGCATGTTCGAGAGCATGATCTCCGGGAGCTCCAGTATCTGCATGCTATCCACAGACGGAAAAAAATTGAGAGAGCCTTGGATATAGCTGAGCAAAGCTATGAGCCATTCTCAGCATTTGATGATAAATCAAAGTATGCAGGATTCTATCCATCTCGCTGGTACATCAACAATGTCTACATGGATTACATGCAGCACATCCGTCCAATTCTAGACCAATGCATGGCCCTCCTCTCTGCATTCATGATCAAATGGGATCATTCATTCAAAGTGCCAAAGTACTTGATGAAACTAAACGGTGTAATGGTCTTTGTTGCACTGTTCACAATTGTGAATGAATACGAACAAATTCGATTCCAAGCTTTTGTTCCGACAAAAAGTCTCTCACATATCCATGCTGCTCTGGAAGGAATTGTGAAGTCTCTCAAGGCTTATGGGCTACCCCAGCCCATCCTTGGTTTTACAGATAATGTTGCCAGTGATGCTGCAACATTTATGCAATACATGCCATCCTTAGCTGAAGGTGTCACACCAGTAGAGACAGCAGAATTTTCTGGTCTTCCCAAGCTTGCTGTTCCAGATGATGTCGAGTGGCATCTCTGCCGTGAGGCAGAAGAAATTGATGTTGCTGCAACGAACATCCTAGATCTTGTAACAGAAGAGGACGATGACGAGGTTACCATTAATGTTGGGTTTGATATGGAATGGGAATTTACAACTGGAATGGGGGCCTCAGGCCCTGACAAGACAGCCCTTATCCAACTTGCTGTTGATAAAGTGGTCTACCTATTCTATGTTTATACCTTGAAAAATTTGCCAGGGCCACTAGTTACTGTGCTCAGCTCCACACAGTTCCTCAAAATTGGCCGGAATATTGCTGCCGATTTCCAGAAGCTTGCTCGAGATTTCCCCAACTTCAAGTTACCTTCAAAGAACAGAAATAAGTTCTTGGGCACTCTTGATATAGGCCACCTGGCAGCAAAAAAGAAAGTTGTTCCCAAGGCGTCTGCTTCCCTGGCATCTATAGTGGCAGCAACATTAGGGTCTTCTCTTTCAAAGGATCTACAGGTTTCATCTTGGGCCACTCCCAACTATTCAGATGTTCAAACCCGTTATGCAGTCCTTGATGCACATGTGCTTCTGATGCTCTTGGAGAGACTTCAAACTTTCAGCTCAGATGGTCAACCTTTATCCTCTATAACGCCCCTTGGCCAACCGATCAGTTTATATGTTCGAAACCATGAGATAGCACGAGGAACAATAATTGAACAACCTCCGCATTTTCAGACTCCAGATGGAACGAAGATCAGGGTTTCCACAACGAAGACTCGTGCACTCATTCGTATTGATGAGGTCCTTGCTCCCAACTGTATTGTCCCACATCACAGAACTACAATTTCGGAGCTGCAGAACAACCAAGAAAGCTTCAATATGGTTGCCAGCATTTCATCCTTGAAAACCCGGACAATTGGTGCTACAACCAGTTCACCAATCACTGAACCTGATCGTATTGTTGGCCCTGTTGAATTAATTTCTCCTCCTAAATCTGCACCCTCCACTTCAGCTCCTAAACCAACAAATAACACTCCTAATCCATCTAATGAAGCCACAGAATCCGACTCTGAGTCTGAGGATGAAATGGATGAGGCATATTGCCAAGAGTTCATCAGTAGCATTGAAGATCCAGCAGATCGTGAATTCTTTCAGCAAATGCTGGGAACTGTTCCTTCTAGGATTCTAGCAGACATCTTTCATGAGATCGATAAAGTCTGCCGGACTATTTCAAGGAAACACACCCTGCGCAGACATTTTGCCAGGGCCTTCAGTGATACTATGTTGGTTCCGGATGCAGGAGATAAGAGTGCAGTTGAAGCAATACTTGCAGCAAAAGGTGTCACCTGGGACCAAGCACGATCCAAGTCACCTGGATGGGTCTGGCGCCAGGTACGCCGCTACATTCCACAGAAGGATGTTTTGCACCGCATGCTCTCTGAATTCTTTGATGCTTGGGCCGATGTAAAATGCAGTGTCACCAAGCTGCCACTATTTAGTGATGAAACACGTCAAAAGGCACAGGGTGTGCTTAACGATGTTTTGAAAGGATGGGTCTCAGATCCAGTTGGGATTCCACTCTATACCACTGAAGGGACAGATAAGAATGGGCTAACATTATATCATTCGATCAGAGGTACAAACTCTGTGGAGGGTGCTGTTCACAACCCACTTCGGCGAAACTTTGCAGCTTTAAATGCATCACCAGAACTAGCAGACAGCTTGGCTGCTGATTGGAGACACCGCCACAATGTGGACTGTGGAGCCTTGCACAAGGATAATTTAAAATACAATGGTCACTATGATCCTTGGATTGATCATGATATATTCCGACTGCGGGCCGATGTTGAATGGACCACATCTCCAACTGCTTCTGTCCAACGTGTCATTCAGGATACTTCCCCTCTCAGTTTTGTGCCGACTCATGAATGCTTTGGAATTACAGGCATTCCACTCACCATTCGAGCAAAGAACGATTTCCTTGGTCCAGTGGTTGATGTGAATGAAGTACAAGCTTCAAATGTCTACCCTGCTCGATTACACTTGTCAGCTTTGAAGGCTAAACGAGATGATGTCTATGCATATCTTGCACAAGCACAACAGACCAGATTTGCTGTCACTCCCGTCCATACACAGCAGGAGTTTGATCTCTTCTCCTCTGCTATGTCTCCAGGAGGAGAATTTTTCTCTGCTCAGGCCAATCCAAATTTTGCTCAAATGGCAACCTGGTGGTCTTCTCATGCAAATGGGAAGACAGTCTTCTACAAACTAAAGGAACATCTTGAATCCCATCACAAGGTCTGGAAAGGCCTTAGGAAAACTCAAGAATCTCTTGCATCCAGCAGAGATCAACGGAAGCCAAGTCGTAAACGAATCCGCTCAGCAACTCATGTTTCCCATGTACTTCCTGCTGCAGCCAGAGACAATCCAGGAATCATTCCAGAGAAGAGACCTCTGATGCCGCCTATTTTGGAACCTCCATCTCCTATAGATGTCACATTTCCACCAAGCTCAATTCCATCCGATAATTATGAACCAGAGCTCTCCACAGTTTTGATGAATACACTTGATACCTGGCCAGGGCAAGTTACCAGCCAAGACTTGGCATATGCTCCGGTCCTGGGTCCAAATACGGGCATGGAATATCTTTCAAGTGCAGGAACTTCACAAACCCTGCCTTCTACCCAGTGGACATTCCAGCCATCCTTCTGGCCAGAACCTGCTGGAAATCCATCTCAAATGAGCTTTGTTTCATATAGTGGACCATCAGAGGCCAGGCCAAAGAGGAAGAGGAAGTGTGCTTTGTGTGTGGAGGCAGGCAGGTCAGGAGAGGACTGTCCAGGTGAATCAGGCCGAAAAAGGTGTAAATTCTTGCCAGTAGGTTCCATTTATCAATTTTCACTTCTCTAAACTGATCATACATACAGGAAAATACGGCATATTAGTTTTATTCTGTGACTCTGTTATTTAATTTGTGTACATATGCAGTGAGGATCTGAATGTTCAAAGAATTGCAGAACCTTTATGGACTTTAGAGATATGTGTGGATGACTTTAGGGACAGAAAGAACGGGAAAAACCGGAAGTTCGAAAAATTTAGATGCCAGCGTAGTCGATGGGGCGGGGAAGAAAAAAATCCAAATTATACCAAGGAGACGAGAAAAAGAGTTGGAACCAAGGTTCGAACCCAGGAGCAGCAAAGAGGCACGTGCCACAGGCAACGGCCAGCAACTTAACCACTCAGCCATCAGTGGATGGTAAGACATGACTCAAGAGAACACTACTATCTGAATAGCGACTTTTTGAATATTTTTGAATACAATTTTTTCAGTTCCACATATGACACCAGAGCCAGCTTCTCTAATAGTTGTATCTACCTTACTTGCCTATTTCTAGGATTAGGATAATAGTACTTAACGTCATCAGTCCAATGAAATGGAAGAGGCCACAGTTTATTTGCTAGTTATATTTTATTCAAAGCTTCGCAAACCACCAAACTACACAGAACTATGTAGTACTGCTGAAAACTATGGAGAACTATGTAGCACTCCGACCAAACTATGGAGAACTATGTAGAGGGTACCCTTCCTATGGTAAATACAGGAGCTATGGCAACTATGGGAACTATGTAGACCTAGGTAGCACACCCAGGGTTTGCTGATGTAAGTCTCAACGTTGACAGCATCGTCGACCCCGTAGACCCCCTTTGCCGTAGCAACAATGCGTGCGGTACTCGAATTTCCGCTAGCTGTCCATTCTTCCACTGGTGGGCCCAGGGACAACTTGAAATGAGACGTGTTTGTGTTTGACCGAATTTGGCCCTGGCCTCACAACAAGGCCAAGCAGCATCCTTGTCGTCTTCCTTGTCCCAAAACGTATAACAATCGTAGCGCGCTTTGCGGCAGAGCCCACTAACTAGTGATTGGATCAATATGTTCGGACTCCGACACCCCAAAGAAAAATTTGGGTTGAGGCACACATTGAGCTAGAACTCCGTGAAAGACCATCATGCAAAGTTGCTAAGGTGAAAGAAAGAAGACAACTCTGCGCTGTGTTATAACTAGAGGCCCCCATTTTTGCGCCTGCATAGCTAGTAATCAAAACTCTGAATCAAAGTTTGTGTGCAGGCTGGCAAGCACTACACGCTGTTTCGCGATGAGTAGCACACCCAAAAAAAAAAGATATAGATTTTATCATCTGAAGTTGAGATCGCGCAGGGTACAAGAGTTTTCATTGACAAGTGAATCTCCCTATTGAGCTGTATATTTGAAGGACAAGTTACATTCACTATCCCAATTACATCCTATTAAAAAATCTGAGCCAATCGGAGCACTATAGCTACTATAGAACATGTTCTCATGTCAGATAGTAAAAAACACCGAAAATTGAACGGGTGAATTATTTTGAGATGCTTAGAACAAGTCGTAATACACAGGGCCCTGCGGAATTTCAGCGCGAATTGAATGAGCCTATTTCCAGAGAGAACTGTTGAGATTTGAGCTTGCAATTGCTGTTCTGGTGAAAACTTACCACAAACAGAAAAAAAACAGCTGCGCCTTAAATTCTGCTAAGGGCTAAGAATTCTCACTCTGATATGTAAGTGTGTTCAAAATGGCTGGAAATCTGAATACATAGACTCTGATTAGAGCTTATTGGCAAGTGATGAAAAACACATTTTTGTATACTATCAACGTCTCCATTTCGATTGTGGCTCTTGATTTCCACGTAACTGATACCGGAAGTGGTTTTCTGCCGGTTTCTGGCCAAAAACAACGCATGCGCACCCATTTTTTTTGGCTAGCCCAACCATCTGCATGGTCTCAGTAACCACTGACTTTTAAGAGGGCCACACAGACTCCCGGCTTCGAGCGCAGAACCTGCAAAACAGGCTGTGGAGATTTTGTGGAGCCAGTTTTGATCAAGTAGCTCGCCATTTTTCATCGGTACAAAATATTTCACCAGTTGCCAATAAGCTCTAATGTCTCTGTTTTGATTGTGGCTCTTGATTTCCCCGTAATTGCGCTGAAACACAGTAGATCTAACTGCTGCTGCTGCATGGGAGAATGAGAAAGCCGGGGCCGCTCTCACGTCGACTCCCAGCTCGCCGCTGAAACGCAAACGTGTTCACGGGTCATCGCCGCCTCCTATCCGCTCGTCGGCTACATCAAAGTCAAAGAGGCGCAAACGTGCCAAGGTCGTCGAGGAGCCGCTTCCTAAGGCCGAGTTTGTTTCTGGGAAGGCACCGGACGGGTCCCACACTAACCTCAAGGATTACACTGAGCCTGCTCGCAAGCTACTCATGCGTGCGATGCACACGTACGAGGTCCGGGTCTGGACAAAAAGTGGCTATCCCGGTGCCGAGCTTCGGGCGCGATGGGTCGGGGAGATCTGGGATGAGGTGTGCGTCGAGGCTGGGGAACGGATGGCGAACATGGTGAGTCCTCCTACTTTCGTCGTCGGCGGCGGCTGAGTCACGGATCATGCCAGATTAACAAGTATGGATCGCATGCGCGTAGCACCCTCAAGGACGGTGTCCGGCCCCTTGTCGCACCTACCTACAAATTCAAAATCAGCGACAGTAAGGAAATCGTCCGCAAGAATATCAAAATTTGGGAAGCGTCTATCAATGAGTCCGCGTTTCATTACAAGGTTCATGCCCACTATTACATTATCCGCAGCTGTCTCCTCACATTCTCTATAGGACCCCGCTACGCTTACTGGCTACGCCGGCAACACCATCATCATGGATAGCATACGCACTATCTTCTTCAAGACAAAGGCCGGCCGCGGCATTGTTTACTCAACATACTTTAGCCCAATAAGTCTTGTAACCCTGGCCCTCTTATTCACTGCGGCACGTCTTTTTTCTCCACCCGAGTCTCGTGTTAACCCATCTATCTAATAGATTGAATTTTGCATCGAAGAATATTCCACGGGTCGCTTCCAACAAGGATTTTTCGACGAAGTGGCCAACAAAGAGCGTTACAATGTTCACCTTCAAGATCTTACTGAGTGGGCGGCTCTCAAGCCCTCTGTCACCGACGTCATATTCCAGCGAATGCATGATCAATGCCGGTACGTGCTCTGTCATCTTTTATTGGATCCTCCGAGCTTATATATACTGTCAGAGCTTTGCATCAGGAAAAAATCTCCTTCACTAATTTACCACTAATTTGTTTCCCCATCTCATAATACCGCAATGTGGGGTAATGTGGCCCAATCAGCCAGATTTCCAGCATTACGATGCGGAATATCAAAGTGACTTGTACCTTGGCCCCAGGCAAATGGGAGTCATCCGGGATGTTGCGGCAATGAGTCAGTTTTTGCGTGCAAAGTGATAAGTCGGACGGCGGGCGAGCAGAAGATCGGGAGATGACGCGAAATTGTCTAAGTCTGTTGCCGAAGGCCCGGCCCGGATGTTGCACAGCCCAGGCACAAACCACACGTGCCATCAGAAAAGTGGTTGAGACCGTAAATGGATGCAAAGACAATACTCGTCAACAACTCTCTCTCTTTCCCCCCACTTCGTCGCTCCCCGCTGTCCCATCTCTGCTGCCTCTATTGTCGTATCACCACTCTCAAACCTATCCAACACCCACTGCGACCCCTTTGCGAGTTCAGCAAGTCATCTTGGTTCTTGTAAGTGGTGTTTTCCGTTGTCTCCATGGTTAGGCTGTTTGCTTACACTCTGTAGCGAGCTTACTGGCGGAGGGCGGCAATCCAGCCCTTCGGGAATCCCACGCGATGCTTGCTACACACGACGCGTGGTCTTTTGTCCACCGCCTGTCCGCTTACCTGTAGCACCCATTCACGGTCGACATCGCGTACGGCGGCGCTGTAGGGGCCATATAGTACATTTTTCCCTTTTCTGAATACTCTTCAACTAACTCCTATTTACTTGTATTTTTCCATTTCTCTCAACGCGTAGGATCACATGCTCCATTATGTAATCATGTAGATATGACTTTGTACGTCGAGATCAATACAATCATCCTCCATACATTAACCATCCAACGACCTAACGTTCATTGTCCTGCCCTCTTAACGGCAGCGGTGCACTGGGCCTGCGGGTGTTCTTAAGTGTATCGGTTCTCAGTCTTCACAAGCATATTTCAGCGAGAGAGAGTCTCAAGCGTCTGCCAGCAGTAATTATCTTATCTGCTGCCATCCGCTATACATCTGCACTTGATCCGTTTCATAGAGCTTTAGAGCTCTATCTAGCATTCTCCTAGCCTCCGAGCTAGTCGTGGATCGAAGCCATAGTAGATAATCTCATTGGCTTGCTGCGAGACTAGATCAGCACTTGGACACAGATTTCTGGTCCAAGGAGTCTCCAGCTTTATCGATATCGACTCTCTCGGGGACTTGGAGGCTTATCCAAGTCCCCACAACACCATTATAACTCCCGAGTACTCGCCAGGGTCGTACGACGTGCATCCCACAATAAATATTTGTAACCCACACTCGAGGGTCGTTACAAAGGTGGACACATTGGGAACCGTCGTTCCCTCCTGGCCGGTCACTCCTTATTCCTCATTTACCATGTCGGATTCACTGATACATTCAATATGGTCAAAATACACAATCTCGCCCGAAAAGGGCATGTCTACGCTACGCGATACATGTGTAGCGCTACTAAACCATCCCCTCTCCTCCTCCGACATCGTCCCCGCTCTCGCTGGGTTCTCACTTCATCCGCGGTTAGCTGAACCGCTGCGGGAAGTCATTCCCGCACTCAAGTACCTCCTCTACGCAGCCGCAGAGCTTCGAGCGGCTGCACAACCCTTATTCGACTACGACCACGTTGACTTCCGTCTAGTCACTATCCTCGGGGTCCCGCAAGACGAAGTCGAGGCAGCTTGGGGCCGTCTGAAGCAGAAAGTGGTGGCGGCTATGAAAGGGATCGAAGATGCGTGGGCCTCGAGTATGGTGTCAGTGGCAAGTCTGGTTCGGGTGGAAACAAACAGTACGCACGAGGCTTTGCCGCTTCACTCATCCTCGTCATCTCCTCACACCTCCACACGGTACCGCCCAAGCACCCACAGCGTGGGTTCCACTGGACTATCCACACTTCGAAGGGAATTCCCTTCGAGGCAGGCTGGTCGTGCCGTCGAGGAATTCCCCGACAGGAGCACTATCAGCCGAGTGGATACATCCGCTGGGCATACTGCCCCTGGGAATGCTAGCACACGCAGGCGTCGTACTTCTCAGTCTGCGGGCGAAGGACTCGATATAGCGAATGAGAGTGGGAAGATCGATGACGTGAGCACAGAGTTGAAGGACTTTGGGCACAAGGAGGGGCGGGTCAGGCAGAAATTGAGCAAAGACTCGAGAGAGGGACGCACCGACGCTGACATGTTCGCCCCTCCCGAGGCAATAACTGCTCTGTCGCAGCTTCCAGATTCTTGTACAAAATCGCACGCGATGGCTAAGCTGTACCACCCACATGTCGATGTGTGCGTGGCGTGCGCACCGCATGCCATCACCGTGGCTGAAAGAGCCAAAGCTCACAGTGCAGATGAAATGTCTGCGCGTGTGGCGCTCGAACAGCCGCTGCTGTTCGCGGAGATTCCTGTAGTCTCGTTGAAGAGCCCGGTGGACCGCGCCCCAATCATGCGAGACGCGGACCACGATCTGCCTAGGATCTGTCGGAATTCGGGCCTGCGTAAAGTCAGCAGGAACAAAAGAGAGGTCGGGGAGAATCACGCACGGCTTGAGCCCAAGCCTGTTTCCTCTTCTGCCGTCAACGAGCGTGCGCGGCGTCTTGATCTTGAGTCCCACAATACATCTTCAGTGTACGAGTCGAATTACTCGACGAAGCCTAAAAATCCTCTGGGCAGGCAGCCGCAGACGGCTGCGGCAAGTGTCGCGAGCCTGGCGGAAGGCGTTCGCGTGGCCGAAGCAGTCGCATGCGCGGCCTGCCCGCTGGAGGTCGAAGATGCGCAAACTGCGTGTACTAAGTCGTCTGCGATGGAGCCTGGAGGCCTGGAGGAAAAGAAAGGAAAATCAGTTCACTCCTCAGAGGATTCACGGGCGAATGGACGCACCTTCGTGGTGTTCAAAAGCTCTTTCTCAAAGCTCAAATCCTCCGTGTTCATCTCGAACGTCGACGTACTTCATTCGGATTCAGTCTGCAAGATCAAAATGGACGTCAAGGAACGGCGCGCACTTACCAATTCACCGTACCCCACTCGCATGCACTCTTCAGAACATCCTGAGGCTGTTCCGTCCGCGACCCGCGCTGCAGCCCTGCTCAGACTCGACGGCGTCGATCTTGTCGCAGGAGAAGCCTTCGTGCCGACTCGTTTGCAGCAAGACTTGACGAAAGTCAGGAGCGTGTACGGGCCGCCGGCGGAGGCTGGGCGGCGAAAGAAAAAGGTAGATGAGTCAGGGAAAGAGTCGCGTAAAGATGACGCACTGAAAGCGTTCTCGAGCATCGGCCAAGATCGTCCCCTTTCCGTTTCTGCTTCCGAGGGTGCTATGCACCCCGCCATTCGGACAGAAGATTCGGGCGCCCCGATGGAGCTTCAAGGCGAGCACGACGTCGATACGCGCGCTGACGTGGACGAGGCAGGCGCCGAGCCTGGGGGACTGGAAGGGCGACCAGTTGAGTTGTCGGAGGATTCACAAGGAAATGTTCCACTCACCTCGAAGGAATCATTGTTCTCGCCGGCGCCCTCTATTCCCGCACCCGCAAGAGCACGCGGCTGGGTGGATGCTGAAGCCGTGCGCGGTTTTCACTCCGACTCGTCGGCAACAGACACCGCAGCTACCGTGTGATCTCGTAAAACCGGTGCTGCTCAGCACGGAACATGCTCGCTCGAGGCCGAGGGGCTGGAGGAAAAGAAAGTGAAGTCAGCTCACTCCTCGGAGGATTCGCGCACGAATGAACGCACCTTGGGGATATTTACGAGCCCTTTCTCAATGCTCAAGTCCTCTGCGTTCGCTGCAAACGTAGACGCGCTTGATTCGGATTCGCACACCGCTCGCGTGCTCTCTCCAGAATATCATGAGGCTGTTCCATCAGCGACCCGCGCTACAGCCCTGCTCGGACTCGACGGAGTTGATCTTGCCGCAGACGAAACCTTCGTTCCCATTTGTTTGCAGCAAGACGCGACGAGCGTCGGGAGCGTGTACGGACCGCTCGCGGAAGCTGAGGGGCGGAAGAAAAAGGGAGATGAGTTGCGGAAGGACGCGAGCAAATGTGAAGCACGGACCTCAGAAGCAGCCTCGGTCTCTCTTCCCGCCAAAATTCTCACTCGCACGTACTTGTCAAACGTTGAGCGTGCGTGCGTGGTGCACTCCAAGTCGTCGACGATGGAGTTCGGGGAGCTGGAAGAAAAGAGGGAGAAGTCAGCTGAATCATCGACGAATTTGCACACGAAAGGCGCATGCACCTTTGAAACCTGTAGGAGCATCGGCGAGGGACGTCCCATCCCCATTTCTACCTCCGAGGATGCGGTGCATGCTGCCGGTGCCCCGATGAATCATCACGACGCCGATACCTACATCGCGGTCGATGCCTCCGCCGTGTCCGGGTCAGAGCGTAGTGAACGCGACATTGACACCTGCTCCGACGTGGATGTGCCGGGAGTAGAGACTGGGGGGCTGAAGGAACAAGAAGATGAGTCATGGAAGGATGCGAGTAGAAACGACGCACGCACCTTCGGAGCACATGCAAGTCGAGGAAGCAATGGTCTCGCGTTTGCTCCAAAATTTCCCGCGTTCGGCTCAAACCTCGACTCCCCCGCCTTGCGTTCGAATATTCTCCCGGCGGAATTTGCATCTAAGGTTTTCACGCTCGTCAGCGCGATCATACGGACATTCACAAGTTTGTACCTCGGAACACTATCCCTGGTCGGCGAGGGAACTCCGTATCGGGCATGGGAGCGGGAAGGCATTGGAACGGGCTGCAGGGATTTTTGAAGTAGCAGGCGCGGGCGCGCGAGAACGCATCTGAAAATTCAGAAATAAATCTTTCGTGGGCTCGAAGAATACAAATCTTTTGACTCACCCGGTTCAAACAACTCCACGGCAACTCGAACTCAAAGGCGGCTCGAATCAGAGCGTCTCGGGTCATTCAAATGAATCATATCCGTCGAGGAGTTTTCCTACAAACGACAATTATGCCGAATTTTTCAGCTTACTCGTCAAGTTTCATTCTGATATTACATACCTATGACCCTTAGCTGGCATGAAGGACGCCGCAAATCCGGTTCACGCGAACAGAGTCTCGAGGGCCCGACATTCGCGACATTCGGGACCGCATGAAAAGACGCGCGTTGGAAGCGCTCCGTCGGGACCTGGTGGTGAAAGGAGTGTTGAGGAGACAGAGTACGCATTCAGGTCGCACTTTGGAAGGGCCCGGGGGTGTGCAAACGCGAAACCATACGCGGGCAACGGCATATAACGGGAAGAGCCAGGGAGAGTTGTTTGGTCCCAAGGCCGATATCCCTTGGAACCAAACAAGAGCTCTCTTCCACTTCTGGTTTCCGTCTCGCGTCTCTTTTTCTCGGGCGCTCGTCGCATTTATTCGCACCAAATTCGCACTCACTCCCTGATGTTCATCTGACCCCACTATCTGGATTGCCGGGGCCATCGGACAACTGCGTTTGCGTAGCAAGATTTCATGAAATCTTGTACTGCGGAAACTATTATGTGTACCAACCCACTCTTTCCTCGTTCAAGTCGAGTCTCTCGAGACGACGCCTCGAAGATATTTGTGTAGGCTGTATTAATAACTGATTAAAGATTTCGTGAAGCCTACGCCTCAATCCGTCTTCGTGAACTTCCGCATGCACATTCGATCGGCCAGTCATCTCGTTTTGACGCTACCAAATCTTTCCCGTGCACTTTACGGCGCCGCTACCCACAGTCTTAGCTAGCCCTAAACACACTCCTCTGTCAGTGCGTGGCACCTTACACATTCGAGCACCGCGGTATCTGTCTTTGTGGCCCGCTGGAAGGAACTTCTCGTCAGGATAGTCCAGGCATCATGTGTTCGCACGCGACAGTCTGTGCGACTGCCACACATGTTCGCACCTCGCGGCAGACTCCCGCGCACTGTATGCGGTCCATTTCTCTTATGTGTCCATACTTCCAAACTGTGACGACCGTGACCCCATTGGCTTCCTCTGAATTCCGCTCGGAAAATTCATTCAAGATTTTTCTGAGATTGTCGAGCGTGGGGGGCTGATACCTAGACTCCTATTCTGCCTTTTGCACCAAAAATCACGAAAATATGGTCGAAAATAGCAGATTTTTTTTGCTGGGGGGCTACGGGAGTATAGGGACCAAGAGAGAAGTATAGCAATAGTATCCAGAGCTGAAGGCGACGGAGTATTGCCTTGGAACACCTGTATATGGAGCAGAGTGGATGTGCAGGCATTGGGCCAACAGCTGAATACGGGAGTCTGGAGCAGGTTAGGCACTGTGGAAGGGTCCTGGATACATGCTGGGACGCAGGACCACGGAGTGGGAACAAGTCTGATGGACAGAATGTACATCATATGGACTCGGAGAGGGAATTTTTTTCTCTCTCGGAGTTGGTCTTCAACTGGTCTGAACTATAGCCCTTAGCTGAAGAGTGGGGGGCTTTGTAGGGGCCATATAGTACATTTTTCCCTTTTCTGAATACTCTTCAACTAACTCCTATTTACTTGTATTTTTCCATTTCTCTCAACGCGTAGGATCACATGCTCCATTATGTAATCATGTAGATATGACTTTGTACGTCGAGATCAATACAATCATCCTCCATACATTAACCATCCAACGACCTAACGTTCATTGTCCTGCCCTCTTAACGGCAGCGGTGCACTGGGCCTGCGGGTGTTCTTAAGTGTATCGGTTCTCAGTCTTCACAAGCATATTTCAGCGAGAGAGAGTCTCAAGCGTCTGCCAGCAGTAATTATCTTATCTGCTGCCATCCGCTATACATCTGCACTTGATCCGTTTCATAGAGCTTTAGAGCTCTATCTAGCATTCTCCTAGCCTCCGAGCTAGTCGTGGATCGAAGCCATAGTAGATAATCTCATTGGCTTGCTGCGAGACTAGATCAGCACTTGGACACAGATTTCTGGTCCAAGGAGTCTCCAGCTTTATCGATATCGACTCTCTCGGGGACTTGGAGGCTTATCCAAGTCCCCACAACACCATTATAACTCCCGAGTACTCGCCAGGGTCGTACGACGTGCATCCCACAATAAATATTTGTAACCCACACTCGAGGGTCGTTACAGGCGCATTAATCACCGCAGTAGAGTTGGGCCTCCGCGACGGCTTCTCTCCTGTTTTCACCAGGACTGTATTTGAGACTTGTCTCTCGAATAAAGGTAGCAACACGGACCTTCAAGGTCGTCAACATGCACACGTCCGGCAAGGTGCGTCACCCGCCCCCCTCCTGTGCCCTTACTCAAACCCTTCTGTCGTCCAGCTCACCCGTATATTTGTGAGCGGATAACCCACGCTCCAGTCTGCTTGGGCTATGCTCGCGAGCAGCATGACATCAGCCGCCACCGGTACGTCGCGCGTGGCTCGCTCCCATCCGTGTTACTCACCCTATCTGCAGTCTGATCCGGCGGGCACGCGAAGATATCCGGGGCGATCCTCATCCCCGAGCCAGAGCTTACGAGCGCCGGCGTTGCCGATGTCCACGTCAACTTCTGCCACAACGGTACGTCGACCCCTTCGCACTCATTAGCATGAACTCAGCTAACGGCGGGAGGCTCCTCCATGATGTGTGGGCACACGATACTCGCGCTGGGCCGGTTCCGCTGCGTGCGGCGTCATGCATATGGCTGTCCCCACCCTCACGACAGTGTGCGACCTGGGGCACATCGATTGGTGCTACGCATATACCCTCTCGTGAGCTCAACATTACCGCCTTCCCTGACTACACTGTGCTCACACACCCCCAAGTTGCTCCATCGCGTGCCCTTCCCTGTCAATACCATGTGCCGACGCGTCGTTTCGCTTGTACTTCAAATACATATCCTTTACAAGGTTCGACCTAAGTTTCTGAACCTGCTTCATGAACCTAACGCTGCTATTACATGTTTGCATGCGCCCTGCCAGCCCTCGGCCGTGGGTGGACGTCATTGTTGATTTACAAATCATGTATGTATGACTGTCTAGCCAGATCTGCATCGTTGTAGAGTCTCCGTGGAACGGACCGTGGTTCGTGCCACACTGAGAGTTGTCGAAATGTACATAGTAGTATGTGTTTTGTCTGTAGTAGCCCATTGAATATGATTGTTTTGCTCCCAATGCCGATGGGGTGCCCCAAAATGAGCTACTAATGGCAGTAATGCTGTGTCTGCCCACGATAATGGTTGGAAACCCTGGCTATTTAAGGTTTTATTACCCCTAATTTATCTCCAACGTCACTAGAAAGCTAATGAATGCAAGGAAGGTAATCAGGGCAGATTACCGACTTTTGGGGGGTAATCCGAGCTCATTAGAAAAGAAGGTCTTTCCTGATGTGCGGGTGTTGCTCCCGTCAAGGCCATGGGGCAGCTGACCGAGACCAACCGTGTGCGAGCTCTCGAAGAGCTGGAGGCGATGGAGGTGGACAGCGATGCAGAGCAAGCCGAGGATGAGTTGGGTGAAAAGTCGGATGAGCATCTGGGTGAAAAGCTGGTTGAGCAGGATGCTGTCCCCAAGTCGTAATTCAGTAGCGTGCAATATATTTATTTTCTTTTTATTGCCTGTCCCCAGCATGTATGCATACAAGCAAGCTATGTGAGTCACAGTGTGCTACATGAGCCCCGATACATCGATGTACGTGGCGATGCTGGCTGGCTACAGATCGCTACGTACGCGGCCCCTTGAATACAAGCCACCACACATGGTCACATGGTCTGAGCACTTGGCTACGGATGCCACATAGAGGGGTACCTAGCAACGAGGCTACATTCAATACATGACCTACATGGACCTCTGTCATGGTACCGTTTTTTCCTGATGTGATACCGGAAGTAATTAGTTTTCTGCCGGTTTCTGGCCAAAAAGAACGCCTGCGTGCCCAATTTTTTTTGGCTAGCCCAACCTGCATGGTCTCAGTAACCACTGACTTTTGAGAGAGCAACACGGACTCCTGGCTTCGAGTGCAGAACCTGCAAAACAGGCGGTGGAGATTTTGTGGAGCCAGTTTTGATCAAGCCGCTTGCCATTTTTCATCGGTACAAAATATTTCACCAGTTGCCAATAAGCTCTATTTTCTCTTAGTTATTGTAATTACCGCTGGAGTAGACTGTGAATGCGGAGCAGACAGAGTCGGAATACCACTGATAACTTAATACCGGCAGAGAGCAGAGGGTCAAAATTCCTAAAACTAAATGAACTCAACAGCCATGGCCATCTGTCTGCTTCCGCGGAAGCCCATGGCGACAGGTCAAGATAATTGATGACCCCCTAAAATGGCAAAAAAAAAAGGTAACCTTCGGGACTCGAACCCGCACGGGAAATACAGTTGTTTGTTCGTGATTGCCGTGGGAAAAAGGCGTACTTGAAATAGGGCTCTACAGGACCCACTACCTAAAGTTAGTGGGCATGGCCTTGTATTCCTCCGGTCTAGGTCCTTGTTTTTCGTCTTTATCCATGCCCTGATGCTGAAAATTGACGATCGACGCGCTCTGACTCACCAGTCAACGACAGTAAAATGCGCTCGACTTGAGGATCGCTGGCAGCTTTCCCTATCATCGGCGGCCGCCTTCAGAACCTCTTTTGTTCCACATTCATTCGAGATCACACCCTCATCTACCTTTTCCTTTCGCCGGCTGCACTTTGTGCAAATTTCGCGCCGCAGGCGAGTCTCATTTCTCCCGCCGAGTCACCAAATCATGGGCATTTCGCCGGAAACCAATCTGCTTGTGTGTCTTCACGGGATCTGAGAGCTCAAACTTGGGGCTTCCCGCCCCCCCGGACCACCTTCGTTACTCTTCTTTCCCCTTGTGCCAACGGCTTTCCCGCTGTGCGGGATCCCCTGTCGGCAAATTCGCGGCATCTCGTAGACATGTTGTATTGTTTCTCGCATTTGTTATTCTATCTGGGTTCCGCTCCAACCGCCCGACATACAATATCTTGCCCTATCTTGCCTCGTATATCTGCCTGCCTTTAAAAGGATATTGCCGTATAGTCTCAATGCGCAGAGGCAATGACTAAAGTATGACTACAATTTGTCGACGAGTCTTGACGCTGACATGTCGCTTCAAGCTACAACGCGAAGCATCTGCGTCAGCTGAACCGTGCAAATGTGGGACCCTCCTCCTCCACACCGGTGGATTGCGGATATCAACCACTTTCTTCGGTCCATCGGCTTGTTCTTTTCCGCTTTCTGCCGGCTCTTTTCACGTGTCTCTCCAATCGCTGACGCAGATCTACACAAGCGGGTTATTTCCACTGACGGTGATTTCTCCATCTCATTGCTGAGTAACAAATCCAGGGCGTCTGTTACTCAGCGTCGTTCCTGAAATGACTTTTTGCAGACTGTGTACGGCCCCATTTCTTTCTCTTTCTCCCTTGATTTTTGGCTAAATTAAATCCATTTTAATAGCTACTCGCGTGTACATGCTATGTACTTCTCAGGGCAAGTTAATGGGGCATTTTCGCGTCCTCATCTCTGATGACGACGCGTTCCAGTGGCAATCGGTAATTCTGTTACCCGGTCAATGCAATATATACCCAGTCACTATAGTGGCTTCCACCAGAACCACAATGTCTTCAACTCCCCGCATCACCAAGGCTCTCGTTTTGCAGAAATCCCCCGGCGCGTTCCCCTCTGTATCATGACGCGGTCGTACAGGAGCAACCCATCCCCGCACTGAAATCGGGCGAAGTTCTCGTCAAGATGAGCGCGGTTGCGTTCAACCACCGTGAGGTCAGCGTCTCTGACTTGTTGGTATCCATTTAGATATTCAACATTCTTCAATGACTTTTGTAGCTGTGGATTCGCAAGGGCTTGTACCCGAGGATTGCGGTGGGAAGCACCTGTGGCGCAGACGGTGCTGGTGAACACGGAGAAATGCGTATGCGCAACTGAAACTTTGATCTTGGACAGGCAAAGTGATCGCTGCCGCAGACACCGCAGACCCACTTCTCAAACAACGGGTATTTCTCACGCCCATGCGTGGTTGGGAAAGCGATCCTAACGGTCCCGAATCTAAGTGCGTTTTATTCAAACTATGGATAGGTCAAACTCACCCAACTAATGCAGCTTCGGGATCCTTGGGAGCTCCTCCTTCCCTCCCCTTGGCACCTTCGCAGAGTACGTCGTGGTGCGGCGCGAAGAGGTTATTCCGACGCCACCTCACCTCACCAACGAGCAGATCGCTGCTTGGCCGCTTGCGGGGCTCACCGCATGGAGGTCACTCATCATGTCTTCATACATCGTCAATGAATAAAAGATTGCATTTTTAGAGCAGTGTCCGTCCTCGCGGATGTCAAGGCGGGCTAGAACGTCCTCATCCCAGGCATCGGCGGCGGCGTTACGCTCATGGCTCTACAGCTGTGCGTCGCGCTAGGCGCCTCGGTGTATGTCACCAGTGCGTAAAATCGATAAAGCGGTAAAGTTGGGCGCCAAGGGCGGCGCTTCTTACAAAGATGGTGCGATTACCAACTCTTTTTCTAACTGAGTAATCATAGCCATGCTCACTCATGTCGGCCAACAGAGGATTGGCCCGCACAAATTGGTGCGCTTCTCAAGCAGAACGCGGGCGGAGGGGTACGCCCGGTTCTGGACGCCGTGATCGACGGCGGCGGCGACGATATCATGCGCAAGACGTCGCTGTATCTCAAGAGCGGTGGGCGTGTGGTGTGCTACGGGATGACCGCGGGCCCGGAAATCACCATGACCTTGCGCGAGGTGATGCGTGGGCAGCAGCTGCTGGGTGCGTCCGACTCGTCTTCATCTCTTGATTGATCTTGTTGAATTGTACAGAGCGGGTCGCATTTCGGGAAGATTGTATTGAAGGTCGGTGGGGATGAATATGGGGAGAGAGTGCAGGCCAATTTGTAATATATTGAAGGCGGACGCGAACGTCTACTTCAAGTGAATCTCCTCGCTGGATTCGAAATCTATCTCCTCAAGTCCAACCTCGGCTCAGTTATAATTAAATTCTCGAAGAGATACTATGGAATTTGGAAATGCCCCCATACGCACTCCCAGCAGATGAATTTCTCGAGATGGTGAATCAAGCTGCATAAACCTGCAAGAGCAATTCAGATCACTCCAGAAATCTAAACGCGCATTCTGAATAATTCGGGAATCAAAGTCAGGAATAGCAATCAAGACCGCACCATCACATCAAGTTGGCATCGCGTCTTTGACTTCTTTGCACTTACGACTGCTGGAAACCATCTACTAACGAGTACAGGACTGCATATCCGTCACCCGTCTGACTCTATGTCGTGGTCGTTGACGTCTCAAGACCCGCAGATCCCCCTACCCATCCTTGGGCTCAAGATTAGACGGAACTTGAAACTGTTCTAGCCATAGATATAAACATATCATGTCTTCTGCTGCATCTTTTTATCAGACTTACATCTTTCCAGCAGATATTTGGTCTGTACAGAACAGGGCAGTCTTCCATAGACGACAGACACTGATAGACCTTTTTTTCCCAGATGTTGGGTTCAAGATTAGACGGACTACTTGAAACTGTCGAGCCGTAGATATAAACATATCATGTCTTCTGCCGCTGTTCGAGACATGTATCAGACTTCCATCTTCCCAGGCCAGATGCATAAAAGAACACGGTCTGTCGCACAGCTCCCACCCGACATCTATGTCTCTCTCCTTGAACTCCGTAAACCTGGCGGCACTGGTTATTGCCACCCTCTTCTACGGGATGTACGCAGTCCTGTTTTGCATCTCCATGTATCTATTCGTCCGGAAGTACTGGCATTCGACCCACACTTCTCACAAATCGCGCAAAACTGGTTCTGTATTCAAATCGACGGTCTTTGTTTCGGCGATCCTTCTCTTCTTGGTAGTAACATTGGTACGCACAGAATTTCTATGTATCGAAAACCGCATCACGTATCTCATACATTTTATTAGCATTGGACAATAATCGTATACCGCACCTTCTTTGCGTTTGTCTCTCTTGATCAAGGAATAGAGGCGGAGATATTCTTCGCCAACCTAGCGACGGTCACGGTGCTCGTGCAAAATTGCGCTCTAGCCGTTGCTGTCTTCATAGGGGACTCACTCATCGTACGCAATATTTTTCCTCCCGTGGTCCTTCTCACAGTTTGGTAAGACATACCGTTTATGGGTTGTGTGGGCCCACAGCAAACTAGTGCTGGTGGTCCCGAGTGTCAGTATCGTCGCGATGACTGGTGAGACAGCATGAACCCCCCTCTGGTGTGTATCTCACGTCGACTCAAGTTAGCAGCTTCGTCTCCACGTACACCACTGCGCACACCTCGGACGTTTTCGGGGATCCGTGGTTAAAGTTTGGTACAATTATGACCCTGGTGTATGTGCCCTCTGGAACATTCATTGAGGCTGTTCTAACAAAATTCAACAGGACGAATATTTACTGCACAGGTGTGTGGTCAGGCGTAGAACTGCCAAAGTGGTACAACATAGACTGACCGGGTGCCAGCTTTCATCACTTGGAAGATTTGGACTATCACCCGGATATCCATGCCATCGGATGGAACCAATCTCAGAGTAAGAGCGTCTACTTTTGTACAAGACCTTCGTCTTATACGCTCCCATTAGCACTTCCTCATCATCGTGGTCGAAAGTGCGGGTTTCTACACGTCAGTTTGTTCTATCATACATCATACACTGCTTAGCTACAGTATTCTTCACTTGGCTGATTCATCAACAGTTTGTGGACCGTTCTCTTCGGCATTTGCTACGAGTCCCAAACCTATCTCGAATTGATCGTGATACAAACAGGCCCTGCGGTGGTCGGACTCGTAAATGCGCTGATTCACACCCGTGTAAGATTAGGATGGACTAGCGAGCAGATTCAGGGGAGGCCTGATCCCTCCACACCGCTCCGGTTTAAATTTGCAGCGCGGGACTCAGATGATGAAGTTTGAATGAGAACTCGCCATGAATGTACACAGTGGAAATGATTTCGTGGCCATCCCGCTGGACGGGATAGGGCAAACCAATCATGAACCACTTTAGACCTCCAAGCTGGATCATAAGAACGCATGTATGCCTGCGGAAACGATATGCAAAACTAAAGTAAATTATGGTTCAAGTATTTGGCCATCGTTCAATCAGCGATATACTAGATAGTTTTGCGCAGCAACCATCCGCACTACTGAGTAGCTGAGCATTGCGTCAACGGATGGTTGTGGATGGCTTTCTGAGCCACTGGGGACTAATTTTGGCGGGTGGAACCCTCGAGTTGCGCACTGCAAATCAGCCATCCAGTTGATCTAGTGGCTCCTGCGTAGGCGACCAACGTGGTCATGAATATTATTGCACGCAATCTACATGATGCGTAATGACGATAAATTAAGAATTCGGCTCTTCAACAGGATGAATCACACTAGGGAAAGTCAAGCCGAGGTCGCTTCCTCCGTGTGCTTCCACAACCGCGCCATCGCTTCCGGCGACCCGTAGTATTTCTTCGTCAGTCCAATATCGGCACCGTTGGCGCCCGTGCGCACGGCACCGGAGCCTGCATTAAGCAGCGCGTACAGCTGGTGCTCGCCGGAGGTCGTGACAGAGTAGGTGAACGGGGAAAATAGCGGCATGAGAAAATTAGCCATTCTCAAGGAACGGCTATTAGAGGCTTTGAGTAGACCGGTGGCGACGCCTCCAGGATGCGAGTGGATGAATGAGATCCCGGGGTACCGGGCGGCGAAGTCCTTGGGGGGGGGGGGGAGGGGGGGGGGGAGGTTGAGTTCAACTGGTCGGAAGACGGCGAAGAGAGGAGGCGATACGCACATTTACCATGATATCGTTATATGTTGGTGCAGCACCTGCCGCGTTCGCAAGGCTGAAGGTCTTTTTGAGGCCGAGGTCGTCAAGGTCGATGGCACCCCCGTATCCCGCCGCTAATACAGACATGACTTTTGCGTCCTCGCCGGCTTCACGCGCGGCCTCTAGTGCCGGCACCAAATCCCGCACGAAACGCCACCGGCCATAATAGTGTATCGCAAGTTTGCGGTCGATCCCCTCCTCCGTCTCGTTGCGGCCGTCCAAGGTCATCACGCCCGGGGTCAGCACGAGGAAGTTCACCTTGGGGAAGCGCGCAAGGAGCTCCCCAGCGGTGTGCCGGACGTTCTTCATCAGCGAAATGTCGCACTCGACAAATTCGTGCTTCACCCGAGGCGCCGTGGGCTTCGGGAAGGACGCGAGGATGGCCTCGGCGGCGGCGCGGTTGCGTCCCACGAGAACGATGTTTGCATTTCCCTTGGTGTGCCTAGCAAAGGCCTCTGCCATGCCCTGCCCGATGCCGGATGTTCCGCCGACGAAAATGGCGACAGGAGTGTAGGATGGTGCAAATCCCGCGTTGAACGCGCGGACGGTGGAGAGAGAGGGCATGCTGGTTAAATTTCGGTATAATGAGAAGGAGATTATAGGGAGAAGGATGGAGAGGAGAACTAGAGAGGACTTCATGCCGGTTCAAGTGAAGGACGCGTCCTTGCCGCCGAACTCGTTCACTTCATGCCGTGGACGCGTCGTTGCCGCCGAATGTTTCTTTTTGATGTCGGGGTTTTCGGTGGCCCGCCTAATCTTATCTAGCCGATTCTCCGATATTGCCGACACTATTGTTTTTGAGGGCGATAAAATCGATGCCCCACGCAAACGCGATATGTACACACCAAAAAAATAAAATTGACCCACAAACAATCCTCGCCAAAAGCATGTACCGCCAACCAAAGAAAAACAACCGAAAAAAAGCCTCCCCATGTGCGCGAAAACGAGGGAAACAACACAGAGACAAAAACAGGAACGACGGAGAAGAAAAAACATCCGAAATCAGGTGGGATTTACGCTTTCTCGTGGACCGAGTTGTTCATCCGGGTGGCGCGCTGACAGCGTCTGGACGGCTCTGGGAATGTTTTAGTTGAACTAAAATCGGGGGGGAAGAGGGAAAAGGTGCAAAAATTGGGATCAACTTTTGGGCATGAGTTGGGAGAGCTTTATGCATCCAGAACAGCGCTCTAGTGCTAAACGCCTTTCGGGATGTAGACTATCTTATCTTATCGCCATCACTTCCATCATGGGCGTCAACTATCTGGGCGGGTCAACTGCGGGTGATTCGGCTTCAGAATGCCTCAGACCCGAAGAGAATTTTGGTGCGGATCTCAAAGCGGTGACAGTTCTGCAGATCTGTGAGAATTTCCGATGGAAGAACTTTGAGAATGGCTCCTTGGGATAAATCGGGACTGGGTATGCTGTAGAGCATACCATAAAGATCGGAATCATGTTCGCTTTGGTGATTGCGCATGAGGCAAAGGCGGTTCCACAGCACGGCTGTAATTCAATCTCACGTTCACCTTGACGAAAGGGCCGGGAAGGTTGGAATAATGTCAGCCACTGTATACCAGTAGGAAATGTATAACCCTTTGGAACATGGACCGTCGTGCTCAATTTAAAGTCACCCAACTGAGATAAAAAAAAAGAAGCGACTTCGCAGTGCCGATCACCATAAAAAGTTGCACAGACTTTTAGGGTTCAAGTGCTTGGATGATCCGGTAAACCGATAAAGCACTCGATCAGTCTTCTGCAGCAGCCCACTAAAGGATCTCCGTGCCCTACACTTCAATTCCCCCCCATTCCTCTCCCATATCATGCGCGACACCCCAATCTCCCAACTCCAATCCTCGATCCTCATGGCATCTCTCTCCTTGATCCCAAACAACGTACTGCGCTACACACTCCTCGCGATTATCATTTGCACTGCCGTCCCTTGCGCTATCCACCTTCAACGCCCGTCGACTCGGCTTCATCACCTTGGGGCAAAGATCCAACACGCGGAAGAAATTGTCCAGCAAGCTAGATCCTACTGTCCCTGGGACGTCCAAGCTCGCCTTGCGCAACAACTCGTGCGGCTGTTGGCGTGAGTAACAATTTTCATTCATTATTTTTCGACGCTTACATGTATCTTTCTGACTCTAGAGTGAAACACACGGCCTCGGTGCTTCATTGCCGGTTGTTGGAGACGACCAAGTTCACCGTGAAGAAATATCGCCTGTTTACCGGGGACATTGCCACCTGCAAAATGAAAGTCAAGAGTATTTGTGCTGCGGTTGAGGTAAACTCGAGCGCATCCATGGTCTGTCACGGTTTCCGATCCTGACGCCGACGTCGTATCCGATAGTTCATGATGGAAGAGGAAAATCTGCGCAAGTATACGGAAGATATCACCGAGACGGAGTCAATGCTCGCCAGTTTCCAGACCCCAGGTTTGTTGGTCTAGTTTCTGTGGAGCGAGCTATGGTCAGTTCAATCGTCCACAGGTGTTGTGCATGGGCCGAGTGGCCACACTGTCAACCAGCAGTCCTCCAGGTTAGATCGCCCGTATCCTTGCTATCCGAACGCCTACTGACGCGGTTGATCAGCGTTTAATTTGTCATACAATTCTCTCATTATATAGCGAAGTGTTCTTTTTACTTTTACCTACGTCTACCTTGCTCTCGGCGTTATCTTGTTTGTCGTCTATGCTCTGATTGACCTTGCTACGTAAGGTCCTGCTTCACGTATCTTCTATATGTTTACATGTTTACATTGAATCTATTGCCTTGTTCTTGGAGGTATCCGGAATATAAAACATGTTTCTGTTAGTCCTTTCACTTTCCGCAGTATTCAACGAGCCCCACACACGTCATAAAA
Organism: Mycena galericulata; assembly: GCA_029289565.1. Classification (NCBI taxonomy): domain Eukaryota; kingdom Fungi; phylum Basidiomycota; class Agaricomycetes; order Agaricales; family Mycenaceae; genus Mycena; species Mycena galericulata. Next base: position 170,159 of record JARKIA010000208.1, on the reverse strand, counting down.
AATTGTTGCATCCATTCCGACGATGCCCTTCGACCACTGGTCAATGGATTCTGTACGCGACGATATCACGTGTTCGCGTGTTCGGCTTGGCGGCGTGTTGGGACTTGCAGTCGGATGGAGCAACGATCCACGTCCTTCGAATGGGAAACTCAATGCATTGAATCCTCGATCTCCTACACATATCCCCAGCCACGAGATAACTTCAAGCAAGTCTATCACCACCCCGGGTTGGAAATTGGCCGCCGAGCAGCGACGGGGGAGAACTTATGACGGGCGGGCGGGCCCACCACGGGAAGAAACACCGGATCGAAGAAAATGGAGGCTGCCGGCTCGTCTGAGCACGAAGCGTAGGCCGCCACCGAAACCGCGCGCTCCACCCACCCGCCTGCAAACAACGCATCGCACGGCAACTCGCGCACGCCGACATTCACAAGCCAGCCCACCGCGTGGAAGGAGAAAAGAGGGTATGTCTACCCCACCTCCACTGGCGTCGCTCCCGATGGAAGCGTGAGCGGGCCGCAGCGGCAGTGCGACATCGAGGCACGCAAAGCGCATATCGCACCTCCTCCCCATCTGCAGCGCTGCCGCACCCCAGCACGCCCCGCACCCGCGCTCCCATCCCTCCCCCGCACGCACGCACGCAGTCGGCGCACTACCCCGCACCCCTCCCTCTCGAGCTCCCATGCATATGCCGCGCACGCAAGCGAGAACCGCACGCACACCAACGTAACACGAGAAACGCACACGAGCGAAACACATATTCAGCCCACAAACACTCCCCCACCGACGAAAGCGCGGGCCGCCGAAATAAATAAATAAATAAATAAAATCAACCGAAAGAAAGCCTCCCCACCACGTGCCAGCGGGAGTTGCTTCTCTTTCGTGCGCGCAACCGAAAAAATAGGACCGAAGTAAATGCAGAATAAGAACAGGGACAAAACGCACCTTCCCAAGTTTTCCCCGAAACACGTCGATCTTGTTCGGGAAGAAGATGATCGACGTGCTCAGAAAGCGGCGCAAGTTGATCACGGTTCTAGGGGAAGAAGGAAGCGGCTTTAGGGAGGAAGGGAAAGGGAGACAGGGAGTGGGGAGGAAGGGAACGGCGGGCACAGGCGAACTGAGAGTCGAACGGAGAGTGGAGGACGCTAAAGACGGAGATGAGCAGGCGAGGGAGGAGGTGCGGGGAGGGAGGTAGGAGGGAGGGAGGGAAAACAACAAGAAGAGACAAGGGAGAAGGAGTGGGCACACGAGTGGTAGCAGAGGGGGAGAATAGGGTAGGGCAAGGCCAAAGGAGAGGGAGAGGCAGAGCGAGGTGAGCGAGGTGTGGTGGATATATATAAGCGAGGCAAATAAACGTGCGCATGCGGGGACGCTAAACTTAAAGAGGAGGAAGAGGGGAGGCGGTAGGGAGGGCGATGACACGCGGGTGGTTGATGGAGACACGGGGAATGGGGAGGGAGTCGGTCAGCCGGAGGGAGGGGGGAAGAGGTTTATGAAAATGAAGGAACAGGAGAGAATGTATATGAAAAGGGAGCGAGCGAGGAACGACAAGCGGAAAGAGCCAAGGTAAGTGGGACTGAGAACGGACACGTGGTGATGTGTCATCCATTGTTAAGCGCGCTGCCATCAGTGTCGAGCTTGAAAAACAACTTACACTGAGTTACAGCGATTCTCATGAGACGATGGGTTTTTTTTCGGCTTGGCCGGATCGGTCACGCACAGCAAACATATACGTAACGGTTTCCATCAAATTGGTATCAATCTTCAGCACTGGCTGCTATAAAGGAGCTCCGTGCCCTCAATCCCCATTCCCCTCCCCTCCCATGCCTGACACCCCAATCTCCCAACTACAATCCTCAATTCTCATGGCATCTCTCTCCTTGATCCCAAACAACATAGTACGCTACACACTTCTCGCGATTATCATTTGCACTGCCGTCCCTTGCGCTATCCACCTTCAACGCCCGTCGACTCGGCTTCATCACCTCAGGGCTAAGATCCAACGTGCGGAAGAAATTATCCAGGAGGCTAGATCCTACTGTCCCCGGGATGTTCAACCTCGCCTTGCGCAACAACTCGTGCGGCTGTTGGAGTGCGTAATGATTTTCATTCAATATTTTCGGTGCTAACATGTATCTTTCTGACTCTAGAGTGAAACACGCGGCCTCGTTGCTTCATTGCCAGCTGTTGGAGATGACCAAGTTCACCGTGAAGAAATATCGCCTGTTCTCCGGGGATATTACCACCTGTGACATGAAAGTCAAGAGTATCTGCGCCGCCGTTGAGGTAAATCTGAGCTCACTTATGAGCTGTTTCCAATGCTGATGCCGACGTCGTATCCTATAGCTTATGGTGGAAGAGGAAAACCAGCGCAGATACACGGAAGATATCACCGAGACAGAGACGATGCTCACCGGTTTCAGTACCCCAGGTTTGCTTGTCTAGTTTTTGTGGAGCTATGGTCAGTTAAATCGACCATAGGTGTCGTGCATGGGCTTAGTGCCCACACTGTCAACCAGCAATCCTCCAGGTTAGATCACTAGTATCCCGGTTATCCTCATGCCCACTGACGCGGTCGAATTAGCGTCTAACCGGTCATAGAATTTTCTCACTATAGAGCAAAGTGCTCCTTTCCCTTCACCCATGCCTACCTTTCTCTCGGTCTCATCGTCGTTTTTCTTCTGTGTCTCTGCTCTGTTATACTTGCTATCGAACATTCCAGTGAATATACCTACCTGCCTGTTTGGCATATCTCGTGTTGGCCACTTATCTGGAATGCACATGCTTTTCTCGGTCCATCCCATTCACGTCTGAACAATTTTCATTTGACGATGAACGCGATATGCGACGATATCACGTGGTCGTGCCACTGAGTAAAGGGGCTTACGTTGGGCGCCCAGCTCGCCGACTAGCCGGACCCGTGTCGGTCTAGTCTCCCCTCCGCCCGTTGCGTCAAGGATGTCAAGACATCTCACTTGAAGACTCTTTGGAAAAGCGGTGGACGGAAAAAGAAAAACAAAAGGAATTACTTCCTCGTGCGTGCAAACTCAATTTCAACGGCACCTTCACGACGCATTCAGCCAACGTGCCGTCGTATCGGTTGTACTGAATCTGCGGGGATTAGCCAACGAAGCAGAATGATAGAAAGTTCAAATAGAATGGAACCAGAGAAAGAAACCAGCTAGTGATCTCCCCTCGCTAAACATTTGGAACATGTACAGGGACGACTCCATCCGGGTCCGAAGTCGTTCTCATACCAACGAAAGTTGTGTTATTACGAGTTGGCCGAGCACGTCAAGGCCCCAGAATATGCTGAAATATTGACGGTATCCCCACAATCTGGAAGAACTACATGGGGCGTAATGACCCGGTGCGTTTCTCGCACGCAGAGCTCCAGAGAGCGGCCAGTGAAGATGAAGCCTGAATGTAGTCGCCAAGGAGGGGCCGGAGAGGAAGCCCTGTGGTGCTATTGGGGCTGCCGCCCTGGAAGCAGGCCAAAATCGTAGCACGAAAACACTTGTTCGGATGACGAAACACCTTATAAGTTGTTCACGGATGAAGAGTAATCTCCTTCAAACTTTGGGCCGAGGTTCGGGCGGCAGAGGGCTCCGTGTATCGGGACTTCGTACAATGAGGTTAGGAGAACTAGGCAAACAATCCAGGACTGACCGCTGGCCGACAAGGACGAGCCGAACAGTTTTGTTTAATGCAGAGTTGTGCATATAGCGACATGGCTGACGGGATGAAACTGATACTGAGAGAGACTGAGGCTCTGAGAGAGAAAACCCATCCAGTCGGCGATATCGCAATAGTCGAGACTACATCGACGCACAGATAGTGGACGGTGGCACGGAGTTATGGAATATTGTATTCCGCGATAGGGAGCCCGGCTTGCTGCCAGTGAAAGGACGAGTCGCAGCTGTTGACGCCAGGAGCAAATCATGACTGCCATCAATTCGGCCATCTCCGGCGGAAGTCGCCGAGTCTCGTCGTTTCGAGCCCAAGACATCCAAACACAACGCCACCCATTCCCGTTTTCCTCGCCAAGTTTCAAAAATTCCCTGACTTGAGCCCCCTCATGAATTTACACTCCTTGGTCGCTTGAAGGGCAGTTAGTGTCGAGGGATAATTCAAACTCCGCACTTTACGTAATAAGGCTCCAACGTCGCTTAACTCTTACGCCGTTTGGCCGGGTTGCCGGTTGAATACTGCGACCTACTGCGACCTCAAATGTCGGAGATACATAAACGGATCTTGGATCTTCCCACCATGGCCCACTCCAAAAACGCCGCCATGAAAACCACTCACGCCGCCCCAGCCCACACAACATGGTTGAAGAAACTCGCCCTCCGAGGGGCAGCTGCGGTTCTCCTGTTCTGCGTTGCATCTCACCACCATCACAAGAAGAATTCGCTTCCATGCCAGGAGTCGAGTCGACACGGCCGCAAAATTGGGAGCGTAGAATGGGCCCCCGCGTCGGAGTGCGCTCCTGGCACAGAGTGTGGAGCAGTCATGTAAGTGTTCTTTGGTGGCGGATGCCGTTGATATAAAATCCTGGCAGCGTACCAAAAGACTACTTTGACGCGAGCGCGAGGACAGCCTCCATCGCAATCGCCCGCTTCAAAGCAACGAAATTTCCGAAGAAAGGGACCGTATTCATGAATCCCGGTGCGCAAGGACATGTATACATTTACAAATGGCCATTTATCCTGGCGTAGGTGGGCCCGGTGGCTCTGGGACATCCCTCGCGAGGCAAGAGTTTTCTGACCTCATCGGTGAAGACTGGGACATTCTGGGTTTCGACCCGCGTGGGATCAATAAGACTTCGTGAGTGTCTTCTGCCCCCCGCGCAGCATGTATTTACGGCAACGGCTGCGGTGCATAGTCCGCAGGTGCAATGCTTCGGTAGCACATCCGACTACAACGTCTTCGTCGCCAACACGGTGCTCCAACAGGGCTTCACCCTCGCTTCCTCGACAAATCTGTCCGACCCCGCAATCGAGGCACAACTTGTGCAGCAATCACGCGAGTTCCTCGCGCTCAAGAAGAGTCAGGCGGACCTCTGCGCAAAAAAACATGGGCGACGAACTGCGGTACATGGGTACCGCGACGGTAGTAAGGGACATGGACTTTATAGCCAAGATCTTCGATGGCGAGGACGCTAAGATGTGATATATATCCGCCTCGTCCACCTTGCAACATCTTTGTTGATCTTATAGCAGCAACTACTGGGGCGGCTCGTACGGCTCCATCCTCGGAGCCTACCTCGTCAACATGCGAGTTGAATGGAGCATCTATCTAACTCTTTGTTCACTTGAATAAAATACTCCAGGCTACCCGAACGTGCAGGCTTTGTTATGATCGATGGCGTTGTTGATCCGGTCAACTGGTCAAGTATGGATTCACCGTCGCAGCCTATCCGTTCCGATCTGATTATTCCTGCAGCCGAGCCATCGCACAAATGGCCTATCAACTGGCTCGCCTCCACTGAGAAGACTTATCGCTTCTACCTAAAAACCTGTTCTCGCGTGTGTGCATCAGTTGCTTCCATTATTGTGTTGCCTCAAAGACCTATCAGGCTGGACCCGACGCCTGTCCGTTGTCGGAATATCTAGACGATCCATATGAAGACATCGAGGCGCGCCTCGAATTTTTTTTCGACAGACTCGCCGTCGCACCTCTGCCCGTTCCCTTTGCATTCCGCCCCGGATTCCTTACCTCGGGTGCAGCACGCGGTAAGTCTATTTGCACAATACCTGCCTTGCGAATCAACAACTAAACAAACGGGAACAGCCCTCTTGATCATATACCTCCAGCAGCCGACGCAATGGGCTGAATCCGGGCTAGCCTTCGCGCAGGCGCTCGCGGGAAACGGCACGCTGCTGTTCAACAAACTCGGGAAGGTGATGCCGCGCTTGACTCCGCACTACGATCTCGTCCGTCTCGGCGTGACGTGTCTCGACTCGCCGCCGCCCGCGTCCCCCGCGGAAGTGCCGACGCCGGAGAACCTCGCGGCGGAAATTCTCAAGACGATGCGCGAGGTGTCCCCTCATTTTGGGGCGAGCCTGAGCGTGGGGGAGCCTGACGGCGGATGCCAGTACTGGCCCGTACGCGGCCCCGAGCGTTTCGTGGACCCGTGGAATGCCACGCTGGAATAGCCAATGCTGATAGTGAGCAATACGGTTAGTGCCTTCATTCCCCCGCGTGCGCCGAAGACAGCACGCTCATCTCATTGGTATCTACATCCCCCTAATTGGCAGATGGATCCGTGAGTGCCTCCGTTGTGTCGACATTAGGAAGGAAGGACTTACGCTTCGTGTGCGGGGGGTATGTAGGATCACACCTATCCAAAGTGGCTTGCGCATAAACTCGCCCATGCCCGATTTCACGCGGATGATCATTCAAGACGGACCTGGGGTACGTGCTTCTTTCTCTTCCCCGCTTCATTGACAGTGACATAAATATAAATGTACGCAGCACTGTTCACCTTCGCTCCCCACGTTGTGCACGGCGAAGCTCGTTCGGGCCTATTTTGCGGGAACTCTCCCTGAAAATGGGACAATGTGCGATACCTCGTACGATTTCTTCCCTGACCCGAAGAGGGGGGATCCGACTCTTGTTGAACCTACCATGGATGCAGAGGAGAAACTTCTTGCGTCAGTCCGTGCCGCTGAAGAGCTTTTGCGAGACATACGCGGGTGATATCTGATAACTTGAAGTTCGACGTGAATCTTGTTTCATTCTTTTTTTGTCAAATCCTTTTTCAAAATTTCCCCCGGTTGTTCGTGCGCAAACCCGAGTAATATTCGCTAACGGATCGATTCAGAAGATCGAATCCGCTGGGAGCCGTTGGTCTCCAGGGAATCGCTGTTTTCTCTTTTTGCCTTCCACCATGTAACGCATCTCTCGTCCATATTATTAGAATAGGTCCAAGTGCGGATATAGAACACAGCTGTGGTGTAAGTGGCCTGGTTCTTAGGGACCATCTGCGTGTTTTGATTCACAATTCTGCGTTCTGAGAAAGCTCATGCGCAATCCAAGCATCTTCTACTCTTGAGTTTCTCTCATCCATCCGGAGGGAGTGAGTCCGGGATGTATTTTCTCCGCCATGGTGCGTGTCGAGTTGTGGATTGGATAGACGAAAAGTCGCTGAAGCTAGGGGATAGCCGCCTGCATGCATGGCCCTTTATCTAGTCTCCCGTAGTCAGACTCCACAGATATTGTCTACCCTTAATCTACAGAAAGCACATCTGGTACCATCGAAATCTGACTTAATTCCTTTCATCTAGATTGGTTCTGGTGCATCTGTAAATCAAAGCCTTTCTTCAGCAAAAACAGTGCCCACGTTGGATCAGACTAATATAATTACAGAGACTTCAAGAAATGGAACAAGAAGAGGGAAACCTCAAAAGCTCGACTAACATTCGCGATCATCAATATCCCACATCCCCCCAGGTTCCTACCCAGCCGCAGTTACGAGGTTCATCAATCTCAGTAGTATTATTACAATCGAATACAGCGAAATTGACTGACCGGAAAATTCGGACCGAGTGACTGTGATGTTATAGCGTGACAAAGTTGGGATGAACCTCTCCACAGCTCTTTGTCACGCTATAACATCACAGTCACTCGGTCCGAATTTTCCGGTCAGTCAATTTCGCTGTATTCGATTGTAATAATACTACTGAGATTGATGAACCTCGTAACTGCGGCTGGGTAGGAACCTGACATCCCCCACACTCCGTACTTTCCCTAAACGGGGAGAGAGAGTGAGGTTCATGTCACAAGGTATAAATCGACGTACCCAGTTCTCGCACATGTGCGGACTATCGAAATGCAGGTGGAGGAAGTCTGCGGGCGTCGTGGAGCACATGTCACGCCAGTCGTCGCCGCCTTGCAGGTTCTCGAGGTGCGATTCGATGCGCTAATAAATTGTCGGTTCAGATGGCAGATTACTTCAACTCGCATATGCTCTGGGCAACACAGTACGCACCCTTAGACCCGATCCTGGAAAGGTGCAACCCTGCAGTGGAGATGAATGGTAAGCACAAAAAACCACACAAATACGGATGCCTCGCCGGACCTTGTCTTTGAAATTGTCGAAATGAGTAATACAGGTCGGCTCCCCATAATCGACAGTCCAGTGACCCACCACGCCACCGCAACCCTGAAAAGCCAATATCAGGGCGCGATGCGGGGAAAAATATCAATTACTCACTCTATCCTCGCACCGAAGCGGACTCAGAATCCTCATCCCGTGTATTTCGACCGCTGTCTCTGTGCATGCTTGAATAGGATCGTACCTGCGCGGAACGTTGACAATGCGCGCCGTATACTCGCGCGCCCCATGACTCAGACAGCGCTGCTCCGCCTGTAGGCCATCCCACGCAAATCCCGCCCGCACCCGGTCCGCCGCCGCCTCCCTCCGCCTCTCCTCCTCTCGCTTACTAGCCTCGCATTCTCGAGCCCACGTCTCCCGGTCCCGCATGAGCTCCTCACGCATCGCACTTAGCTCCCGGCGCTCCCTCTCGGCTTCCTTCCGCCGCCTCTCATCCTCGCGCCTCCCAGCCTCGCGTTCCCGGACCCACGCCTCTTGCTCCCGCATGAGCTGCTCGCGCTTTGCAACCAGCTCCCGGCGCTCCCTCTCGGCTTCCTTCCGCCGCCTCTCATCCTCAGCCTCGCGTTCCCGGACCCACGTCTCCCGCTCCCGCACGAGCTGCTCGCGCTTTGCAACCAGCTCCCGGCGCTCGATCGCCCACCCCGCGCGCAACGCCTCGTGTCCCGCGACCTCCTCGCCCCAAGCGCGTCTCACCCTCTCGTGGCCGTTGATTTCCTTGCCCCATTCACGGCGGATCCGATCGCGAGTAAGCGCATCCTCAACCGGGCGCCAATGCACGATGATGATTAGGAGGGCGATTCAAACGACGCCGATAAGACTGCGACGCTGCGTCCAGCTGCTCGCAGGGCCTTTCTGAGGCAGAAGAAGTGTTGTATCGCTCCTACACATACAACGGATTGAAGCGATTTTTCTCGGCAGAGGAAGGCACTGACTGGGGAGCGTCGGCGCCATCGGCGCTCGGTGCGGAGCCATAGCGGACGGACTCATACGTAGGCGGTGCTCTGGCGAGCGAGTGTGAATCAACCACGTCGACGGGGCATAGCTGGGAAACCTACGCGAGAGGGACTCTGGTTGATGAATGGACGTTGGTGTACATGGTCGCCTGGAGCAAAGGGCGTGGATGTACATAATAGAAGCCAGGCCAGGAATTAACGCTCGTGGCGCCTATTTGACCAAGCCAGAATCCGAGTGACAATGTAAGCTCCAAGGAATAGGTGCTTGTGTTTTGAAGAATGAAACAAGAGCTCAAGCCGAGGAGAATAGCGTCAATATGTACTTACAGCGTTTATAGATCACGTTGGGGATAATGCGACCGAATGGTAAGGGATCACAACATGTGAGCATTCAGAGAAGACCAGCTCGTCTGGAGCACCGAGGAATGGTTCGGCGGTCAATTCGGAGGAGAAACGACGGAACCGGGACGCGATGGACAACGAAATTGAAGATAAACATTACCGTCGGATTCTGGCGCAAAGTCCAAGGTTCAAGTTCGCGTTTCAGACTGTGGTATGACGCTGACGAAACCATGGGTTTCATTTATCAACGACCAAACATCTGAACACCATGGAACTACTTGACCTAAATGCCACCATACGCCTCGTCATTCACCCCCTGATCATGATGCGGGGGAATGGCACTGCCTGGGTGTACCTCAGGGTACCCGCCCTGGTACTGAAACTGGGGCGGGTATTGGTTGTGCGGGCTCAGATAGCCGGGTGCGCTGTAGCGCGGGGTATGGGTATTGGGATAATATGGGGGCATCAGCGGCGGCGTCGGGGTATCGTGATAGTATGTCGGCGATGGCGACGGCGGATGCACGAACGGGTATTGCCGGTATGCGTTGGTGTGGGGGTAGCCCATTGGCATGGACCGGACGCTTCCGGGATCTTCGAGCATCACGGCCGAGCGGCGGAATTCGTTAGGGTTGAATGAGATAGACTCGCGCCCGCGCCCGCGCCCGCGACGATTCCATCGGCGCTGCGAATAAAGTTAATTCGTGATACTGGGAATGGACAATTGGATTGGGATCGTACAAGGAAGAAAGCGATGAGGAGCGCTGTAACGGCAACGCCAGCTAAACTACCTGCTATTCCCGCCGTGAGCGCTGTGACATTAGAGGCCGAAGCAGGAGCGGGTGTGGAAGAAGAGGAAGCAGAGGCGGAGGGGGAAAAAGAAGAAATGGAAGATGGTGTGGCGATCAATTTCGCGGTGGTCGGCGAAGGCTTTCATAAACGGTCAACTCCTGAGAATTGAAGAGATGTTTATCAACTCACCAGTGGAGTGGTTGGTACAACGCTGTGGGTAGTGGCTATGGCGCTACTGGTAGTCGGGAGGACGCTGCTTGGACTCTGAATTGGGCATCAGGATTGGAGCTCGATAATAAAACCGTTTCGATACACACAAGGTGCACAGCAGTCGACACGGCGGGCACAGTAGGCAAAGGAGTGAGAGTGGGTATGTGGCTGACGAGGGTCGCGGTAGGTAATGTTGGGACCACCGGCTTCACCGTGGCTATTGGAGCCTTGGTTGGAAGGACAGCCTTCGCAGTGGCCGCTGGGACCGCTGGGACAGTCTTTAGGAAAACTGGGAAATGTGAAGACATAGGGGTTCTCACTGGCAGGAGGAACAACGACTGCCTTTGCAACGGTCGCCCTTGGACGATAGTGTAAAATCGGCATGTTCAAAGGGAACTAAAAGAGTGTGGCGGCGAGTACGTCGTAGAGGAAAAAAGAAGGGAGGAAAGCGGTGGGACGACACGCCAAACAAATCTGATGGTCACGTCTTTGATTCCAAGTTCAGGAGCATGTTTGATGTCAGGATGTCAACGCCAGCATGGATACGAACATTCAAATGGCATCATGTGGTATTTGTTTAGTCGGTCGTAGCAATCGTGAATCTTAGGGATAAGCTAAGTGGTCGACACGGTCGCGTGAACGAGGACGACCACGAATCTAGGTTTCCGTTGGATTCCTAGATTCGTGGGTGTGGGGGGAAGAGCCTTCGGCTCTGCCGCTCGGCCGCCTTCGGCGGCTGCGAGAGCTGGGAGGAAAGGCGACGGGGAGAGCGCGCAGACGGCGCAAAAGTCTCCGCGCGTCGACGGGTCGGACGAGCAGCTCCGAGCGGAAGAACGCCGGCTCTGAGCACGTGGAGGAGGAAAGAAGGGCGCGTAAAGGCGCGGAACCCAACTCTACCACCACGCACTGACGGAAAGCAGAAAAAAAGGAAGAGGGATGCGGAGGGTGGGCAAAGAAAGACGCGGGAGATGCGGGTATGTCGTGGTGCGAGAGCGAGTACGAAGAGTGACGAAGTCACGCTCGCATCACGACAAACCCGAATCTCATCTCTTAGCTTATCCTCTGATAACCTCAAGCCGCTCGTACCTCGCGTCGAGGTTATCTCGGAATAAGCTAAGTGGTCGACACGGTCGCGTGAACGAGGACGACCACGAATCTAGGTTTCCGTTGGATTCCTAGATTCGTGGGTGTGGGGGGAAGAGCCTTCGGCTCTGCCGCTCGGCCGCCTTCGGCGGCTGCGAGAGCTGGGAGGAAAGGCGACGGGGAGAGCGCGCAGACGGCGCAAAAGTCTCCGCGCGTCGACGGGTCGGACGAGCAGCTCCGAGCGGAAGAACGCCGGCTCTGAGCACGTGGAGGAGGAAAGAAGGGCGCGTAAAGGCGCGGAACCCAACTCTACCACCCCAGAGCAAAGCTCACCCCAGTTGGGTTGCGCCTGCGGCGCGAACCCGGCTCACCCCACACAGAGCTGAAGCGAGGCAAAAATTAGGCACGTTCAAAATGAAGGAATAAAATTCGAGAGATGTGTACGAGGGGATGGTACGAGGGAATGGTATGCGAAGCGGTATGAGTACGAGACGAGGGAGGTGGACGCTATAGATCGAGGTCTGCGCTAGGAAGAGAAATTCCTTGCGAGATCCGGAAGGCCTCGAAGGCTTTGGCGACCTCGTCGAGCTTGTTCTTGTCGTAGGCCTTGCCCACGTTCATGGGAATGATGTGCTCAATCTTGCGCCAGTAGAGGAGGAAGGCGAGGGAGGTCCAACCCCCGAGCGCTGCAACAATCTCGCATGCGACGCCGGCGAGGAGCAGCTCGGTGGAGCCTCCGATTCGGAAGCTGTGGCCGAAGACCCGGAGCAGCTTATCAGATTTCCAGATATCCGAACACCGGCGTAAGAACCAATCCTTGGTCATGGGAGACCAGTTGCCTCCGCCTGTCGAGAACGCAAAGAGGGGGGCGTCTGGGGGAACATCGGCGTTGACGCGGCAGTGGTTGGAGAAGGCCTTCTCGGGACAGAGGTCGTCTTCTCTACCAGTGAGGGTGAGGGAGCCTCCCCGTTCGCGAGTGGATTTTGTCCAGGGGATGGGGATGGTTAGGGCGGGGGAATTGGAATTAGTGTTGACGCGTTTGGTGGGTGTGCCTCTGGTGACGTGATATTTTGGGTCGAATTTTTCGAGGGAGGGGACGGTGAGCTCGCCGAGGCGACGGCAGCCCCAGAACGCCGCACAGGCGAGTGCCCAAACTGCTGCGTCGAAAGGTTTGTTGAGGTCGAGGCGAGACCTCAGCGCGATCATGTGCTCGACGGTTACCGGCCCACGTTGTTCGCGTCTGAAAGCTGTACCTTCTTTGTTGGCGGTGCGTCTGGCGAGCTCGACCCAGCGATTCTCACCCTCCCAAGGTGCGCCGTTGATGTCGTGCCATGCTTTGATACCTGACATCCATGATTTTACGGTCCCCCCCCCGACGGACCCGACATGCTCCGCAATGAAGGCCGCGAGCAGGAAGTGGGAGGCAGGCATGCGTGCGCGTTCGCCGACTTCATTTTTGTCGCAGAATTGATGGAATCGGAGCAAACCTGCGGCGTAGTTGTCGTGCGTGTCCGGGGCGTAGGAGGCGAACAAAGCCGCGTAGGTCTTGTTTACGACATCTCCGGGGAGGGTTTCTCTGAAGGCCGCATCGTGGTCAATGCCGAAGGGCGACGTCCAGGTACGAAGGCGATCTCGCGCGAGTACGTGCGGCCTGAGATCGTTGTTCTGAATCTCGTTACCAGCCTTCGGCTTTCTCGGTTTCGGTTTCTTAGCAGGCGCCTGTGGCGGGGGTGGCGAAGCGGGGCGCGGGCGGGGGGTAGGGATGGCCCGGCGACGAGGGGGAGGTGGGGGAAGGCACTCAGGCGGGCGTGCGAAGGCCTTCGGCAGGTGCGGTACAGTAGGCGCCGGAGCGGTAGTCTGCCGCGGTGGCTGCGTTGTTGCGTTGGCGAGTCTCGGGGGTGCGGACGAAGGTGTGGGGACGCTGGCGCTGGAGTTGAAATCGAGAGCTGTGAAACGGGGAACCGGCGGCTCGTCTTCTGGGTTAATATTCTTAGGCGGCGCGTCCCAGTGCGTGAAGCTAATGATATTGGGGTAAGTACGGGTACGGCGGGGGTACGGTACGCGGCAAGTACGGACTTAAACATGCTGGAAGTACGGGCGGAGGTCTGCGGGTAAGGGAAAACGGGAAAGGAGACGAGAAGAGCGGTCCTGACCACCAAGCTCGCCGCGCGAGATGGGGTCAGCCGGGTTCTCCGCGGAGCGTATGTAACGGAGTTCTAAAGTAATGTTCCTTGAGGCGAGTACGTAGTGAGAACGGCGAATGCTGAGGTTAATTTCATGGTTGCGGCTGCGGCCTTTGTCGAAGGCACCAATTACTCCTTGGTTGTCTGAGTGGACAAGGAGGTGAACGTCATGGAAGCCCCGCTCCTCAATCGCGTAGATCAGGAGCTCGATAGCGACGCATTCGAGCCAACCGATGTGACGGGAGGCCGACATGCAGGCACCTTTGCCGCGCCACGCGTCCCATCTGCCGCCCAGCAAAATGCCGATACCCCACGCGGTGGAGGCGTCGACGTAAAGGTGTTCGTCAACGAGCGGGCCGCGGGCGACGATCTGGCGGAAGGCGCCGGGTTTGGAAAGGGTCTCATCCCACCATTTGAGGGCAGAGAAGACGGAATCAGGGGGGTAGCGACCGGCGAACGTGTTGCCTTGAAAGGAGGCAACAAACGTTGACAGATCCGGGAGGTACGAACGGCCGGGTGGGTGTACGAACGTAAGGTGGCAAAGGGAGCCGTGGATTTCCATAACGTCTAGCATTTTGCATCGGTGGGAACGGAAATCCAGTACGAAACCGCGTACGCGCCCTAGGAATTTCGCGCGTTTCTTCTTGGGGAGGCTCACTCGCTTGGCCGCGATGTCCCAGGAAAAACCTATGTATTCGAAGGTTGGAGCGAAATCTTGGCCTTTCTTCGTGATTGGATGCCACGGCGTGCCCGTCGGCTCGATTCGGCGGAGGGCTTCCACTCGGTCGTAGGGGAAGGAGAAAGACGGAGAGTTAGAGGTGGGATCGATGGTAACCGAGGAGGGGAAGCGGAAATGTGCCAGGTCGTCTTCGTATCTTGGGGCAGGTTTGATGCCTTCGGCTTCCCATATCTCCACGATCGCACTGCCGATCATGCCCGCGTTGCTACTCGACGAGCAGCAGCCGAAGGGGCAGTTGTGATCGATGAAAAAACCGTTTGTACCTTGTACGACGAACCAGCGCTTGTCTTGGGGCCGCATGGGGCACGTACGGTGGAACTTTGCGATGTCGACGACCATCGCTTCAGAACCGGGCGGGGCCGTGGAAATCTGCGAGTAATGTAAACGAAAACGGTACGGGTGGTGCGAGCACGGGTACAAGGGGAACGGCGAGATGAACGGTACGTAGAACAGGGTGGAACGGGTGGTACGGGTAGAGGTACGTGTACGGGTACGAAGGAACGGGTACGAGCACGAGGAAGTAAACGGGAACGAGGAGGGGTACGGGGCACGGGTACGGGTAGGGCGCGAACGAGGAGTGGAACTCACAATCTCTGCAATCTCGGCTGCGGACGAGAATTTCGTAGGGAACTTTCCTTTATCGATGTGTGCGTTCGTGGAGGGGTGCGCCGCATCACCCTTGGAGAGGTGGCGGCAGAGGCGAAGCTTGTCGGGCTCCCCGGGGCCCTGCGGCTGGACAGCGACGATAATGGGGGAGGATTGGAAAGGCCCTTTGAGGATCGTCTCGGTCTCTTCTTTGCTGAAAGGACCGCTCATCCTCTTCGCGACGACTTCTTCTGCCAAGTATTCTTCGATAAAATCTAGATGGGCCACACAAGAGTTGTGATTGGGGAAGATGACAGTTTGTTCCAAGATGGGGAAGTCGCCCATGGGGAAGCCCTGGCGTAGATTCTGTATCAAGAAGGGGAATCGGCTCGTCAAGTTGTGTTTAGCGAGGAGGTACTCGAAGGCGTTGCTGTCATATGGGGTTGTGATGCGGTTCAGGATTTCGTCGTGCACGGGGGAGCGAGGGAACGGAAGGCAAGACTCCAAGAAAGCCACTGCGTCGCCGGCGGAGGCCTCACGCAGGGGGGTTTTGACGGCACGTCCATGAGAACCCGTGGTGGTTCTTGTTCCCACAGAAGCAGCAGAAGTGGGCGCGGAGGGTAGCATCGTGAGTGCAGCCGGCTGCATTTCCTCTGGTGTTCCAAGACCGACATAGTGTTTGTCCGGATCCCTGCGCATAAATGTCGGCGCCGCGTCCGGCGCAGAACAGGGGGGTGCCGTCAGAGAACGCTGTTGCGGTGCAGGCGTCGAAATGGTGGCCTCGGGTCGCGCATAGGAGGCAGACGGAGGTCGAGGCGTCACCGCCGCTGCCGCCCTGAAAGGGAGCGCCGCCTCGGCCTCCGCCGCGACCGCGCCCTGCCCCGCGTCCGCCGCCTCTGCCGCGGCCGTTGGGCACCGAGGCGCCGCGCGAGGGGTTGCCGCCTCTGGAGGAGGAGCCGGGGTTATGGTCGCCGGGATCGCCTAGACTTTCCTGGATACGCATTTCAACGATCTCGCCCTGCAGCTCGCGAGAGTACAGGTCGTAGTTGTATTCAAAAGGGCGCGAGACATATTTTTTGCGTAGTTTGATATCGGTGGCGCGAATTGCCACGAAATTCTTCTCGGCGTGTTCTGCGTTGGAGAAAAAACCGAAATGCGCGTTCCAGCGGATGTGCTGCGCCGAGTCAGTGCCGTACAGGAGCTCCATGAAGGCCACGAAGTTGCGCGCGGCTTCGAGCCATTGCCCGCGATCCATCGAGTCTTCTCTGAGGTGTTTCGATTCGAAAGCGACCGTGTTGAGGACGCGGGGTTGCTTCTCACCAGGGCCGGCAGCATTGAGCTTGACGGTGTCAAGCGTCGTGGCGTTGGAGTTGATGATCTCTAAGTTAGGGCACGTGAAGAAGGAGAGGGGGATGTGGACGTCGTTGTTGTGAAGCTCGTGGAGGCAGGCGTGGAAAGCGACGGGGAGACTCATACCAGGACGGATTGCAATCTCCTGGCGGATTCTCTTCGCCGCCGGTCTCGCTTCTGACTTCTCCTCCTCGTCTCTCGGGCGTTTGTTCCCGAGCGTGGTGAACGACTTCAACAGGGCTTTCCCGGACGCGGGCGAGAGCTTTCCGAGTACCTTGTGCAGACGCGTCGTCGGCGTCAGGTCGTCTTCGTCATCAGAGACCGTGATCACGGACTCGAGGTCGGACGCGTCGTCGGGGTGCGCGGCCGCGTCGTGTAAGTGCTGGGCGTGTTTGAGGTCTCTGACCGCGTTCCGCTCTTTGATATCTTTGTTCATCTTAGTCTTAGTCCTCTTAGGGAGCTTTGCGAGAGCTAGGGAAACGTCGGCGGAGAGATGCGTCCTCCTCGTCCGCACGGGGGGAGGAGGAGGTTGCGGGGCTGAAGAGCCCGACTGACCATTGGAAGAGGTCGAGGTGGACATCTGGGTCATACGGCGGCGGGAAGGACTCAAAGAAAGACGCGGGAGATGCGGGTATGTCGTGGTGCGAGAGCGAGTACGAAGAGTGACGAAGTCACGCTCGCATCACGACAAACCCGAATCTCATCTCTTAGCTTATCCTCTGATAACCTCAAGCCGCTCGTACCTCGCGTCGAGGTTATCTCGGAAAAAGGTTGGTCTCTTAAGTACAATTAGATGTTGCAATGCAGCAAAGGCCCTCCGGGCACCTGGCCCACAACCAACAATTGGTTATACGGACGGCAAACCCGCCGGATATCCCGGAATGATCCGGGTATACGTCATCCGCGTCGGCTGAGGTCGGCTGTCAATCTTCGAGTTATCCGATGATCCGGCATGATCGGAAAAAGGTCTATTTACGTTTGAGACTCAGCGACTTTGAGACTCAGTGACTCTGAGTCTCAGTCGAACGTTCACTCATACATACCTTGTACTTATGTTGAGTGGAGAGGCCCGCCGCTTAGCCGAATGTAACATCATGTTGACGCGTACTGCAATCGGATTTTTGCTTCATGATTGGGATGGGAGTTCAAGTGCACGAAGAGATGGTCATAGTAGTTGTTGGGGCCAGCGCTGCCCAAGGTTGCTCGCTCAGCCGAAAATAAATAAAGGTGAATTCCGAAACCTCACCGCATCTCACTCCGTTCTGATACCGCCCCGTTCTCCTTGAACGTCGATTCTGCGCGATGGTCAGAATATCCGGCCAGAATCGACGACGATGTAGATAGCCTTACAATGAGCGGTTGTAAGATGAGAACTAACGCGTTCTCATCTTCGCCTGAAATACTCGAACATTTTGGAGCTTCAGGGCACGTCGAGTGTCAGTAAGTACTTACAAGCGGGTATCGAGTGCGAGGCCCACCTTTGGTCTCTACAGATTGTCTCTTCTCAACGAAGTTCTCTGCAGTAATCCAGCAGTCCGTGCCCTCTCCGCTCCAATGTCCCAATCACCTGGAGAAGCACGGAACGGGGATCCATAGTGCAAGTCGCGGAGACAAGCGAGAACGAAGACACCAAGCGAGCCGCAATGAACCAGAAACAACCCTTGGAAAAGAGGACGGTGATGACCCACCCTGGGCCCTTCTGCGTAATTGATGGACAGATGTGCCATTGTCAGACAAGGGCGTACAAGTCGGACGGCCAAGAGTCATCATCGGGGGCGTGCTCGTCGAAGACATCGAGGTTATGTTTTCGAACAGGGTGCGGCGAAGTGCAGGCCTAAAAATGCCCAGAAACAAGGCTACAATAGAAGTCACTCCCGCTGCACATTGAGAGTACTTGAACCGAAGCATCCTTTCTAGAAGGGCGAAGATAAGTGCTGAATGTGGTCATGCCAGAAGGAACTTGGTTCGAAATCCGCCATAGCCAGAAATATATCAGGAGCTATTCGAGGTTTACTTTTCAGTAAGGGGCCAGGTGGTGCACAGACATAATTTTGTAGAGGAGAGGTTCAGTCCTGCCGGCCGAAGAGACATGAAGTAACTGTGTGCAGTTGAACTCTTGCTCTTACCATGTTTTCACGCTGAGCGCACAGATATCCAATGGCAACCGTACATACCTTCTTCACCCAAAGTGCCTCTTGCTTTTGCGTCCCGGTGGGGAGACGGTAATAACCGGCGTATATGGCTCGGTAAACGATTTGCTATTATGCTTACATTGTCTGTCGACCAACCGTCAATCGCCCATATCCCAATCATCTCCGTCCCGATGATCCCCATCTCCGTCCACATCTACCCTATCCCTCTCATCCAATTCTACACCCCGCCCGCGCCCGCGCCCCCCTTGCTCCATGACACCCGCCAGATCCGTCACCGGCACGCCCACACCCATCACCGTGACGCGCTCTAGTTCCGCATCCCACCGCGCCTTGCTCTGGAAGAAACGCCGTTTCGCATGCTTGGTGCGGCCAACGCCGGCGCCGGCGCCAGCCAAACTGCGGACGGGGACATCGACGTACCGATTCGTCAGTATGCTCATGCGTTTTCTCCGCGCCCTCGCCGCCCCCGCCGCGGACGCGTCGTCCGACGACCACGAGTCCTCGTCGTCGTCGTCGGAAGAGGACTCCTCTGAGAGAGCGGAGCCGGGCTCTTGTTGTAGGTTATACACGTACCGCGCGTGTTCTAGCATATGATAGATAAATGAACAAGGCCGGACCGAAAAGGAAAGGGAGACGCACGCGCCAGCCTCTCGTCTAACTCATCCCTTGCCTCATCCTCGTCACGCCCCCTTCGTGCGCCGCCGAGCCCCAAATGCGCGCCCACACTCTCCCGCGGCACATCATGCATCCCAACACTCGGCGCACCCCTGCTCCCGAGCTGCTGCAGCTGCTCCAGCGCGCGCTCCCTCACCCGGTCCAGCGCCCCATCCCTTAAATTCAGATCCTCCATATTACTCTGCACGACCTCGAGCCGATATCGTGGCCCGAACCACTCAAAGTACTCGCTCCACGGCAAATTCACGTCAATCTCCCGCTCGATGCCGAGGGCACAGGCCGTCTCGTACGTCCACGCGCGCGCGACGTTCTTCACGGTATACCCGCCTCCGCCGAGGAGTATGAGGGGGAGGTTCTGCTTGCGCATGAACTGCACGCACGCGGAGTGCCCCGCGAGCGAGAGGTTGAACCCGCCGAGCTTGTCCCCGGAGAGCGAGTCCGCGCCGCACTGCAACACGACGGCGCTGGGGCGGAACACCTCCAGGATCTTCTGCATCACGGGCTCGAACACGCTCTTGTATGCCTCGTCCGTGATCCCGTCGTCCAGGGGCACGTTCAACGAGTAGCCCTTCCCCCTTCCGCGGCCGCGGTCATCTTGCGTGCCCGTCCCCGGGAAGAACTCGCCGTATTTGTGGAAGCTCGCGGTCATGACGCGGTCCGTGGTGTAGAACGCCTCCTCCACGCCGTCGCCGTGGTGGATGTCGATGTCGATGTACAGGACGCGCGCGTGGGTGCGCAGGAGCTCGAGGATGCAGAGGACGATGTCGTTTATGTAGCAGAAGCCCGAGGCCTCGCCCTTTTTCGCGTGGTGCAGGCCGCCGGCCCAGTTAATCACGATGTCCGCGGCGCCGCTCGAGATGCGCTGCGCGGCTGCGATGGAGCCCCCCGCGGAGATGGAGCAGAACTCAAAGACGCCTTCGAAGGCGGGGTTGTCGGGTAGCTCGCCGACCAGGACTGGCTCGAAGTAATAGATAAGTTGCGAGATCAGGCACGAAAATTGGTACACGCACAGAGCATCCCCCCGTGTGTAAGCTCCTCCGCCGTCTCTGGCGTGACCCGTGCGAGGAAGTTGATGTATTCGTCCGTATGGAAGGCAGTCATTCTCTCTGGAGTCGCGCGTTTTGCGCGCTACAGCTCATTGGTGCCGTTTTGCTGCAGATAATAATGCAAGACAGCTCACCAGAACGTGCATCTTGGGGAGCATACCGTACGCGCTGACGAGGTCGTGGGTGACGCGTACTCGGTGTGGCTTCATCGGGTGTCCCAGCCCGTACGTGTACCCACCCACATCGGCTACAGACGTGGATGTGAGCAAGAAACTTGGAATGAGAGCTGCGTGCGACACACGATCGTAATAGTATGCTACTCTGCGCTTCGACATTGAACGAAGCCTCGCGTCCGGTGGGTAGGAGCGTTGAGGAGGACACGAGAGGGAAGAGAGCAAAATGGAGGAAGACGTGATCGAGGCGGAGGTTTGTCCTTGTTTGTCCTGTTCTGACCTTCGACTCGCACCCTTCGCACACGGACTTGATGGGTTCCTCTGCAGGAGAGATTCTCTGAATTCGTATGAAGCATAGCGGGTCACTTTCTGCAGGCGCGATTTGATCTCGAGGACGATGTCGCCGTCGGGGAACCAGAGTTCAAAGATTGTACATTTATTGCATGGCTAATACTTCGCCTCAGGATAGTCTGTATACCCGATTCGGATTTCATTGTCGACACCCTCCGCAACGTACACATGCTCGATGTCGGTCACGTTATCGAGCGCCTTCCCCGCCTTGATGCGCCGCGCGACATCGGGCTGAACAACCCGATCAAGCCCATGACCACGCCCGCTGCCTTCCCGCTTGCCACGAGCTCCTCCGCTTCCCGGGCGTTAAGCTTTTGTTAACGAAGAGGGCATGTTTGTCAGGAAAGGGCGAAACGTCTCGACGACATCGTTTTCCGTGCCGCGTTTCTTGCCTGAAAATATAATATACGGCGCGTGGTTTTGTTGAGAAAATGGATAGACTGGTGACAAGAGACACTGACCGTCGTACGAGGGGTTTTCTACGTAGTGCACCAGCGCCAGGGGCAGCTTGTCTACCTCGCGCAGCAGATATCCAAAGGTATCGATCGTCTCCTGGAATGGCATCCTCACATCGTTGATTCCGCCCGCTAGACAAGCACAACCCAACATTCGTGTTAGCAGCTGCGAGACCTCTTCTCATGGGAAGAAAAGAAACGCACCAGGACTGAATTTTATGGCAACGTCGGGGACCCAGACCTCGATCAGCTCTTTGAGGATCTCGAGGGCGACGGTTCTCTGGGCTGCTTCCCCACTTGTCGGTGTGATGGTTAGACGTTGAGTCAAGGAACTGGTGGACTAGGTAGGCATTTGTGCCGTGTACTGCAGACCGACCGTCAATTGATAAAATACCAATAGGGAAACGCCCGCATACTCAACCCCGTCAAACCCGGGCTTTTTCGCGTTAACGGCAGCTTCTTTGAATTGCACAATCCGGATGATGGGATTGGGTGGCTGGAGAGTTGCCAGATGAGACATGCGTTCAGTAAATTTCACTGTTACGAATCCAGTGGATCCGGGGAGGAACCGGAAAATGTCCTCCGCGGGCAGCGAGTGCAACGGCGCGTAAACGGGCTAGGTATGTGAATTATTTAGTTCGTCCCACACACATACTTTTGCAAATTTACCATACCAGCAAGTGTTTGCTGAGGAGCATCCAGGTGGATAGATCAGCCCACCATATGGAAACATTCAAGTAGATCTGAGGCCCGCACGACGGAGTACACTTACCGTGCAAGAGCTGCATCGGACAAATGAGTCTTTGCCAGCCCCAGTATATTTATTGAAGACGAACTTGACAATATATTTTCTCACCCACCTCACGAACGGTGTCGGTGATCTTCTTCCACGCTGCGGATTGGACTTGATTCTAAATTCCGGGTGCGGCATTTCGGTACTTTTTTGTGGGTTCTGAATTAGCACAGAAACATTGGTGACATGCCGACACCTACCCTGGATGATCAAGCCTGCTCCACCAATTGCCCACTGGACAGAGTACCGGACACAACAACAGGGTAAATAGAGCTCGCTATGATGTTTTCAACCCTACCACAAGCAACATGTGGGTGTAGTACAGGACTCCATTCAAGAAAAAAGAATAAGATTAGTTGTTGACTAGCGTTCCGAAAGCTTTATTAAAGTTAATCCCAATCCAGATTCTTGGTCTCGTCGGCAGCAGCACCCTTGCCAAGAGCATACTCTGCTAGCACCTGCTCCCGCAAAAAGGGATAAAAGATACTGGTAGGTGGTGGTGGTCTCGCCACCAGTGGCACAGCACATATAGGCAGTGCACGGACCAAATCTTTCCTCGACAACCCCTTGTCGATGAGCTGTACCACACAATGAGGAGTACCCAAGATGTTTGTGATTTCTGCATCAATCTTTGGGAGGTCATCAAACTCGTAGTGGGACCCAGGGTGAATGGAAGGTGATGGTTCATGGTCAGGATGGGACCGGAGCATCCGGCGCCCTTTAGGAGTTCTGGGGGCATGGGAGGCAGGGAGGGAGGTGATGTTTGGGCCTGAAATCATCCGCATGAAGCGTGGGGTAGAGTGGAGTGTGACTGAGCCAATGAAGAGGCTGCCTAGTTGGATATCATTGGAGAGTGGAAGTGGTGGTGGTGCCCAAATGTGAGTGGGAGGGAGTGGCTCCCACCTGGGACACAGTATTGGATCATTCAGGTCAATGTCTCGGCCAAGAAGATCTGCATGCTTTTCCTTGAGATGTGTGATAAGATCTCGGCTGCGGGTGAAAGTGATCCTTGGTGGTTGTTGAAATCCAAGACTATGTGGGGCACAATTGGTAAAGGGACAAGGAAGTGGCCAGTTCTTCATGTGTGCATTTTCAATGTGTGCTTGAAGTGATGCCACTGAGCCATGCAACTTTGCACTGCATTTGCTGAGCTGGCATATGTACTGTGCCCCACCATTGGGAAGCTGGAAAACTGTATCAGAGGCATGTCTGCAGGAATGTGTGGTCTTTACACCAACCCTGCGGCTATAACAATGCTTGATTTGATGCTAGAAACCAACCAAGAGCAAGATTTCAGTGTAAAATAATGCAATAGTGGCAGACCAGGAAAGGGAGATGGGTCGAAGGAATAATAGACATGCACCCAGTCAACAGGATGTCTTGCTCAATTGCTTTTGGAATGAAGAAGAAAACACTCACCCTATGAAAGGCCTTCCAGCAGCCAATCTTCTGACCACAGATCCCCATTTCTGAGCCCTTCCCTTCCTTGTGTCTAGTGCGCACCAATGCATCACACGGACTCAAGACCAGGGTAGATTTTGCCAAATCCACAACACTGTCAGCTGAAATGGTTATTGTTGATCTCTGTCTGATGGTGAGTATCATTCTCTGAGGATTGGGCCCCATATCTGGGATTCGTGGCACGTCCGAATGGAAGGAGCACTGAAGAGAAAATGTTTAGACAGATAGTATGACATCACAGCTTAGTGAGCCAAGCCTCGTGACCATGTGATCTTGCACAGCCCACCACAATTTAGAACAAACAATCCACGTTAAACATGAACACTTTCACACTTTCACACCGTGACTTTGTCAATTTTGGGCCACCCAAAGTTTACAGCTAACGTCAGTACCGAAGGCGCGAACAGAAATTTATTGTTTTGGGATGTTTTCAGAGAATTGTCAGTAACTCACCCAGTTCTGCACCGATTTGCATGAAAC
This sequence comes from Mycena galericulata, assembly GCA_029289565.1. NCBI lineage: Eukaryota > Fungi > Basidiomycota > Agaricomycetes > Agaricales > Mycenaceae > Mycena > Mycena galericulata. The sequence goes on along the minus strand of JARKIA010000208.1, from coordinate 146,219 downwards.
CTAGGTAGATCGGTCGGGCTAATTCATGCGCAATTAGTGATAGAAACTAATTTGTGAAAATATTGTTTATTAGGTAATCTGTGGTTTTGGGCTGTTTTTGGGCTGAATTCTGTCTAGCATGCCCAGAACATGTCCCAGTGACCCAATATTTTGAGACATACAACATGTGTACCTGGAACGATATGTCATAAAACCAGAAGTAAAGATAATTGGGTTTTACTCCTGTAGCTGCATTGGAGAAATTTGGTAGCTTTGGCATTCAGAAATATTGTATGGATTGCATCGATTTATTATTTTTCTATCATTCTGGCCTTATGACAAGTTCCTCCACACATATACTTTGTCCTTCCCAAAATATTAGGTCACTGGGACATGTTCTGGGCATGCTAGAAAGCATTCAGCCCGAAAACAGCCCGAAATCACAGATTACCCAATAAATAATATTTTCACAAATTCGTTTCTATCACTAATTGCGCTTGAATTATCCCGACAGATCTACCCAGGTTTCATGCAAATCGGTGCAGAACTGGGTGAGTTACTGACAATTCTCTGAAAACATCCCAAAACAAGAAGTTTCTGTTCGCGCCTTCGGTACTGACGTTAGCTGTAAAGGCCGCCGAAGTCAATGCCGAAACAACGAGTTTTTTTTGTAAAGTTTTGAGCCGACCAAAACGGAACATTAGGGACTTTCAAAGCTCAGATTTCGAGCTCATTTCGACTTCATTTCGCCTTTATTTTGTTTCTATTTCATCTCATCCGGGATCCCCGAACCGAACCTCGGCAAGAGCTCTATTTTGGCATCATCCTCGAGGATCAGCAGAGTATGAACTACAGTACACACACCTCGAGGACATGAAATAGAAACAAAAATGAGATTGAAATGAAGTCGAAATGAGCTCGAAATCTGAGCTTTGAAGGTCCCTAATGTTCCGTTTTGGTCGGCTCAAAACTTTACAAAAAAGCTCGTTGTTTCGGCATCAATTTCGGCGGCCTTTAAAATCACAAGTATCAAGGCTAATTTCTGCCCACTTTTTCTTCCACTTAAAATTTCTCATTTTGGATCAAACTAAAAGTGGCCCAAAACTGATGAAGTCACGGTGTGTTTGAACACACAAAGCTTTGATGGGAGGCGAAGGATTACTGGATGACCCCAGATCACCATCGCTAGCTGTTGCTCCACATTTTATTCTATCGGTCAGTTCTCCCTCACATAATACTGATCACTTGGTGATCTTGTGAAAGTTCAGTCAATCTTGCAGGTCCCCTGAAAATGTGAAGGAGATGCAGACCATAAAGGTAGACCTCAGTGGTGGATGACAGCTGGTCCATGCCAGATCTGATAATCATTAAATGTCACTGATTTGGATTTGATGTGGAACTGGTTCTGATGCCTCACGTATATGGTCTCCGTGGCCGGTTCAACCTGGTGTGAGTTCAAATTCCCAACATTGGTTGAACAACTCAATTTTTACAGTGAAAAAACTGGTGAAAAAGTGCATAATTTCCTTGGCACACAATGCAAGTCCAGGTTTTCTATGCTCAAGAGCAAAATCTTGAACTGACAGCCTAGCCTGCTCACAGTGATGGATAAAGGTGTTGCCTTGTTGAATTATGAGGGAACCAACCCAAGTATACATAGCTCGAATATTTTCTTTATGCAATATCAAGTAAAAACAACTCTTTTCACTCATGCCCTGCAGCTATAATCCTGGTGTCCACTATACACTTTGTACCGAGAAAAATGTTGTGGGTACAGATCATCTGCTATGAGCCTTCTCAGCAGATGGTTAGTCATCTGCAAACACTGCCAATTTGTTTTTGAGATGAATAAGATGGAGCATTTGGATTACATGTGCTCAGTCATCACATTGCCCGTGGCTTGAGCATAGGAAGCCCAAGGATGAGACAATATGAATGACACTGCTAGTGCTAGTTTGATAATACCAGAACCACCAAAAGAAAGGCAAATAGAGGTTGCACAAAAGCCATTTGAGCTATTAAACGGTGAAATGGTGCACTTGTCTATGGTCTTGAAAATGTGACTGCTAATGAATGATGCTCTAACACCACACAAAACAACCAACACACAAACATACACAATGCTACAATTGAGTTCGGGTCACCCTGAAGTATACAGGTAAGATTGAACCTCTCAAAGGATTGGATTAAAGGGAAAGTTGTGTACAAAGGCCTATTATCAATGACCGGGTACTGGGCCACCTTAGGTTTATGGCTAGTTCTCGAGGGCCATACTATCCCTTACCAATCCACTGTGTGGTGGAGTGAAGGCCGGTATCCTGTGAATGGTTCAAGACCATTTTCACGAATCTACATGGGGTGTTGATGGACCGGTGAATTTCTTTCCGCCGGTACCCCCAACAGATGCAAATACTAGCTAACGGGCCACCCCATCAAACTGAGTTCCGCAGGCCGAAGCTGGCAGTCGATTTGTTCAAGAATGATATTGGGAAGTACTAGGGAGGATTTAGTGTACTTCCTGCGCACCCTGAAGCAATGAGATGGCCAAAATAAATTGCCTGAGACGGCAGCAGAACTAGCGGATTCGCAGATCCCAGACTACATAGGCGCATTGTCAGGACCAGCAGCTGCAGTGGCCCCAAATCAGAGACATATCATTTTATATGAAGCATTTCAACATACTAGGACCTCCACCCTCATTCTGGGATGTCTCTAGCTCTCAAATAAAATTCAAATGTCTCGGGCACCGAATTTGGGTGGTTTGAGATAACGGACAGCAGTGAGAAGGGAATTGATGGGGAAAAAGTAGGAGCACACACCGAGCTGGAGTATTCCCAACTTCATAAACCCTTGCTAAATTCCAGACCCATAGCATGGATGGGTCGCGCACTGGGGACATGGCCAGCCTGAGGCACTCAGGATTGAAGCCACAGTGTATCCGTACCATAGCAAGAGTGTATGGTGCAAATTGGCCCTAAGGTCTATCAGGAATTTAAGGCCTGCATCGTGCGAGTATAATGAGCCCAGGAGGTCGTTGAAAGACGAAGAATTGGCAGAGAAAGAGGGAGAGGAAGAATAAATCGGCAAGAAAACATCGGTCGGAGCCCTTCGGCGGATAGTGCACGTGCCATAACTTTTGATATGAACATCACTTTCGGGTGAAAAACGGTATGAACCTTCGAAGGAGGTCCCACTCCATCCCCAACCCCAAACCCAAACATTTTAGGAGGTCCCGCCTCAATAGATGCCAAGTGGCCCACTACCTAGTGTGGCCCGCTAGCCAGTCGCAGATAATAGTGGGACTTCACAATAGCTACAGTAGTCTTTGAACTACTAAGGAGATACAAACTTTGACACAAAGTTGGCAAGGGGGAGAGGGAAGATGACTCCTAGGACTCAATCATTGAGCTTTCAGAGGGTTTGTCTAGGCCAATCTTTGGTCCTAGGACAGGGTTTTCTACACTCGGGCAGACTCAGGAACACTTGGGTTCTGATTTCACAACTTAGACTGTCACTGAACACTCAGGAACGATGCTAACAGTTGACCTGTGGTAACGACCAGCAGGAACCTTTCGCTCTCAGGGTATTGGTACGACTCAGCGTGAACTCAGCACAAGCACTCCACGAATGCCAACAAACAACACTTCAATTTGAACTGCACACAAAAGAGACATCTAATAATGAATCTCTGCGGGAAGCCCAGACAACACCAACACCTTTATGTAAGCTGGACCCAAACTGGCAGCAATATGGGGCAGGGGATGCAGTACTGGAATGCAGATTTTTACAGGCCTTTTATACTACACACAGAAAACAAACAGTAATGATAAATGAGTAATGGAGCAGGGGTCTCGGGACAATAAATATAAAAGTACAATGGCTGCCATCTTGATTCATGAGTCCTAGGACTGGATCGTCATCCGAATTTGTCCTCCTAGGACCCATATACACTAAGTGAACAAAATAAATGTCCGATGGGTGTTTGGGGTCATTTCTGACCTGAATCGCTCCAAATAAAAATGTGCTATGAGCTTTGAGCAATTTCTTAAACAAAAAAGTGATTAACAGGGATCAACTCAGCTGAGTCTCCCTACCAAGTCAGACCATCACTCGAGTTTTTATTTTATTTTTCTAAAAAAAGTTGAGACTTATGGTTCACAAATGCCCTGATCCCAAATCAAACAGGTGCCAACTGGAGATTTTTTTCAGAGTCTATAGTAGGGGCAGTCAGAGTAGAAATTAAATACCCGATTCTGGGTCGATTCTGACGGCGATTCTGAGACGATTCTCGGAATTATTTTAAATCAGAATCGCCGAGAATCGATGTAGAATTGCCTCTGGAGTCGATTCTACATCGATTCTGCGGCGATTCTGCGACGATTCTGGGTCAATTCTGATTTTCGACGATTCTCTCATGCTTAAATAAATCAGAATCGCCGTCAGAATCGACTGTCAGAATCACCTCAGAATCGACAAGAATCGTCTACTCTGACTGCCCCTAGTGTGGGGGTGCAGACCATCTGAACAGGGCTTGTATGGGGCCTTTCGTAGGTGAGTACAAATAAGGAAGTCGAATCGGAATTGGTAAACAATGTGCCAGAGGAAAAAATAGAGAGCAAGATGGTTGAAAGACAAGAGGAAGGGGCAATGGATCTAATTTGATATTTGCTAGACTCTATTAGCACACTGAAAGTTGAACCATGCAGAAACAAAGCTAGCTTGCTCTCAGAAATGGCATAGACAGACTGAAATTAATGGTGGTTGGTTCTACACTAGAGTTTTTTTTCTCAAAAGAAAATTGAGGTGAAAAAAAAACTGGTTCCTCCGGAGGCCCTGATCCTGAATTGAACGGGTGCCCACTGGAGAAAGTTCCTGGGATGCATAGTTGTGGGTGCAGACCCTCTGCTACAGGACTTGTATTACACATTTTTTAGGTGGGTGAAAGTCCAATTTAAAAAAAAATTGAGATGGAAGAAAAAAAATGGTTGAATCCCTGATCCCGAATGGAACGGGTGGTCCCCACTAGAGAAATTACAAAATGACTTATAGTGTGTAGGTGCAGACCATCTGCCACAGGGCTCGGAGAAGGTTTTCGTAAGTGGGTCAAAGTACGGTTTGAAAAAAAGTTGAGGTGGAAAAAACAAACTAATTCATTTGGAAGCCCTGATCCCGAATTGAACGGGTGCCCACTGGAGACAATGTAAACAACTCATGTACACACTGTGGGTGCAGACCATCTGCTACAGAGCTTGTATTTGGCATCTGTAAGTGGGTGAAGGTATGGATTTCGAAGAAAAAAGATGTTCGTTTTATCTTAAGACCCTGATCCCGAATCGAACGGGTGCCCACTAGAGATGTGCTTGGGCGCATATAGTGTAGGTGCAGACCATCTGCTACAGGGCTTAGAGTAGGTTTTCTTGTAGGTGGGTCAAAGTACGGAATTCAAAATCAGATTCGTGAAGAGAGTAAGAGGGCTGAAAGCTGTAGTACAGCAATATTAATCAAGTTCTTGTTCTTCTCCCGCGATTATATATTCCTGGCAACAGCCTTGGGATTATCATCTCTGGCTGTAGATACAGCCTCTGCTTGGTATATATACAACTGTCTTTTGTCCGCGCTCAGCCTGCAGGACGTGACTCGACAATCAGTTCTGGGGTGGTGGCCCAGGTGAGCCTTACTTCACTACTCTCTTGTTGGTTTCGTACTCACCTAGCTATAGTTCTGACCTGAATTAGTTTCTATTTACAGACATCTGACGACGAGACCTCCCCGGATAGGTAAATTGAGATCCACAACTGTCATCGGGAGTGAGATCCTGTCCGTCGCCATCACGGTCGCTGATGAATCGCTTCTCCCGGGCCGTCAATGTCATATATGCACACATACACAGCCAAACACCGACCCACTCGTATCCTTCTTTCCGTCTTCCCTCCTCAAAGCAAGTTCCCGTCAAGAACTCGCAGTCCCCGATGGGCGCCTGTGCTTCGCAGCCGGACCGGGCCTCGAAGGCGCGCAGCGACGAGATCGACCGCCAGCTGGACGAGGACTCGAAGCGGTACAAGAAGGAGTGCAAGATCCTGCTCCTGGGCAGCGGGGAGTCGGGGAAGAGCACGATCGTGAAGCAGATGAAGATTATACACCAGGAGGGGTTCTCCGGGGAGGAGCTGATGGCGTTCCGGCCGGTGATTCGGGGGAATGCGGTGGATTCGGCGGGGGCGGTTGCGAGGGCGGTGCGGCGGTGCGGGATGGAGGGGGCGCTGGGGGAGGAGGGACGGGCCGCTGTTGGGGTGATTATCGGGGTGGTGGGGGAGGAGGAGGAGCAGGGTGGACAACCGGGAGAGGGCAAGAAGGTGGAGCTCAGGCGGGAGATGGCGAATGCTATCGAGGTGTTGTGGCGGGACCCTGTCACTGCCCGCGTCCTCGACGAGCATGGCAGCGAGTTTTACTTGATGGATAGCGCCGCATAGTCAGTTCCTTTCTTTCACTCTTTATTCGACATCTGACTGACACGCACGCAGCTTCATCTCCGCCATCCAGCGCCTCGCGGACTCGGAGTATAAACCCACAGAGGAGGACGTCCTCCGCGCACGGGCGCAGAGCACCAGCATCACCGAGACGCGCTTCAATATGGGCGGGCTCTCGATCCACATGTTCGACGTTGGTGGCCAGCGCTCCGAGAGGAAGAAGTGGATTCATTGTTTTGAGAGGTGAGTTCTGTTCTTTGAGCGACGCCCGTTTTGGGGTATGATTCGCGTGCGGCTTCCCACTTGATTCGCGTACGGCGTCCCAGTTGACTCCGGACGGCGTCTCTCCAATGGGGCATCATGACGCCTGTCGACCTTTGGCGTTATCTTTCTTTGCGCCGAGGCCGGGGGTCGCCTTAGACGCCGTCTCCGTTTTGACCGCGGCGACGTTTTCTTTGAGCTTTGTCTCTCTCGTTTTCTCCTCAACTTCGAAATGCGAAACACCTACACCCGTGCTGACGACTCACCTGCAGCGTAACGAGCATCATCTTCTGCACGGCGCTGAGCGAGTACGACCAGGTGCTGTTGGAGGAGAAGGGGCAGGTGCGTTTGCGTTTTGCGTTTTGCGACTCTGGCTCTGCCTTCCACGTCGACGTCGACATCCACGTCGACATCGCTCGCTACATCCTGCCCTACCGACCTTTTTTTTCACCCTCCTGCACCCCCGCACTCCTTCCTTACCCCTCCCACCCTCATCCTCACCCTCGCCCTTGTCTCTTCGGCCCCTTCCTTCCTCTCCTCTCTTCCGCTCCCTCACCTCTATTCCATATTCCATGTCCGGCCCTCGTCCTTTCGCATTTCGTCCTTCAGCTCCGCCCCTGTCCCTTCCTATAGCACCCTCTGCCTCCACCTCCCCCCACCTTCGTTTTCCGCTTCTCGCTCGCTCCCTTTCTTCCTATATCGATTCCCTCCTGTTCCTTCCTTTCCTGTCCCAGGTCTCTCTTTACGCCCCTCCCTCCTCCGCTTCGTCTCAGTGCCCACTCATCCCTCCCCTCATTCCCCGCGTCTCTGTCGTCCGTGTGCCCTTGTTCCCGCCTCTCTTCGCCGTCCCACCGCCTCCACTCTGGTTCCCTTTTAACGTCCCGCGTACACGTACACTATTCTCTTACCTATTTGCCGTCCCTCGCTCGCCTCCCTCCTCTCGTTCCCCCTCTCCCTTTCCTTTGGCCTTACCCTACCCCATGTTCCCCTTGTTCTCATTCTCCCCGGTCTCGTTCTCGTTCTCGCTCTCCCTCGCCATCCCCCCCCTTCTCCCTATTCACTTCTGCTCGCGTGCCCACTCATTCCTCCCTTTTCCTTTTCCTTCTCCCCTCCTTCCTCCCTCTTCCTGTACCTCCCCGCCCCCGCTTCGGCGTCCTCCACTCTCCGACCTTCCTATCCCGCCGTACCTCCCAAGATCTCTCCCTTGCCTCCCTCTCCCTCTCCCTCCCCCTCCTGCTCTCCATCTACCTCTCTTCTCTTTTCCCCCTTCCCTCCCCCCCTCCCCATTTACCCCCCCCCCCCCCCCTCCCCCTCCTCCCCATCTACCTCTCTTCTCTTTTCCCATCTCCCTCCCCCTCCTCTCCTTCGCTCCCCCTCCCCCTCCCTTCCTCACTCACACTAACTCCCTCCACAGAACCGCATGCGCGAGTCCCTCGTCCTCTTCGAGAGCGTGATCAACTCGCGCTGGTTCCTCCGCACGTCGATCATCCTCTTCCTCAACAAGATTGATGTGTTTCGGGGGAAGCTTGGGAAGGTGCGTTTTGCGGTCTTATCGTTTTTTTTTTTGGGGGGGGGGGGAGTGTTTGGGTCCCGCGATGCGAGCACACGAGCTTGCATGCTCTGATTTTGGTTTCTTGGTGGTGTGCGTTCTTTGCGTGGGTGCCTGAGGAGAAGGGCTCAGTCGACGGGGAGTGCACTATGGGCGGTGTACAAGAGTATCGCATGGGCGTGCGCCGCTCGGTGCGGGCGCGCGGCCCAGCGCCTCTGGGACCGCTACATACATGCTCATGCGCATCCGTGATTGCCTGCGTGGGGTGGGCTGGAGGCTTTATCTGAGTTGCTGGTCCGTCCGCGTCCGTGTCGATGCGGGTGTGATCCTGATCTACACTTTGTGGGTGTGATCTGCGCTTTGCGACTCCCGATGCCGTAGCGGACGTGTGGGCGTGCGTGTGGGAGCCCCGCGTTCAGCCGATAGGGCGTGTGCTGGTGTGCTGACGGAGTGCGTGGTTATCGGCGGCGGGTTTGGTAGGGGTTCCTCCCTTGTCGTCGCTCGCTGCGTTATCTCGCAGGGCCCACGAGCCTTGGGCTTTGGGTTCGGAGTGACTGTCTTCTGGGCGTGCGGTGTCGACGGCGGACGGTCAGGCTGTGACGATGCGCCGTGGCCGGCTGAGTGCGGCGCTGTACTCTCCATGGTCCATCGACGGTTTCGTGGGGAGAGGCTGGTCCGGTGCGGCGGGGTGATTGGCGCTATCCGACGCATAGCTACCTTGCTCTCGCCACCGGCGTGCGCGCGAGCTGTGGGTCGACGGGGTGCGGGTGGCTCCCCCTCTCTCGTTGCTTCCCTCCCTCCCGTCGCCAGGCTCGACGTGTGTGCTGCTGCCGGGGGAAGAGTGTGTGGGTGGAGCGCCCGCGCTCGTGATCGTGGGGCGCAGGTGTCGAGGAGATGGATACTACGCTGCTGGGGTACCGCTCATCGTCGTGCTTCGTTGCGGACTGCGGTCATGTGTACTGTCCCGGCGTCTGTGCTTTGTTTCGGCGTGCGTCGAGAGTTGCGCCGGGGTTTGTCGATCGTCGTCGTGGTGCGGACGCGTCCGTTTGAAGCCGCTATCCCCTCCTATCCGCCTCATCCTCTCTTCTCCCTCCTCCCTTCCCTTCTCCCATCCCTTCCCGCATACTCAATACTCACCCCTTTGTCCTACAGGTCCCCCTCGAGCGCTACTTCCCCGAGTACACGGGCGGGCCCGACATCAACAAGGCGGCGAAGTACGTCTTGTGGCGGTTCATGCAGGAGAATCGAGCGCGGTTGAGCGTGTATCCGCAGTGAGTGGCTTTTCTCTGCCTTCCCTTTCGACGCTCTCCAGCTCGGAGCTCTCATTTCTCGTCCTCCCCCTTCCTCGCCGCTACGAATGCACGCTAACAACGCCCCCCTAATCCGCAGCCTCACCCAAGCCACAGACACGAAGAATATACGACTCGTGTTCGCCGCCGTCAAGGAGACGATCCTGCAGAACGCGCTCAAGGACTCGGGCATCCTCTAGCCTGTCTCCGGTCCCGGCGCCTCTCTTTCTCTCCTTCACTTCTACTCAAGATTCCGCTGCACCCCAAGGACGGTTTAGGACACCCACGCTTCGGTGGTGTCCTACTACCCGGAACAGTGGATGTCCTTCCTATCATCGACCCATCCGCCCTGGGGCGGAGTGTATTATCGTTCTGCGTCTCCCTCCTCATGTTTGCTATGCCCATCTCCACTCTGCTCTCCGCGCCCTTGGATGGAGGAACGCCGCGAGGCGCGCCACGCGCACTGGTGGCGGGGCTGGGACCACGACCACGAGTGGGATGGGCGAATGGGTGCGGGTGTGGGCGGATGCTTGTACGAATACACTGCTGGATCTGTTTTCGTGTGGGTGGGGATTGGACGACGTATGATAGACGACTTGTACATAATATTTACGTACCCACGGCCAGACCGGGGTGGCGATAGACTGGGTTGATTATTTTTAGGATGTAGCTCGGGATGTGTGTAGGAGATCATCAGGGATTCATGCATTTGAGATTTCTGATTCGAAGGAAGGCAGGCGCATGGAACATTAATATCATTACTGCAAGTCCAACACAAAAATTCGCCAGCCTAGCGCGCGATCACGTGCGCTCGTCGCGTAGCGCTCATTGGATTAAACAAATTGGTTGGACGTGTCAAGGGCTAATTTACACACTGGAAAAAGTGAATAAAGCGACAGAAACATGTTTCACAATACGGATACCTCCAACAACGCCGAGAACAAGGGTATAGAACATACGTGAAGCAGGACTTTCCGTATACTGCAGAACGTTCGATAGCAAGGACAATCAGAGCACAGACGACAAACAAGATGACATCGAGAGCAAGGTAGACATAGGTAAAGGTAAAGGAGAGCTTTTTTGCGTTGTAGTGCGAAAATTCTATGACCGATTAAACGCTAATTCAACTGCGTTAGTAAGCAGGCAGACAGTCAGGACACTAGTGACCTGACTTGCTAGTGGATCCCTGGTTGAAGTGGCTACCGAAGTGGTACGGCATGACTGAAAGCCCATAAGTCGATCTGTATCGTCCCCGAGAAACTAAATATACCGGGGGCTCGAAAGCCGGTAAGCATGGTTTCCGTTTCGTTGATATCTTCTGTGTATTTATGCTGGCGTTCACCTTCGAGTATAAGCTAGCGGAGTTGATGCCGATGTCAGTGTGGGAGTACGCAGGTGAGTTCATATTTACCTCAACGGCCGTACAACTTGAGTTTTGTCTCACAGGCGGCAATGTCCCCGGAGAACAGGCGGTATTTCTTCACGGTGAATTTGGTCATCTCCGACAGCTTGCAATGAAGCATCGACGCCGTGTGTTTCACTCTAGAGATACATGTTAGCGTCGAAAAATCCCGAATGAAAATTGTTACCCGCTCCAACAGCCGCACGAGTTGTTACGCAAGGCGAGGTTAAATCTCCCGGGGGACAGTAGGATCTAGCCTCCTGGATCATTTCTTCCGCGCGTTGGATCTTGTCCCTGACGTGCTGAAGCTGTGTCGATCACTGTCGAAAGGCGTTGAAGGTGGATAGCGCAAGGGACCGCGGTCCAAATGATAATCGCGAGGAGTGTGTAGCATAGTTTGGGATCAAGGAGAGAAATGCCATGAGAATCGATGATTGAAGTTGGGAGATTGGGGTGTCGCGCATGGTGTAACCTTTCTAGTCAAGGGTTCCCCTCCCTGAAAACTCTTCACCAGAAATCTGCGAAATGTAAATACTTACTACTATTTGAGACCCCCTACCTGGCCACCCCACCTAGTTGGCCACTAGAGATCTAGAAGGCCAAGGCTTGATAATTATGACTGGGCACTCTATACGAACAGCGTACGACTTCCAACGGAGGTATGTACAGAGCCGAAAGTGATGGGTTGATCGAACGTCATGGCATCGCGGATCGGAATCCGAGGCGTGGGGACATCAATTTCTTGACATCGGACCACTCGCCTCACTTGCCGTGGCCATTTCTCCACCGTTTCTTCGTCGATCCATGAGTTTGGGGGCTCGTTCTGATCCCCCGATGCTGGGCTTCTGTCTTTGATGCTACTTGATGGCAATGGCCTGCACCACTCTCTTTACGCACTCAGGGAAACACAACTGCTTTTCTTTAGTCAGCCGTGCTGGCCACTATCGCGGTACATGATACCACCATGCTATCGGTCTGGAACCTTACACAGTACATACTTCTCACTATCCAATCCTTCATTCTGAGACATATTTCGAAATTTTATTCATTCACCTCTGATGGCTCTGCAGGTTATTATCTCAAACCACCCGGGCCCAGTTTCAGTCTCGCCAATAGTCAGATTTTTTGGAGGAGTTACGAGTATCTTGGAATGGAGTTGGGTGCTCAGGTATGTTGAAATACCTTCCATTAATCAGCCTGGATTCTAATTTGGCCCATATAGATGTCTGTTCCACTTGTAGGATGCTCATTCATTCCATGACCCCGATTTTGGTGTTTCGCAATCCGTCAGACCTAGATTTCTGGCCTTTCGTATGCCTCATATGTACACAAAAACTGTGTGAGATAGTTAATATGATCCCCCTCTATGATGTACTGTGCAACTGGCAGGCATTTGAGACCTCAGGCCATTATTTAGCGGGGTGGCCAACTAGACTGTTATTTAGCCATGTTCCACTGCTGCACAAAATAAATTCACTGCGAACTCAAATGTTGGGATATTTGGGAACTTAAGATCTTGAATCCTTCCTAGGAAGCATGCCTTCGTTCTGACACAGTTGGGCGCAGGGAGGGTCAGCGGAAAGATTGAGATCGATGCATGAATGCTTAGGTGGCCAGGTAAGGGGTCAAATATAGTACCCGACTCTACCAAGCTCGACCAAATACTAGGGGTTCATGATCACAATTAGCCGAAATCTGTAAAATTCCTGGTACGGAACCAGGTCTGAAAGACGAATTGTGAATCTGCAACTGGTTGATCCGACACAAAAATAAATAATTATGGCGTGTAAATTGCCCTTAGATTATCTTCGGATCCGTGTTGATCCGATGAAAAAATAAATAATCATAAAATAAATCCCGAATTTATTGTCGTGAGCTTTCGACACTAACATGTATGGATTCTGCCATCCTGGGCTCAATGTGAGCTGGTCGACGCGTGAGCGTTGACCGAGCAAACCTTGAGCCGCATATGATGTTCTTTTTATGACTTTTCAAGGGAACCAGGTCTGGCAAAAGGTACCAGGACGTGCCCGGAGGGCCTTAGTATAATTAGTGAGGGCCAAAAATTGAATTGAATTACACTGCATACACGAGTTCTTCCATTGTATACAAGAACATTGAAGGCCTCTCTCCGCGGTCGAGTCAACATTTATATTACAGGTAAGTTGTAAAGACTATTGTACATCGCGGCAGAAGAATAACTAACACTCGGGACAACTAAGACTAACAGCGACACCTCAAGGGATGAGTCATAACTACGAAAGCGCCGAAAACAAAGCCGAGCTATGCGTAACAGAACTGGACTTCATAGCTAAAACTGGAGAACTTGGCTACTTGAACTATCAGACGCTGATTTAACTACATCAGCGGGTGGCTAAATATGACAATAACTTAGCAGCCTGACCTGAAGAATTGGCCATTATTATTGGCCCGGTGTTGCACGACTGAGATCCGGTGAGTCCATGATCCGCATTCACCAAGGTGTTCCATACCGGGAGATCGAAAGCCGCAGAGCATTGTCTCCGCATCGTTGATGTCCTCTGTGTATTGCCGCTGGCGTTCATCTTCCACCATTACCTACCAGAAGTTGAGTCAATTTCGGTATAGGACCATAACAGTGAGCTCGAACTTACCTGAACAACAGTCCGGATCCTCTTGACCTCCTGTCCGCAGGAGGCGATGTCACCTGAGAGCAGGCGATACTTCTTCCAGATGTAGGGGTTCTCCTCTAACAAACGACAGTGAATCATCGACGTGGTACGTTTTACTCTATGGAGTTTTTGAAAGGATGAACTTTGTGAGCACAAAAACAAACGGAGTAGTCAAAAAGTAGGGACCTCAACAGCTGCACGTATTGTTCCGCAACCCTCACTTGGATGCCTCGCGCAGAGTACATCCTGGCACTTTGGATGACTTCTTCCGCATGTGCGATCTTGGTCTGGAGGTCATAAATCTGTGTCGACGGGCATTTAAGGTGAATGGCATGGAGGATGGCAGCGCAGACGGCAATCGCGAGGAGTGCGTAGCGAAGTGCGTCGTTTGGGATCAAAGACAGAGTTGCGAGCGCAACTGAGGATTGAAACTGGTAGAATGGTGTGTCGCACATGTTGTGGAATGTATGTGTGGGGTTCGGTTCCAGGAGCACAGTTTTTATATGGTCGCACCTGCAGGTTACCGAAAATAGCGAAGCGCTTTGCCTCAACCAATTGATATTGGCGATAACAGTTCAAATCTGATCCGTCCTGTGTAGTACGCACGAGCCAGCTACTGGTTTCTCAAAATAACACGTCAAGGCGTGGAATGCGGTCGAGAGAAGTCCGTCACAACTGGTACTACTTACCCAGAGGTACGGATATCTTAGGATACCCTTAAAAACTTACGCATAGATGGCCATCACAAGACATAGCTGACGCGTCAAAGCGTGGAGTGCGATGAGAGAAGCCCCTTGCAACTGGAAGTATTTGTCCAAAGGTGCGGGTATACTTAAAAACCTTACGCATAGATTATGATCATAAATCTTCACTTGTCATTTTGACAGCAAATCTATACCAGTGTTCATTTCGGAAGTTCTTCCATGTTTCTGGGTCAGCATATACAAGCTAGGCGCTGGTCGCGTAACACGACACGTGGAGGCACGGAGCGCGGTTGACCGAAGTCCCTTGCAATTGGCTGTACTAACCAGAGGTGCGGATATAGTCTAAAACTTAAAGTTATTAGCGATCACACATGTTAGGCTCGTAACCAACCTGCCTCAGAATGGCAAATCTGAGTGGCGGGCTCTATACGGCATACTGCTTGCAGTAAGATTTGCCGCTCATAGGCAGACTGGTCACAAGTCTACATCTTTGGTTGCCATTTTGGTTGGCATTTCTTACAGCCCATGTTTGTTTCGAAGCTATTCCCTGTTTCTGCGTCAGCATTAGACTTGTCACCGGTCTGCCTATGGGCGGCAAATCTTACTGCGACCAGTATGCCGTAGGCACATCTCGGACCGATCAATTGGGCCTGAGTTTGATTTCATTTGGATTGCCTCGGTGCGGTCTCAATTTTCACTCTTTCTGCTTAGGAAAAGAGGAGGCGGGGAAGGGGGGTATATACATACCTTCAAATTTTCGTCAGAATTTCGTTCTACTTTTTTTGAAGAACTAAAAGTTATTCAGTTTTATCTGGGTGATCGGGACCAGCCTGCCTACGGCATACATAGTGCCCGCCACTTAGATTTACCCTCCTGAGGCAGCCTGGTCACGAGCCTATGCCAGCATATACATTCCAGGCGCTGCACGTCAAAGCACGGAATGTGGTTGATCGAATTGTCCCTTGCAAATGGCTGTACTGACCCAGAGGTGCGGGTATGTTTTCAAACTGTACGCTTATCAGGCCATCACAGGACATATTCGGTCTTTCCTTACAGCAAACACGCTCCACTTCGGCGCTTGAACATGAATCGGTTAAATAAAATCAGATGTCAATGTCGAGGTCGTCAAAACAGAATCAACTTGCATGCCACGCCGCCAGTCAATCTGAAAATTATCATACCTCTTTCCTCATTTTCCCAAAATGCTCCACGAGCCTCAGCCCCGGGATATATCTCAAACACAGAGATATGGCGCCGAGGATAACCTCAGAGTCTGAATATTCACTACGCAGGAAATTTATATGTTGAAGTGTTCCTGAAAGGCGATGCAATTTTGAAGCATACTTATGGGAGGGTGTGTGATTATTTTTATCTCGGTTGAACACTAGTACGTCGCCGCAGCTCAACTACGTGCCGGTCTGTGGCGTGGTGGGAAATACATATTGACGACTTTTTAACAGCCTTTCAAAGGCTGTTGACAGTTCGGAGAAATTTCCGAGTTCAGAGGTAAATTAAAACTACGTCCAGTGTGCGGGACTCAATCGGTGCCGATCTGGAAGGAAGACGAGAGAATAAAGCAACTGACCAACTAGAAACGCGGATCTTGTACAGAGGACAAATAATGGGTTGTAGACCTATTCAAAAGGCTGTGTCTTGAAACAGAAGTTGCGTTGTTTGAAGAGAACAGGAAGAAAGGATTCAGGGTACAATGAAACCCCAAATAAATAAAAAGCAGTCCATCTCGTTAAGAACGACTATGTTTGTTGATTGCCGCCAACCGAACTCATCCCAATCCGTGCTCCCGAAGATCGCGGGAGACTGTGTTGGCTCATTGTTTCTCGAGCGGTACAAATTACGCCAGGCGTGTGCAATTCCTGGGAAGCTAATAAAGGGGCGCGGTTCTGGTGTTTGTGGCATCAAATTTCTTTAAAAGGGTGAAACCCAAAACGGTTTCACCCTTAAAAGGGTGAAGACAGATATGGTTAAATTGAAAGCGGATAAGGAAATAATTCACGTGCCGGACGTGAGAACGGAGAGTTCCGACACGCTCTCGCTGTTCAATTTATTCCCTGAGCATTCAATACTGCGCATACCAACCTTTCATAAGTTGCTAAAATAATTCTGTGACCCTGTGGTACTTATAGACAGCACAAGTGATTTTTATTGTCCCTGAATCTTGCAATAATCATGTAACAAGGGGTTTGACCCATTCTGCGGCCAGTCGTTGTCGTTCAGATCCAAATATTTTTTTTTGGTGCCATTTCATAGGCTCGGGATAACTCTGGACAGACTCTGAGCAAATTCAAATCGGAAACAACATTTCTCATCAAGTCATACCACTCTCTCTGAAGAATTCTTCCCTGCAATTAATACTCTCTCTCAATGGACTTTCCTGTGTTGGCAGTTCCAGGATGAGTTGTAAGGAGATCGGAAACCCCGAAAGTTGGTCCTCGGAGGACTGAACCACTGCATTGAGTTTCCATGTCTCATTCTTGACACATTTCTTTATTTACACCGGGCCGCACAGCTGCCAACTTTTTTTGAAATAATGCACTCCAATTGTTCTACATGAGCATGGAGAAGTCTCAGAGACTATGCAAGCATCAGGGCTGAAATCTCCCTGAATTTCTCGTTTCTTCTTCTTTCCTCTTTCCTTTTTTGGCACATTTTTTGTAATTCTTTTGGGACTCCACAAACACCGTCACCGAGCCAATAAAGGATTGCTTTCGATTTCGGTTAGTTACAAATATATAAGGACAACTGAAAGACGCCGAGTGTGGTTACAAGTACATGCTTGACCCTTCATTGAGGATCAAATGTTGTTACAGATCAGTAGGATGAGGGGTGCTTAAGGAGTGTCTGCAAAAAGAATTCATCAGCGCCCTCTCAGAACCCGAGAAACAGGAGAGAACGAAAGAACGAGAACAAGAAAAACAGAAGAATCGGAACGCACCCCGCCATCAATGAGCACCGTCTCCCCGTTGACGAACCAGTTGGCGACGAGGAAGAGGGCGAGCGAGCCCATATCGCGCGCGGAGCCGACGCCGCCTTCCGCGGGGATCTCGAACCCCGGATCGAAAGTGGGCGGGAGGGTCGAGATGCCGTGGGCGTCTGAAGCGCGGGTGGTCATCTAAACGAAGTTACTCATTATGATAGTCGGAACAGTTGGGTGTGTATACCCCGGTGGCGAAAAGGCCTGGGGAGAACGAGTGAGATGATATGAAAAAAAAAACATAGAGAGAGACACATACCCGGCGCGATGCCATTGACGCGGATCCCGAGCGGGAGGAGCTCGTGCGCGAGCGACGCGGTCGCATGGCCAAGCGCACTCTTCGAGAAGAGGTACGGGAAACTGAACCCGCCCGTCGCCGGGTCTTTCGTCCACCCATTCATCGACGACGTCATTACGACCTGCGGCGCGAAACGCGGCTTACCCTCCCCATCCTTCACCCCCGCGCCCTTCCACGCCTCGAGCAGCGGGAGGAACGCGAATGTGAGCCAATATGGACCGACCGCGTTCGTGTTGAGGACGTCGGCGAACTGGTCTTGGGTGATCTGGTCGAAGTACGCGGAGACGAAGTCTGCAGCGATGGCGCCCGCGGGTGGGCGAGCGTAGCTTCCAGCGGTGATGCCCGCGTTGTTGAAGAGGACGGTAACGGCCTTTTCGCGCTTGGATATTTCTGCGGCGAGGCGCGTAGCTTCCGACTGGTATAACGTCCCTTCGACTCATTACTTTGAAGATAGAACGAGACAGACGGGCGAACCTTAAGACGGACATCTCCCGCCAGGCCGTACATCCGCCCGCCCGTGGCCACGTTCTCGGAAGCGGCATTGTAGTTTGCGCAGACTCTGGCTCATCGTAAACAATCTAGATGCGTGAAGGAGAAGACTCACTTATCGTGATCATCCTGCGCAGGGCCTATGATGTACACCGTTGCGCCGTTGGCGACCAGCGTGGATGAGATCATCATACCGATGCCCTTGGAAATGGATCGATGGGATCCTTTGTCGCGGAGATGTAGAGCACGCTCGTACCGTCCCACCACCGGTCACAACGGCGACGACACCGCTGAGGTCAAAAATCTTACTCGCGGTCAGGGATTCGAGGATGCTGTCTGCCATGGTGGTCGTGGGCAAGCTGCGCTACAAGAAAGAGCCTTAGAAGTCAGTTGACTCGGTTATCGCCGTTTGTGGGCCCCAGGGCCTATTGAATAACTCCAAGCAAAAGTTAGGCCCCAGCAAACACACAGAAAGGTTAAACATCCAAGCTAGGCGTCCCTTTCCAGTTCGCCAGAGACAAGATTTCAAGTTGACGCTTGTTATGCCACTACAACGTGGCAATCCAACGGCAGTCTGCGGCATTGCGGCATCGACGCGTCTTCTCCTCCTTCCTCCATGACCGACGAGCGTTTCCTCCTTCCCCTCAACCAAAAGTCGGTAAATGTTGTTGGATCCCATAATACGTGTTCTGACCTCTATCTCTCCAGCATTTCACCGCTTAGTATCTCCGTCTCAGCGCATACGACGTAGCACGATTTAGCCACATCTATCCTCGGGCAATCGATAGCATCCAGTCCCTATGGCGCCACAACCGTCCACATTTCCCGATGTACCTACTCCTCCGGCCCTCACCGTTCACCTTATCGCATCGAACGCAGCTCCTGACACGAGGGAATCTCGCCTCGCGAGCGTTTACATTGGTGAATTAGAGTCTCCCATCCGCCTCCTTCCGTCCGAAATCCTCGCAGAAATTTTCTCCATCGCCGTTGATGCGATGTTCCATTTTGATGATATATCCGAGGTCTCCGGTCCCAAGTCGAACCAAGCTCCCTGGGTGTTCACGCGTGTCTGTCGTCGCTGGGCCGAAGTAGCGTTGGGCACCCCCGCGCTGTGGTCTATGGTCTTCCTAGACCTTGATCGTATCGGAGAGGCGCCCGGCGCAATCCGACTGACGAACCTCTTGCATGACCGATCCAGAAACATGCCCTTGGCTGTCAAGACTTTATACGAGCAGGGGAGAATCGAATCTCATCCGGTTCTCGACATAGCGCTATCTCACTCCGAACGATGGAAATTTGCCCACATTGGCGTAGAATTTCCACTCGTTTTGCGGTTAGCAACCATCCGCAGTCGTCTATCAACTTTGACTACACTTGTTATCTCCCTCAACCTTGACCTAGAGGATATCGAAGTCGATCCAAGCTTTTGGGACATTTTGGAGGTTTCACCCAAATTAACAACCGCGTGCGCCTCCTTCTGGGAAGGCGACCACCTTCGGCCCTCACCGTTCGTGCTCCCATGGCACCAGCTAACCCGTCTTTCGACAACTTTCACTTTCAACACCGAAGCGCTGTCCCTCTTTCAGAAATTACCCAGCATCGTCGAATGCAGGCTGGAGTACGCGAAGTCGAAAGCCTTGCCCAAACATCCTTCCACCATAGTCAATCTCCCCCATCTGCGCTTTCTCTTATTACAGACGGAGGAATTGTTCGACTCCCCCGACAACGCCTCCGTTTCCTTGCTCGACTGCCTCGAGACGCCTGTCCTCGAGAGTCTCACGACTTTTCGAACAGCCGACGAGGCCGCCGTCTCGGCGCTCCTCGCGCGCTCTCGCTGCGCCGAGTCACTCACATCCTTTTGCTTCTACTTCGAACCGCTACGCCCAGACGCGATGCTTGCGCTACTGCAGAGGACGCCGCGTCTGTCCGTTCTCACGATCGGCGACTTCCACGGCACCCTCCTCCCGACCACGATGCCCACGTTAATCACTTTGCTCGCGGGCCAGTGGGCCGCCGGGAGGTCGCCTGCACAGAGGACACTCTCCGCCCGGTTTGTAGACAGTCAGTGCCCATACGACATCTGGGGCGAGCTGTCGGAGGAGGAGGAGGAGGAGGAGGTAAATTATACTGACACGGTCCCACAATCAGCGCTGCAGAAAGACGGCCTGTTCGTTCAGGTCTTCCGCAATATGTATTACGAAAGCCTCATAGGGGACGATTTTGATGCGAGGTATCCACTGAGGACTGGGAATGTGTATTAACACTAAATCGATGCTGCTTTCTCACCCAAAACACAAATAAAAAATGACTTGCGCTGGACAGGTGTTCTCGTCTCTTAGTTTCTCCGAAAATCTTGTTGTGAATCTCTCCTTGGGCAGCCGGGAGCAGGTGAAATGTTCATTCCGAGATCAATGCGCGAGCCCTGCCAAAATCAGAGCCTTCATGGCTCTCAAGTGGAGTGACGAGAACAATGACACTGAGGTTTTCGCTGGATCTTGCTACTTGGTATATTTCTTATCCTTCTCATCTCCCGACTATGTAAATTGTCATGCTGTCAGGGTTACATCTCCGGGTGTTTCGTATATCCTCTTACATCTCTCACTCTGGAAACTCCGATCTTTTAGCCTCCCAAAAACGTACCAGAGACCTTTAGTTTCTGGCGCGCTCCACTCCTGAGTTTCCGCCTCAAACGTAAGCCCCAAATGAGGCAATTTGATGGCGGCAGAATCGGCGTCTTCAAACTCCGCCTAAGGCAAACAAACAAACAACCATACAGCCACTCTTGTCAGCCTCTTCCTTTCCCTCTTTCCTTCTCGCTCCTCGCCGCCCTCATTACCTGCAGTTCCTGATCCCCGCAACATGCCCCCACTGTTGATGCCAGGTTCCAATCATTGAAAGTGTCGCCGTCGCGATACCAGGCATCTGGCTGCGTGCGCGCACCGCTACGAGGTGCGACACAAAGTTCCCTACATCCGCGTAATTTTCTCACAATCGGGAGTGCGTGTGGGCCTTGCTTTCCCTGCCCACCCCCCGCGATACACCCTACGCCCTCATCCGCACTACGCACCCGCGCACATCGATGGTCGCCTCCGGCAACGACGGCCCCGCTTCGAGCGTCATGCGACGGGACTCGATGTCGAAGTGAAGCAACAGGGCCCTCCGATGTGGTGTGTTTGTAACATATGCATATGTCGTGCCGCAAGGGCGCGTCGGCGTAATCGCGCCACGCGCACGAATGCACACCGCCCTTCTGAGCTCGCGCATGTGTGCCGCAATGACATGTTCTGCTTAATCCACCCATACCACCTGCCCCCGGCAGCATTTTTTGCTGCAGTGTCGGATTAGTAGAATGGCCTCATTGTGCGCTCGACCGCGCGCCCTGCTCGGGAGCTGTGCTTGAACCTGTTACAGTGTAGATATATATTATCATTTGAATTTTACCTGTTCCTTATCCTTTTCCTTATTCACTGCATCATTCAATGCGACACAACGCTGTGCGCTGAGCGCTTTGCGGACTTGGTCAAAACTTGGTGCTTCGAGCGAGTTGATGCCGAGATTTGCCGACATCACTGCCGAAAATGTTGCCGCCATCAAATTACCCGATTCGGGGCTTACGTTTGAGGCGGAAAGTGAAAGAGTGGCGCGCTCCCGATATGTCTAATTTAAGGAGCCGAGCCGGGTCGGGCCAACCGGTTTCGGAACGCGCCTGAAACTAAATGTTTCGAGAGCATCCGGGAATTGGAAAGTTCGCCATCAAAAGTCCGCCAAAATGTCTGGCCGAACTCGGCCAGACATTTGTCGGACTTTGAATTTGCCTATACAGCGTAATAGGGGTAATGCCAAACAGGGACAACATTCCACGCCGGCGGCAAACATAAACATCGCGCGTCCCTTCCCTTCTTCCTCCTGTCCTCCTCCATCCTCTTGGGGTAGACTGGTGGCCTGAGAAATGAAGGTGCCAATAGACGGTGGCAGAAAAAGAAAAGCTGGTGCCGAGTCTGTCGCGATATTTATCGGCTGAACAAGAGTGATATCATCCTTAAGGTGTCATTGCTTGGGTGAAGCTGGTCGCGTCGTAGCGCTGCGAAGATGAGAGCTTGAGCTATGAGCGAGCCTGCGAGCCAAAGCACAAAGCCGGCTGACTAAGGAGTGCAAAGGAACGATGCGATCAGTGATCAATGATCGATCCTCTTGCCTTTGCCTCTCTCGAGCTTTTCGCTGCCCACCCACTATGCCCTGAGTCTTGGTTTTTGGAATGCACAGTGTTAGTGCTCATCCGGAAGCCTCACTTACAGAAGACACTCATGGCGGGAGCGGGAGCGCGTTTGATTTGTTTGCCTGTGTTGCTTGACAGGCCTTTAATTCAATCTCCGCTAGATTGCTCATACGTCATTGTGTCCGCTGATCGCTCTGATGGCGGACATTTTTCCCGGACTTTCCAACTCCCGAATTTATAACTGATGTAGCCCGCTTCGCGGCAGAGCCCGCTATGTAGCACCACCGAGATCTCTCGTTGTTCAGCCTGTGGACCAGCGAGTATAATATACCCCCCCATGCTCCTCCGAGCTCATCAATGCAGCCACAGGCCCACAACATCGGAGTATGTAAATTAAATGTAGATTTTATTATTACTGAAATGAGTATTAGACTCAAAACCCATCCTGAAATTGTTCTGAAAACATTTATATCATTTGAAGTAATTTGCATGCACCGTCAGATCATTTTTTCGGCCCCAAACTCACTCGGTCGTCGCTGTGCGACAACCAGCTCGCATGGGGCCTCCACGCGGCGCTGTCGCGCCGCATCCCACCACTCCGAGACTCTGAAATTCTGGAGGTACAGGCCCAAGATAGTTGTGGTTGCGCGCAGGATCTCTATCTACACAGAGAACACTGGCACACTTTTTGCAAGTGATAATTGCAGGTCGGCTGGTGTCTGCATTCTTCATAAGACTTTCACTATCAACGAGGAGGCTAGAGTGTGTGTTGTTCCCTGGGGACATGGGTGGATAAATGGCAATGGGGGTGCAACCAAGTATGGTGCTCTCGTTGTGAAGAGTTCGAATATTAATTTGTCCTCGGCGCGAGGCCCTTCCAGACCAATGTCCATTGCGGTATTATAGGGATAAGAACAAGAATGATCTGGTCACTTGAAGAGATCGAGTTCAAATTCATCGAAGTCGAGAAGGTCACGATGCTTCACGGGGCATCAGCACAACTTCCGCAAGAAAATGTCACCGCAGCCGATATTTTAAAATTGAACATCTTGAGAAGTTTCTGCCTCAAACTGTCGGGTAAAACCTGCAGCCATGCAGCTTGAAGTTGTGGACGTTCTCTAGAGTGTGGTTTGTTCTGAGGAAATTTACCAAATCTTAATTGGTGAAGGTACCTTTTTAAAGTCAACGTAGATGACGCTTCTTGTCAGATTCCACGGAGCTGATATCATGAAGCTCGAGAAGTCGTCGTAAAGCTTCAGATGTAGAACAGGGAAAAGCTAGGAAAGGATCTGAATGTGGAGCAACTTATTCGGGTCCTCGTAGTCATACTCTTCACCGCGTCCGGCATTCTGAAATTGGGACAGCAAAGATGAACACGCAATGTGTACACAGAGCTCTCATTAGACAAACACGCTCCAGTCCCACTAGTGATGTTCTTATTTAGCTCAATGATTTCATGAGAACGGCAAAGTGCGATATGGGATCCCTTGGACAAATTTTCCATGTTATGCAAAATATTCGTAGACCGGTTCCGAGAAGACTGATCAGCAAGAAATTCACGACACATGATACCCAGAAAAGGTCGATATGGGACAAAGCGATGGCATGTGACGTGGCCAAACACAAGCTATGTGAGCATCCAGAAGAGCCGTTTCAGATGCAGACAATAAGATACTCAGTTCGAGGGCAAGAAACATAAGGTTTATGAGCAGGGCCCCAAGGAAGGAGAGATTCGATGAAAGTCGTGAAGTGACAATTTTATAAATCACGATATGTAATGTTTGTAGCAGGAAAGAAGGGGAAAAAAAGGCTACTGGAGGAAATAAGTGGAACTAATAACTCACCGAGGATGAAGCAGGTGGACCCAAAAAAGGAGAGGATTGAAAGTCGTATCGACCCGGAATCCAGCTTCAGCTAAACAATGGCACAGGTAAGCCACCCAGTCTTGCCCTAACTGACAGATTGGGTGGCCAGGTATATATCGCAGTAGAGAGCAATGGAAAGCCGACCAAGAGGGCCGACCAAGAGGGCCGACCAAGAGGGCCGAAGTCAACAATAATCAGAAAGAAGCCATCGCGAGGAGGAAGGATGGCACAAATTCAGGGGAAAGAACAGTGTGTCACGGTCCGGTGTGGGGCAGCTCTTAAGTAAGAAATGCGGACGTTCAGGAGGGCATCAAGGGATGATTCTGTCAAAAATGACGCGATGGCATCGCAGATTGTGCGATGCTATCACGAAAAAATGCGATGCTATCACGAATAATGCGATGGCATCAGGCCCAATACGGAAAAAATTGACCCCGTCATTCGTATGAAACGCTAACGAAACTGTTTTTTGAGATCCCCCCATAAACCCACTATATACATAGCGGGAATTGAATGTTTCAGAGCCAAAACAAGCCTTTTTTCAGAGTGTCTATACTAGTAAGTACTACACACCCAACAAGAGACACATGCCAGACATTTCGTCAAGTGGCTGAGGGCGGATGATATTCAAAATTTCAAAGCATACACAGCGATGTATGTAGTATGACTACGTCATACGGGCCATGGTTGTAAGGACCAGCACCGTAACCGTGTAATCCCCGGGCCGCTTGCGCCATCCAGCGAGAGCTCCCGCGGCCCGGTATCTTATCCGGTCGGCACCTGTCGGCAGAGTTTTGCAGGGGGGCAGAGACTCCAGTGGCTGTTTGTAAAAATCTACATAAAACTTTCTAAGATACCCTCAGACTGACTGGACATGTGCCGGCGGGTATACGGGCGTCGGCCTATGAAAGAGGGACAGTAAAAATACAACATCAAAACCATTCGGAAATAATACACGCCCGCAATCCCTTCACCTGCGACTTTGGAATGAAGTAGGCAGTGACTCATCCGGTTGATAGAACTCGTTGCGGAAATGCGAGTTGCATGCGAGTCGCCTTGGACATCTCCACTTCAACTGTGGTTGGTAAATCAAACTGCGAAGTTCAACTCGTTATTAAGTAAATATTTGAATGCACTAATTAACAAACTCACCTGTGACATTAGTTCCCGACTGGAAAAATGCCCTATGGTGCCATTTTGTGTACGCAGGCTTGTCCGAGAGTTGAGACTAGATTCGACAGCGAATTGGAAATTATTTTTATTCAGGAGAGGGATATTCGTAGCATACTTTGCTAAAAGTGAGTTTGCGAATACTTTGTGTTTTGAGTTTGGAAGATTTTCTCGGAGCGTAGGGCTCAAGTACTTACATCTTGCACCAACAGCAAAACAGGCAAGCCACGCAACTGAGGGCGATTTCACGTTAGCACATTTACATGTAGTCTCTAGGCACTTACAGTTGTTGGGCTGCTTCAAGAACTAACATGGATCGGTATGATCATCTGTATCCTTGAACAGTGAAATACGGACGTACCAGAATCAAGGTTGCGATCCCAACAGTACTTTGAGGCGACGAGAGACATGTCACTGTCAGGCCGGTGTAATCGATCGCATATAAAATCGTGACTTACCTCGTGAGGACGCCGGTTTCTATGAGCGGGTTAGAAAGGGCGATGAATGGAAAGATTGAGAGCGCCGGACCTATGGTCCAAGCGATGAGTTTACCGATGAGCGCAACAGTTCTACGAAAAAGGTATTAGGGCAAAAGTTATATTGTTTGGGCAGCAATGAAAGACCTGGTCCTTGCCGTTGTGCGTTGACGGTAGAGGAAGTAGACAAGTGAAATTGCTATGAGGAGGTCGTTGGTAGCGCTGACGATCCATGTAGTGACCAGAAGCCGGCTCATTTGCGCGTCAAAATCCGGGAAAGTAGACATATGGAGACCGGCGACAGAGATTCTTAGGGAGCATACCAAACGCACGACCGTCAAAATCCACGACAGGCAGGGAATATATAAACGCTCCGAGAATCTGTATATTCGCCAGGCGAAAAATCCTTGCACTGTGTTGAATCAGTGACGAAGAAGACGTGAATGAGAACTCGAGAGTTGACAAATGGAACGCACCCGAGGCGGAAATTGCGCAAGAGAAGATCACCGCCATGGGCAAAGTTTGTGGTGGGTGGACAAGGCGCTCCGGCTGCCCATAGTCGGAGATCGTCATAACATATAGGGTATGTCCAATGCAAACGACATGTGCCAGCTCGCAGAACCTGATAAATGAATTGGATGGACTGCGCTTTACATCAGGATGGAACCGGATTTGCGCACCACACGAAAGCAACCTGAGTAAATACATGAAAGTCGGTCATTATTTGATCTCTCTTTCAAGATCCGAGTCAAACTTGCCAAGAGCTTTAGACGAAGTAAATCTCCAGGGAAGTTCCCATAGTATATATACGCTTGGGTGGTGGTCACTCCGAAGAGGACATAGCTAATCAGCACCTTGATTTGCAGGGAACCTGTTGAGGAGGCTAATCAAATAGCGAGAGCAACTTTTGAAGAATCACGAACCGATAGTCAGGTCAGGTTCTATCGAAGACATAAGTGTCAAGGGGCGTTGTTGAAGTTCGTAGGAGAGGAAGCTGAGGCTATATATCCCGGTATAAAAATAATCTAAACATCCAAATGGATCGGAGCAACAGTCAGAATCACAATCTGGACGGGTTCCCACATATATAGTCTATATAAAGCCAACTTTTATTAGTTTAACGGAAGTCGCCGATGCAAGTAGGTCGGCACATCTCCCACGAGCTCGCGATTACTATAGCCGACTGGGTATCCGGCCGAACGATCTAGTCCGCTACTTGCATTATACTGAGCTTTAAAATCGGAGGACCGAGGATTTTGAACTTGCGGGAGGGAATACGACCTCGTATGTCACTCAATGCAAAGTACTGCATGCAGCGATGAAAAGCTGTGTCGAGTTTGACCGATGCCGAAGGGTGGAAATAGCATTTTGGCGTTCCGCAGCGGGACCGGCCGTGTAATTCCACCTACTCATCTTAAGTCCGAGTGGCGCCAGTGCCCATGTCTCTACTATGACGAAAGGTTTTATCCGATGTCGAAGGGTGGAAATAGCATTTTCTTAAGTCCGAAGTACCGAGTGGCGGAGGCCATTTCTACACTAATCCGGAAATGAGGTTTGCGCTGATAGAACGTGTCCCACACGGTAGAACTGGCGGTATCTCGGGAGCCCGATGGAGCCGACGCGTTCGTCCTAGAGCACAGCCATCTACTGTAGATCGCGTGTCTATTGTAGAAATTCCATCCCTCTACGAGGCTGGCACCTAGAGCGCTGGTTCTGCATCAACACCGATGGAACCGCCTCCGAGAACAACGGGGGGAGAAAAAGGATTTGACAAAAAGATGGAACAAGACTCATGTTGAACTTCAAGTTAGCAAGTTACAAGTATCACCCGCGTACGTCTCGCAAAAGCTCTTCAGCGACACGGGCAGATGCCAAAAGTTTCTTGTCCTCCGCATCCATGGTAAATTCAACAAGAGTCGAATCCGCCTTGCTCTTCGGGTCAGGGAAGAAATCGTACGAGGTATCGCACATTGTCCCATTTTCAGGGAGATTTCCCGCAAAATAGGCCCGAACGAGCTTCGCCGTGCACAGCGTGGGGAGCGAAAGTGAACAGTGCTGCGTACATATATATTTATGTCACTGTCAATGAAGCGGGGAATAGAAAGGGGCACGCACCCCAGGTCCGTCTTGAATGACCATCCGCGTGGAATCGGGCATGAGCGAGTTGATACGCAAGCCACTCTGGATAGGTGTGATCCTACATACCCCGCACATGAAGCGTAAGTCCTTCCTTCCTACGTGACACAACGGAGGCACTCACGGATCCATCTGCCAATCAGGGGGAAATACATAGACACCAATGAGATGAGCGTTGAGCGCGTTGTCTTCGGTGCATTCGGGGGAAGGAAGGCACTAACCGTATTGCTCACTATCAGCATTGGCCATTCCAGCGTAGCGTTCCACGGGCCCACGAAACGCTCGGGGCCGCGCACGGGCCAGTACTGGCACCCGCCGTCCGGCTCCCCCACGCTCAAGCTCGCCCCGAAATGAGGGGACACCTCGCGCATCGTCTTGAGAATTTCCGCCGCGAGGTCCTCCGGTGTCGGCACCTCCGAGGGGGACGCGGGCGGCGGCGAGTCGAGGCATGTCACGCCGAGGCGGACGAGATCGTAGTGCGGGGTCAAGCGCGGCATCACCTTCCCGAGTTTGTTGAACAGTAGCGTGCCGTTTCCGGCGAGCGCTTGCCCGAAAGCTAGTCCGGATTCAGCCCACTGCGTCGGCTGCTGGAGGTATATGATCAGGAGGGCTGCGAGCGTTTGGTTAGTTGTTGATTCGCAATGCAGGTATTGTGCAATTAGACTTACCGCGTGCTGCACCAGAGGTAAGGAATCCGGGGCGGAATGCAAAGGGAACGGGCAGGGGTGCGACGGCGAGTCTGTCGAAATATATTTCGAGGCGCGCCTCGATGTCTTCATATGGCTCGTCTAGGTATTCCGCCAACGGACAGGCGTCGGGTCCAGCCTGATAGGTCTTTGAGGCAACACAACGAGGGAAGCAACTACTGCACGCACGCGAGAACAGGTTTCTAGGTAGAAACGATACGTCTTCTCGGAGGAGGCGAGCCAGTTCCTAGGCCATTTGTGCGATGGCTCGGCTGCAAGAGTAATCAGATCTTTGAACGGATAGGCTGCGACGGTGAATTCATACTGGACCAGTTGACCGGATCGGTAACGCCATCGATCACAACAAAGCCTGCACGTTCGGGAAGCCTGGAGTGTTTTATTCAAGTGAACAAAGAGTCAGATAGATGCTCCATTGAACTCACATGTTGATGAGGTATGACCCGAGGATGGAGCCGTACGAGCCGCCCCAGTAGTTGCTGCCATAAGATCAACAAAGATGTTGCAGGTGGAGGAGGATATGTATCACATCTTGGCGTCCTCGCCATCGAAGATCTTGGTCATAAAGTCCATGTCCCTTACCACCGTCGCGGTACCCATGTACCGCAGCTCGTCGCCCATGTTCTTTGCGCAGAGGTCCGCCTGACTCTTCTTGAGCGCGAGGAACTCCCGCGATTGCTGCACGAGCTGTGCCTCGATTGCGGGATCGGACAGATTCGTCGAGGAAGCGACAGTGAAGCCCTGTTGGAACACCGTGTTGGAGACGAAGACGTTGTAGTCAGATGTGCTACCGAAGCATTGCAGTCGTGGACTACGCACCGCAGCCGTTGCCGTAAATACATGCTGCGCGGGGGGCAGAAGACACTCACGAAGTCTTATTGATCCCACGCGGGTCGAAACCCAGAATGTCCCAGTCTTCGCCGATGAGGTTAGCAAACTCTTGCGAGGCGAGGAATGTCCCAGAGCCACCGGGGCCACCTACTCCAGGATAAATGATCATTCGTGTATTTATATATGTCCTTGCGCACCGGGGTTCATGAATACGGTTCCCTTCTTCGGAAATTTCGTCGCTTTGAAGCGGGCAATTGCGATGGAGGCGGTCCCCGCGCTCGGGTCGAAGTAGTCTTTTGGTACGCTGCCAGGATTTTTTTCAATATCATTATCAACGGCATCCGCCAGCAAAGAACACTCACATGACTGCTCCACACTCTGTGCCAGGAGCGCACTCGGACGCGGGGGCCCATTCCACACTCCCAATTTTGCGGCCTTTTCGACTCGACGCCTGGCATGGAAGCGAATTCTTCTTGTGGTGGTGGGATGCACCGCAGAACAGGAGAACCGCAGCTGTCCCTAGGGCGAGTTTCTTGAACCATGTTATGTGGGTTGGGGCGGCGGGAGTGGTTTTCATGTCGGCGTTTTTGGAGTGGGCCATGGTGGAAAGATCCAAGACTCGTTTATGTATCTCCGACATTTGAAGTCGCAGTAGGTCGCAGTAATCAACCGGCAACCAAATTAAGAGTTAAGCGACGCCGAATGCAAGCCGAATGTGTATGTATGTAAAGTGCGGAGTTTGAATTATCCCTCGAGGAAGACGGGAATGGGTGGCGTTGTATTTGGATGTCTTGGGCTCGCAACGACGAGACTCGGCAACTTCCGGTGGAGATGGCCGAATTGATGGCAGTCGTGATTTGCTCCTAACGTCGACTTGCTTGCTGCGCATGCGACTCACCCTTTCCACAAGTCGGGCTTCTTGTCGCGGAATACAACATTCCATAACTCCATGGCACCGTCCACCAATCTCTCCGATCTGTGCGTCGATGTAGTCTTGACCACTGCGATATCGCAGACTGGCGACTGGTCAGGTTACCTCAGGTATGGGTTTCTCTCCTCTCTCTCACAGTATCAGTTTCATCCCGTCAGCCATGTCGCTATATGCACAACGTAGCATTATACAAGACTATTTGGCCCGTCCTTGTCAGCCAGCAGTCAATCCTAGATTCTTGAGCTAGTTCTCCCGACCTCCAAAGATCTGGTTAAACTCACTGTACGTGTTCCCGCAACACGGAGCCCTCTACCGCCCGGACCTCCCAAGGAGATCACTCTTCATCCGGTTGATGGCTCGATGAACAACGTATACGGTGTTTCGTCATCTGAACAAGTATTTTCGTGCTACGATCTTGGCCTGCTTCCGGGGCGGCAGCCACAATAGCACCACCGGACTTCCTGTCAGGCCCCTCCTTGGCGGCTACATTCAGGATTCATCTGCACTGGCCACTCTCTGGAACTCGGCGTGCGAGGAACGCACCGGGTCATTGCGCCCACTTCTACTTCCCCGGAGGAAGGAGACTTCCAGATTGTGGGGATACCGTCAATATTTCAGCATATTCTGGGGCCTTGACGTACTCGGCCAGCTCATACATAACACAACTCTCGTTGGTATAGGAACGACTTGGGACCCGGATAGCGTCTTCCCTGTACAATGTTCCAAATGTATAGCGAGGGGAGATCACCGGTGGGTTTCTTTCTCTGGTTCTATTCTGCTTGAAGTCTATCATTCTGCTTCGTTGGCTGATCCCTGCAGATTATGACCGATACGACGCTACGTTGGCTGAATGCGTCGTGAAGGTTCGGTTGAAATTGCTCAAGGAGTTCGAGATCGTGCCACTTTTTCCATCGATTGCACTTCAAAAACCCTGGACCACAACTCTCGACCAGTAAGTTCGTCCCTATCTTTTTTTCCTTCGTCTGATTTTGCGAAGGTTCCGGGGCGCATTCTACTCATTCGGTCCTGCAACGTCTTCCGTTGCGCCCTGAGCGGCCAGAAATATATTTCCTCATGATTAAAGGCGGGCTCGCCCGTCTGGATACGCCTATGGCACTGTTCCGAGGACCTGCTTGTGTGAACTGTTCGAGCATTTCTAATAGAGGCAGATTTAAATTCCCGGACGCGACTTGATGTCATCAATATTACCTTCGTCTCAGAACAGATCACCTACCTCCGAACATTGAACATCTTCGCGACCGCGGTTATCCCCCGGCTGCCTGTGCCTCGACCGCTGGATCTCCGACTGGCCGGCCTGATGGTGTCCCGAAACGCGGTCGATGGACCCATAGACCGTGGGCAAGACCATCAATCCGAGTCTGGAACATCACATCGTTGGAAACGGCATTAAACATAGCAGCTCTGGACCAGTCTGGGATATGCCTGGTCTATATGAGTCGGTCGACCTTGTGTTGCTGTGGCATCTATCTATCATCTCCCCCCGCCCTCTTTCTTCTCCACTCTACGCCCTTTCTTCTGCATCTAATCCGCAGGCCGGCCTATTAACTCATACCTTCCTTCATCGTCATCTTTTGGTCGTAGCGAAAAAATCCTGCTGGCAAGTACGACCCTCTCGTGCGAATGGACAAGAAACCTGCCTCGGATGTCCCCGCCAAGGGCTCCAGCCATTTGCAGCGAAATAAGACGGAGCGGTGGCGGTTGCAAGGTCTCCACAAGGTCGACAGCAACACCGTAGCCAGACCCGCCCTGCCCAAGACCTTTGTGGATAAATTCAATGTCTGGCTGATCAACGAAGGCCACCGGATTCTCTTTTTCTCTGTGTTCCTGACGCTCCATGTTGTGGCAGCCATCCTTGCCTGGCTGCATTACAGCCTCAAGGATAATCTGAACAACGCGCGCGCGGAGTTCGGGATAACTTTCGGTGGGTTCTTTTGGTCATCCGGCGACAGGTGACTCAACAACAAATATTCGCAGTCATCGCCCGCTCAGCAGCCGTAGTCCTGCACATCGACGTGATCTTCATCCTCCTCCCAGTGTGCCGCAACTTCA
Source organism: Mycena galericulata (assembly GCA_029289565.1). Lineage (NCBI taxonomy): Eukaryota > Fungi > Basidiomycota > Agaricomycetes > Agaricales > Mycenaceae > Mycena > Mycena galericulata. The sequence continues at coordinate 113,742 of JARKIA010000208.1, read as the reverse complement.
TCTCAATCATGCGGCGCACGCCCATCGGCACCGTCATCCCCTTCGACGAGAACATCACGCTGCACAAAGCGACGGCCTGGTCCATCGTCATCGGCAGCCTGGTCCACACCCTCGCGCACGTCGTGAACCTCTACCGCCTCACGATGGCGAACACCAGCGCCGTTACGCTCGGGCAGCGCGTCACGTTCTTCATCGTCGCGAACTTCATCATCGGGCCCCTCTGGACGGGGTGGCTCATGTGGATCGCGCTCGGCGTGATGGTGTACTACGCGCTGGAGAAGCGGAGGCGCGCGCCAAATGGCGGGTTCGAGAAGTTTTGGTACACGCATCATTTGTTCATCCCTTTCTTCCTGCTGTGGCAGTTTCATGGGATGTTCTGCATGATCAAGCCTGATCGGCCGCCGTATTGCTCCTACCGCACCATCGGCGTGTTCTGGGTGAGTCGCCTCTTGCGTGCACGTGCATGCCTCGTTCAACCGCCGCTTGCTAATAAACTTCTTCCGCGATTTTTTTTTGTACAGCGGTACTGGATCGTCGGCGGGATCGTCTGGATAGGCGAGCGCATCCTCCGCGAAGTGCGCTCGCGGCACGTCACGTACATCCATAAGGTCATCCAACACCCGTCCAAGGTCCTCGAGCTGCAGATCAAGAAGGAGAAGACCAAGACGCGCGCGGGGGAGTACATCTTCATCAACTGCCCCGAAATCTCGTTTTTCCAGTGGCACCCGTTCACGCTTACGAGGTACGGCCGTCCCTCTATTTAATTTCAACTTAACTCAACTCACAAACATTTTTTTTTTGCAGCGCACCTGAGGAAGACTACATCTCGATCCACATCCGGGTCGAGGGCGACTTCACCACGGCGCTCGCCAAGTCCGTTGGGTGCGACTTCGAATCGCCGTCGTCCGCCGAAAAGGGCGCAGAAGGCAGCACGGTGGTCACGCGCCGCGTGCTCCCGCGCATCATGGTCGACGGCCCGTTCGGCACCTGCTCTGAGGAGTTTTTGAACTTCGAGACGGTGCTGCTTGTTGGGGCGGGGATTGGGGTGACGCCGTTCGCTTCGTGCGTTTTTTCCTCTGTTCTATTATTTTTTTGTTTCGCTATTCGAGTTGGGATGTTTGCTAACGCTGCTTGGTTGATAGGATTTTGAAGAGTATCTGGTATCGGATGAATAACTTTAGCGGGGCGAAGCCGACGCGGTTGTCCAAGGTTCGCTTACCTCTCCACCTTCCCACCTTCCCACCTAACATCTACATCTACATCGTCCACTCAGTCTTCAGCCGCTGACGAATTTTGTCTTTTTACACACAGGTCTACTTCACCTGGGTCATCCGCGACTTCGGCACGGCGGAATGGTTCCACTCACTCCTGCACGCGATCGAGTCGCAGGACACGCAGAACAGGATCGAGATCAATATTTATTTGACGGCGCGCATCAAGGAGGACGAAATGAATAATATTATCGTGCGTCCTTCCCTTCCCTGAGGCGCGCGTTCTTTGTTTGTTGATCAGAGGCTTGTAGGTGCACGACGTGGGCGCGGAGAAGGACGCGATCACGGCGCTGCGCGCGCCGACGCACTTTGGGCGGCCGAATTGGGATCGGGTGTTCGCCTCCATCGCGGACAAGCACGCAGAGTCGGATGTTGGGGTGGTGCGTTCCTTTCTTCCTTTCTTCCTTTTATCTCTCCTTGTTAAATGACGCGGGATGTTGATGGTTCATTTTTTTTTGTAGTTCTTCTGCGGCCCGGCGGCGCTCGCAAAGACGCTGCACGAAAAGTCGAACGAGTATAGCAGTAGCAGCGCTGATAATACAAGGTTCTTCTTTGGGAAGGGTATGTGTTGTCCATCTTGAAGCGGATGTGGGATGTGTTGGCTAATGGTTTTCGCAGAGAATTTCTGAGTCCGGGGAAGTTGAGACGTGGCGAAAATAGAAAGAGTGGATGAAGACGCTGGTTGCGGCCTGTATTGAATTAGTGTACATTTACTCGGCTTGGAATCTTTTGGGTAGATTCTTGGGCAAGATTAGAGATCGAAGTCATATAATTAATCGAGTCCACGCAAACTTGAAACTTCGGTAGCCATTGACTCCGAGTCGCCGCCGTCACTCGGAGTCAACAAGTTGTTACTTAGTTGTAGCCCAGAGTCAGAAGGCACCGAGAATGCGAGCTAGACGATGCAGATCGAGGTGAGCTGTCCGACTCCGTCTTTTCAAGACAATCTGTCAAGTCAGAATCAAGTCAGAAAGAAAGAGGGATTTATTTACCCGAGTTTATTACCAAAGGCTTCCACCGGAGCGGGTCCGACTTTGTCATCCCGACAATCTTGTCTTTTTCTTCCACTCGCCATCGCTAAGTCCTCTTCTTCGTTCAGCCAGAATCCATGTCCGCCGTCGTCACCCAATCCCAACCCCGCACCCAGCGCGGCACAGGCCGGCGGGGAAACAACCGCGGTCGCGGAGCGTCCCGTGGCGGCCAGTCGCGGGGAGCAGCAGCAGCGCGTCCGGAAGCGAAGGGCGAGGTCGAAATCACCGTTAATTCTGCCCCGGAAAGCACCGCGGAGGAGGTACAGGCGTTGGACCAGCAACAGGACGAGGATGTGGCGATCTGCTGGATCTGCGCGGAGCCCGTCAAGTATTATGCGGTCTCTGAATGTAACCACCGGACGTGCCATGTGTGCTCTCTGCGCCTGCGCGCGCTGTACAAGAAGAACGACTGTACGTTCTGTAAGGTGCGTTCACCCCACTACCATGCGAATTATTAATTATTAATTATTATTGGACAAAGGACCCGCAACCGGCCATGGTCTTCACCGCCGCTCCCGACGCTCTCTTCGCGTCGTTCGAGATCGACAAGATGCCCTGGAAAGATGCGAAATTGGCGATCTACTTCGAGACGCAGGAGATGATGGAGGAGACGCTCCTGCTGCTGCGCTTTAACTGCCCTGACGCCGAGTGCGACTTTATCGGCAACAGCTGGAGCGACATCAAGCTCCATGTGCGCGCGACGCACGGGCGCCTCATGTGGTGCGTTCCCACTCGCCTTCTTCCTTTCCTTGTTATATAGAAAGAAAACTGACATGCACGCACAGCGACCTATGCATCCGGCACAAGAAAGTCTTCGCGCACGAGCACGCGCTCTACCCGCCCAACATCCTCCCCCTGCACCTCCCCTCCATGCTGCGGCCGACCAAGGGCAAGGACAGGGACGCGAAGGGCAAGGACAGGGAGCAGATCGAGGGCGGCACGCACCCGCTGTGCGAGTTCTGCCGCGAGTGCTTCTTTGGGGACGACGAGCTCTTTGCGCACATGCGCGAGGCGCATGAAGAGTGCTTTGTGTGCAAGCGGAATGATGTGAGGGATCAGTAGTGAGTGGTTTCCCTACCCTGCGTCTTGTATGTCTGCGAATGCTGATTGATACCTATCCGCGATTTCAGCTTCCTCAATTACGCCGCCCTGGTGCGTACCCTGCCCTCCGTCCCTCCCTCACGTAAAAGCTAACTCTTTCGTTTGTGTTTTTGCTTGCCTATAGGAAAAACACTTTACGCACGCGCACCACCCCTGCCCGCACGCCACCTGCCTCACGCGCAAGTTCGTCGTCTTCGGCTCCGCGCTCGACTTGAAGGCGCATCTCGTGGAGGAGCACGGCGAGGAGATGGGCAAGGGCGGGCGGCGCGATGCGAGGCGGGTGGAGGCGGGCTGGGATGAGGTGTCGAGGGTGGGTGCGGGTGGGCGGGGGAATGGGGGCGGGGGCGGCAGGGGGAGAGGGAGGGATAGAGATAGAGATAGAGAGAGGGAGGGCGAGAGGGAACGGGAGCCGCCCCCGCACCAGCCGCAGGCGCAACAACCGCAGGCGCAGGCGCCCCAGCGGGGAGGGGGACGCAGGCGGGAAGGCTTCGGCGCGGCGCTGACCGTCGAGGGGGAGAGCCCCGCCCCGCCCACGCCCGCCACCACCCCTCCGCCCCCGCGCGCGGATGTGGACCCCGCCGTGGCCGAGTACGTCTATCTCCTCACCATTCACCATCCTCCTCCTCCCTCCTCCTCCCTCTCCCTGTCCCTCGTCCTTGTCCTTCCTCCTCGTCTTCCCCGACTCACTAACGAGCACACCTCCCTTCCAGACGCCACGCCGCCTTCCTCTCGCGCCTCGCCTCGCTCGCGCCGAACCCCACGACCGCGCTCCCCGCCGCGCGCGCCGCGATCCGCTCCTTCCGCGCCGCCGAGTCGTCTGCGCGGGATCTCATTTCGACGCTGTGGAGCGTCGTGGGCGGGGGCGGGGGCGTGGGCGTGGGCGCGGTCGTGGATGCGGCGGCGAGCATCGTGAATGCGTTGGTGGATTTGCTGGATGAGGGGGAGCAGCGCGAGGCGGTGCTTGCTGCGTGGCGTGGATTCGAGGTCGAGGTAGGTTCTTTGTCTCATTCATGCGTACATACTGATCACCGCGCACGTCTAGCAACGCCGGCAGTTCCCCGAGCTCGTCCCGTCCGCGGTGGGGTCCGGCTACGCGGGGATCACGAGCGGGCGCGTGCTGAACGCGAAGCATGCGACGGCCGTGGCGCGCGGGCGCGGGGCGCAGGTGTGGGACCGCGTCGCGCAGGCGGCGTCCTCCTCCTACCCCTCCTCATCAGCCGCCTCCTCCTCCTCTGCGGCACAGCGCTTCCCCGCCCTCGGTCCCCCTGGCTCTTCTTCATCCGGGACGACAGGCAGCGCGCCGCGCCCGGGGCAGCGCAACACCCCGTGGTCCGCCAGCGCCGCGGGCCGCCCCGCGCAGCCGACGGGCTTCGCGCCCTCGTCTGCGTTCATCCCCCCCGCGCCCGTGTCCGCGCCCGCACCTACACCGTTCTCCATGAATATGCCCACCGCTGCGCCCAGCGGGAATAATAAGGGTGCGGGTGCGGGTGGGCCGCCGAAGTTGTCGAACGCGCTGTTCCCTGAGTTGCCGCCGTCGGCGGCGGCGCGGCAGAGGGCGCCGGTGAGGGGGAATGTGTCGTTGAGGAATATTTTGGGGACTGGGGCGGGGGTGGCGGGGCCTGGGGTTTGGGGGGCTGGTGCCGGTGCCGGTGCCGGTGCCGGTGCGAGTGCGAGTGCGAGTAATGGTGGTCCTGGGGCGAGCGAGGAGGCGGAGGGTGCGGGCGGGGGCGGAGGCGGAGGCGGGGGTGGGAAGAAGAAGGGGAAGGGGAAGGGGAAGCAGACACTCTTCACGCTTGGGACGTTCCCTTCGTGAGTGAGGGCCGGCGTCCTGATATGCATGCACATGTGTTTGTGTGGCTAGAGATCTTTTAGATAGCGTTCTCCTCATCGTGGAGGAAGAACGATGGACAGGCGCGTTGGCTGGCCATGTACGCAGAACTGGCGCCCTTTCATATTTTTAAAGGCGATTCTTCTGACTTCGTGCCTGATCGAGCGAGCATGGGTCTTCCCTTCTTTCAGGTTTATAACTCTCTTCTCCTCTCCCCCGGGTCTCACCATGCGTACAACTCAGATTTACACGTCCTCTTCGACGACTACTTGGAGATTTCCCCTTCATCAGAAATTCCTCGAACGTCGAAGTTCTCTGTCGCCTTCGTCGGCAAGACTGCGCGAGCTAGTCGGTACTTGGCGCTACGACATGCTCCAGACGCTGACGTTCCTTTGGCGGTGCACCCACCGAGCATCGTTGACTTACTTCCACTCGCTGCCAGTGAGCTGTCAACCAGTTCATATACGCGGGAACTTGAATACCCCGCGACCTTCTCCGCTGCGGACCCCTCTCCCCGAGGTTCCTGCAGAGGTGAAATGTACTGTCATTGTTGCTTTCCCCCTCATGGGGAGGACATGCAGGACGAGGTAGATATCAAGACCAGTGGACGCAAATGATGTGCGTTTTGGATTTTATTTTGGACATATTCGGGGCTGATTTATATCTGTCTCACATTTTAGACCTCGGTTTCAGAGCTTGCTTCGAGCGGAAAACGCCAAGCTTCGTGCAGAAGGCGCTGAACTTCACACGCGGGCGGCTCTTTTGGAAGAAACGCTTTCTGGCGTCCACATGGGCCCACAATAGAGTCAATTCAACACCCCTCAGGCGACCTTGCGGTGCAGCTTGCGTCGGGACGAAGACACGATTCACCTCCACTGCCGACGGGTTTCACTCCCTTGTCCGCGTTCGTCCTGTCTGCCCCCGCGGGTCGCGACCTCCTCTACCTGGATGCCGTTCTCGGCGAGCATGCACCCAGGCCAGCATCCCCAAATTTTGACTCAGACTGAGTTATGTGCGTATGCCCTAAGCAGAGTACTATCAGGCAAAGTCCTGGCGTACATGTACTCGGGGTCTTAAAATGCGGACAAGATCGCGATTGGTTGGATCAGATTGAGGAAGCTGGACGCGCCGGTCGGTCTCGCGCGGCGTGCCGAAGACAAGAATCTGGTAAAGCCCGTATTCACGGCGTATTGGTAAGGCCGTCGTGTGGATATAAAGGCCAGCCTCAAATCAACCATGACCCAGAACTCCTCTTCCCCAGTCCAAAACAAACATGCCTCGCTACGACGCAACGACGAAGGGGTCCCAGCTCGTCGCCGAATTTTCAGACAACATAAAGGGGAAGGTCATCCTAGTCACCGGTACCTCCCCCGGCGGCATCGGCGCCGCTTACTGCGCCGCCGTGGCCAAGAGTTCCCCTTCGATGATCATCCTCCATGGGCGCTCTGCTGCGTCGATCCAGGCGACCGCCGATGCCGTCAAGGCCGCAAACCCGGCTGTTCAGACGCGCCTCTTGCCGTTCGACTTGGCCTCGCAGGAGAGCGTCCGGGAGGGTGCCGCCCTGGTAAATAGCTGGGACGACGTCCCATTCGTCGACTTGCTCGTCAATAACGCCGGCATCATGGCGGTGCCGTACGGCAAGACGGTGGACGGCATCGAGCGGCATTTTGCCACCAACCATCTCGGTCATTTCTTGTTCACCAACTTGATCATGGGCAAGCTCCTCGCCTCCAAGGCGCCGCGTGTCGTTATCATCAGCAGCAACGGCCATCGGTTGCACCCCATTCGATTCACGGATTGGAATTTTTCGGTAAGTATCCTCGAAACAATTTTGACCTTACCACTTGAATCTCAATTGTCGCCGCGATAGGATGGCAAATCTTACAGCAAATGGTTTGGTTACGGGCAGTCCAAGACAGCCAACCTCCTCATGGCCATTTCTCTGGCCCAGAAACTCCGAAAGAAGGGTCTGCAAGCGTACTCATTGCATCCGGGCGTGTTCAGTTCCAACCTCGGCCGCGACCTGAACTGGTCCGAAGACGTGTTGACCTCGAGTAGGCTCTCGTATATTTTCCCCGTCAGTGATGCCTTCTAACACATCACTGACAGTGCAAGACCACGCCACCATGGGCACTGTTTTCCCCCCAGATTTCAGCTGGACGTTTACGGACGCGGATGGAATCATCGCCACGCACATTCTGTGCTCCTTCAGCGACGACCTACAAGGTGCGTGCACGAGGTCGAGAAAGGTGAACTGGCGCGAACTGACTTGCCGCTGCAAGGACTGAACGGGGCATACTTCAACGACTGTCACGTCGCGGACCCGTATTCCAAGCCGTCAGAGGTCTCGCCGTGGGCAAGAGATGCGATCGAGGCGGATAAGCTCTGGACATTGAGCGAGGAACTTGTTGGCCAGGAGTTCAAGTACTAAGTCGACGCGTTGGAATTTGCGGGATTTAGTGAAGTATAGAATCCAGAGCCAAAATTTGTCCTTTTGCTTGAAACCAAACAAATTATGGCTCGCTCCTGCTCCTGCAGAACCCTGTTTTGGTATGTGGCGACGAGGCAGACTTCACATGTGCGCAAAACTAGCGCCAATACAAATTCAAGGTCTTCCTTCTGCGATGCGTACAACCCAGATTTAGACGTCCTCTTCCCTGACCGCGAAATGTGTGGGTACTACTTGGAGATCTTCCTTCATCAGAAATTCCCCGAACAAGGACAGGACGGACGTTTTGCTATTGCCGCACCCACGGCGGAACCACCTACCCATTCCGCATCGTCCATCTGAAGTACACACACCTCTAGGATGTTGAAAGTCATCTTCCATTAGCTCCGTGAGTCAAACGCCGCCGAAACGTGTCCCCTCTCCCCGAGTTCTTTGCAGAGCTTCATCGGGAAGACATTCCACAGGGCCAGATTTAGATAGATACCAAGACTGGACGCAAACACGATGTGTGTTTTGGGTTTTTATTTTGAACATATCCGAGGCTGAAATATATCTGTCTCACAATTTAGACCTCGGTTTCCGAACTTCGAGCAGAAAACGCAGAGCTTTACATGCGGGCGCTCTTAAGATCTTTTGGAAGAAAGGTTTGCTGGCGTCCACATTGGCAGACTTTCCTCCCTCGTTCGAGTTCGCCCCTCTACCTCAATGCCGTTCTCGGCGAACATGCGCCCGGGCCAGCATCCCCGGATTTTGACTCGGACTGAGTTATGTGTGTATATGCACACTAGCCGGAGTACTATCAGGCGACGTCCCGGCGGACATGTACCCGGGGACCCACCAAGGACCCACCAAGGACAAGTTCCAAATCGCGATTGGTTGGATAAATTGGACGTGCCGAGCCTCGCGGCGTGCCGACCACAAGAATTATTCGTAAGGCCTTATTGATAAGGCCCGTCGCGTGAATATAAAGGCCAGCCCAAACTAACCATGACCCAGAACTCCTCTTCCCCATCCAAAACAAACATGACTCCTCGTTACGACGCAACGACGAAGGCTTCCCAGCTCGTTGCCGACTTCTCAGACAACATAAAGGGAAAGGTCATCCTAGTCACAGGTACCTCACCCGGCGGCATCGGCGCCGCTTACTGCGCCGCCGTGGCCAAGGGTTCCCCTTCCATGATCATCCTCCATGGGCGCTCTGCCGCGTCGATCCAGGCGACCGCCGATGCCGTCAAGGCCGCAAACCCGGCTGTTCAGACGCGCCTCCTGCCGTTCGACTTGGCTTCGCTGGAGTCCGGGAGGGTGCCGCCCTGGTAAATAGCTGGGACGACGTCCCATTCGTCGACTTGCTCGTCAATAACGCCGGCATCATGGCGGTGCCGTACGGCAAGACGGTGGACGGCATCGAGCGGCATTTTGCCACCAACCATCTCGGTCATTTCTTGTTCACTAACTTGATCATGGGCAAGCTCCTCGCCTCTAAGGCGCCGCGTGTTGTTATCGTCAGCAGCAACGGCCACCGGTTGCACCCCATTCGATTCACGGATTGGAATTTTTCAGTGAGTGTCCTCGAAACAATTTGACCTTACCACTTGAACCTCATTGGCGCCGCGATAGGATGGCAAATCTTACAGCAAATGGTTTGGCTACGGGCAGTCCAAGACAGCCAACCTCCTCATGGCCATTTCTCTGGCCCAGAAACTCCGAAAGAAGGGTCTGCAAGCGTACTCTTTGCATCCGGGCGTGTTCCGTTCTAACCTCGACCGGGACCTGAACTGGTCCGAAGACATGTTAGACATGAGTAGGCTCCCGGATATTTTTTCCCTCAGTGATTCCTTTTAACACATCACTGACAGTCCAGGACCACGCCACCATGGGCACCGTCTTCCCTCCGAATGTTAACTTCACATTTTTGGACGCGGATGGAATTATTGCCACGCACGTTCTGTGCTCCTTCAGTGACGACTTGCAAGGTGCGTGCACGAGGATGCGAAAGGGGAATTGGTACGAACTGATGTGCCGCTGCAAGGACTGAACGGTGCATACTTCAACGACTGTCACGTCGCCGACCCGTATTCCACGCCGGCAGAGGTCTTTCCATGGGCAAGAGATGCCATCGAGGCGGATAAGCTCTGGACGCTGAGCGAAGAACTTGTCGGTCAGGAGTTCAAGTACTAAGCCGATGAGTTGGAATTTGCGGGATTTAGTGAAGTATAGAATCAAGATCCAAAATTTGTCCTGCTTGGAAACCAACCAATTGTGGCTCCTACAGAAATGAAACCTATTTTCGTACACAGCCTGGGAGGTCCGCGGAGTGATATATCAGTCCTCGTCAATCTTCGATGATCAATAATGATACACAAAAACTCGCTCGTGGCCTACCTGCTCGATCATTATCTGAGATGCAGGGGATAAGACTAAGGATAAAATCAAACCAACGGGGTCCCATTTCGGAACATGTTGGGTTCCACAGGCAAATTGGGGATTCAATGAACGGGTAATGAAGAGAAGGTTCATTATGGATGCAAGAATAAATAATATCACTGACCGAGGACAGGGCCAAGTTCGAGTTTACTTGTACTAAGCATATGTTACGGGATGATTGTTTTCTGTGGAACAGATCTTATATCAAGGGCCTTAGTTGTCAAAGGTGAAAAATAACTTCTTTTTGCGTTCGGACGGCACCAGCTCCGCACTAAAGAATAGCATGTGCAGAAAGGGAATCATTACAGTACACTACACAAAAGACGAAGTTCTGCCCGCAGCCTGTGAGTGATCCGATACACCACTAACGAACTAGCTCCTGTGAAATATTTCATATATCGTTAGAGGTCGCCTGAATCACGCTGACTGCGTCTTGAGATCGCGGGGTGATAATACACCTGAACGGATCTGGTGAGCTGGATCCACAGTATGTTAATCACCATTCCGTCAGATAGGATTATGCCCGTACAATAAAGCCCCGCCTTCGTATTTGTAAGACGGTTCAATGGGTCGACCATCCTCCCCGATTTCTTTTGTGATGTCGAACATCGCGAGTATGGAGACAACTGCGATCCAGATTGACTCGGTGGCCATGTGTCTCCCCGGACAGATTCTGAACAACCAGTGTCAGTGGAGACTTCGTTGGTTAGATGCGAATCAGAGAGACCGTCTTCCGAACCCGAAAGCGGACTATGGGTCTCTGACTCCGGAGTTAATTTTGCCATCGAGGAGGAAGCGTTTGGGTTCGAAGGCATGCGGATCAGGATACGCAATCTGGCGAGTATCAGGGAGTTGGGAAAGGAAAATCCTGGTGTGGACATACTTCATCATGAAGAATGGCCCTGAAAAGTTGAAAATGCTCTGAGAAAGAGGCGTGTATATTTCAAAGCAGTAACTTTTACCACACATGTCCGATCACGAGGGACCCAGCCGGTAGGCGATAACCGCGATACTCGTCTTCAACTGTCAAAACGTGGGGAACCCCTGTATCACCAATAACCTTTCAGCATTAACCCCAAAAGAGTAGTAAAGGCAGCGAACCAAATGGGAGCACATTTCCCCATCGCAAGACCTCTTTGACGAGTGCAGCAACATACGGCATCGCCTGTTCGTCACTGAAATCTGGTAAGTTACCCCGCCCCACAACCGAGTCTATTTCGAGTTGGGCGTTTTTTTGAGCATCTGGATTTGCGAGCATGGCAAGAATAAATGTGGATAGGGCAGAAACAGTCGTGTGGGCTCCCGCGGCGTACATCGCCGCGGCCACATTTTTCACAGTGGACTCTTGAAAGTATTTTTCTCCTGATTCGAGGTCGCGTAAAGCTTTGGAAGTAAAACAGGATGTGGCTTCTCCCGATGCCTGATTCAATATACAGAGTTTATCACACACAATTTGAGAGTATCCGGGTTCACCTACCATCCGACGTTTCGTCTCAGCAAATGGGACGTTTCTGATTGCTTGCGATAAAGATCTCCCTTCCCTCGCTATTCCTTTGAATTGGGCTCCCGGAAACCACTCCGGTAGGTATTTCAGAATCGGGATAGAATCCTGCGGCCCGATGGATGAAGTCAATTCACTTAGGTACATATTTCACTTACCACAATGAATCGCCCGGGGACCCGGGCATTTGAGAGCGATTTTATGGCCTTTTCCGCCAGCGCGACGTACGGGTCATCAACAGACTGGACGTCTATTCCATAGGTGACCGATATGATAACTTCGCCCGCCATTCTTTCGAATATATTAGTTGATACATCAATACGGGACGAGGACTTTCGCACTGTTTGAGGTGATCCCGAAAACCGGCGGGGTTGTTGAGCAGCCGACGCAGCAAGGAATGGGCTGCCTTGCGTTGTGCATGGGAGAAACTGGACGATGCGACCATGTTGAATTGTTGGCTAAATAAACGACGGTGGATCCGCCTACGTATACACAATCAGGTCTTGGATTCCACGAATCTAAGGACCGTACCATTCATCTCCTGGGAAATGTCCAGATTAGTCCGTCCTCAGCGAAATAGCAATGATCGACAGGGGGGTACCATATTTCATGGATGCTAGAACCCTCATATTAGTCAACATGTTCAGGATGTGCGGAAATAAAATTCACGTAGATCCCATCAAGTCGTTTACCATCGGAAACGCCGGCCTGATATCGAAAATTGTATTGGAACTGGAACCGGAGAGCTGCTCATACCTATCCGAATAAACCGATGAACGTTTCTCGAGGAGCGCTTCCGCTGCTTCAAAAGACTACAGGATGATGACATGCGTCCCCGCCAAATTTACATGGATGATATCAGAATCTGCATATATATTTCAGCATATATGGCTCGGGGAAGGGCGATTAAGAGACCATATTTTTTGCTCCACTCCATGCAGGCCTCCCATGGACGAGCCGCCATGTCGAACAAATTGCCGACGAGGGGTAGTTGCGTTGGTCCGGGTGGCAAGGGTAACCTGGAACTGGATGCGCTGTATAGCCAAGTGAGATACAGCGCTGTTGCGGCGAGCGCTGCCCACAGCAAGGACTCGGAGAGGTCGATAGATATCATGGCGGTGGACTGGAAGGAGGCGGCACGAGCTTCTCGTTTTCATCCGATTTAATCCGACAGTCGTTGCCATACGGGAGGTGCAATGAGGCGACCATTACCGCGGTTTTCGGATACATCTACCAATCGGCGTTCGACCAAGGATAACGGGCGCTGGAGATATGCTCAGTTGCTCGTCTTGAAAGGTGCACGTGGCGACAGCACGGTTGGAGAATTTTGAAGCAGGATGTGGGATTGCGGCTCAAGCGCTCAACCTTGCGCTCAACTCATGTCTGTGCCAGTGGATGCGCGATGGAAATCAAGTTGAAAAAGAGGCAAAAAAGGGACTATCGGAGACCTACCACAAATGAATATCACAAACTCAGTGCTTCAAACGTGCTCAATGCACCTCCAAACGCCAGATGTCGGCAACTTGAATTCTGATCTCGGCATATCCGGAGCCGGATATAGTTGCCGGATTGACTGCTTCTTCTCGCACGCGCATCCTCCAGATCGACACCGACGTCTCCCTCGCCCTCATCCCATCTCCTGCCCTTTGCCTCTGTTGTCCTTGGCGGCGTCGAAGATAACCATGACTTAGACTGCCACTGGCCTTCCCGTTCCCTCGGGCTGTAGCCTTCCAAGTTGGTCATATAAGTTATAGACATCTCCTTCGCTCGTTTTCGTCTTTAACCTGCTCGGGATACGCCTGGGGCTGGACGATCTACTATGAGACGATCAAGACACGTTCATGTATTCTTCTCTCCACCGCGATGCTGATCCGCTACCCCGGCTACTGTACACGTTCCCCCTGTCGGTCGGGATCGCAGGCACGATCGCAGTCGTCCTACTACTTCGGCGGCGTGCAGGGCGACGGGATCTTTTACCTTGACCCTCATCATTTCTGCCCAGTCGTCCCGCTCAAGCCTTTGACTCCGTCGTCGAACGACACAATTCCTACTGTGTTAGACTTTGACGCATGGGACGATGAGTGCACACCACGCCGCCGCTCGACAAGCCCCGCGCGTACATTCATCGTCGGCGACGAGCATGGATATGCGCGCGCGGGGCCGATGTACATGAACCCGGAATGTCACGCACGTGGCGGGTCCCTCGGCGTGACATCCTCACTGAGGACAGGTGGGCCGCTGTGCTTTACTCTTTGATACTTCATTCAGTCTGTTTCTCCCTGCTGGCATATTCCGTTCCTTCACCGTACTTATCCCCCAATCTCTTATCATCCTCATGGCTGTCCTTCTTCATATGCCATTCGTTTTTAATTCATGTTTTTTTCTCTTCCTCTACATCGTTTCTTTGACTCTTTTATATCTACCCCGACTTGCTGCATGTTACATCTCAAACCCCGCAATTACCTATCCATTTGACGTCGTCCGTGGGCCTCCGCAGCGGAGCCTCGGCTTGCACCTCGATCCATCACACACCGAGAAAGGTCGCGCGTATGACTCGGACACACCTTCTTTCCTATGTTCACTGTCTGCCGTCATATCTTGCACATTTCCTTGTTTCCTTTCTGCGTATACTTCTCTCTGCCTCGTCCATAAATTAGAAGTACCATGGAAATTTCGTTCTTCGCGAAGGATGATAATGCGGAGTACATCTGGACAAGCCGCGATCAAGCCGCTGCCGACCCTTTGACTCTTCGTCCTATGCAGACGATCACTTCACAACATAAACTGAGAGTACCGGAACGGAATACAAATGCAACAACCCAGGGACATCAGGATTGATGGCACGTGTGATTATCTTCTCCCTACTACTAGTACTACTAAGTATAAAAATGGAAAGACTAGAGTTGGGATCATGAGGCATCAACTCGGAGAAAGTCCCCAGAGCCGCAGAGCAAACGACATTAAGTACGAAGAAAAGCAAAACTTCCATCCATGACAGACGGGCGGCAACGGAGGAAGATGGGAGGGCAAGAGTGCCGTGTGAAGGATAGGGAATCGGGGTAGATGTCCGGCGCCATAAATGAAAATTTCAGCTGCCCCAGCTACTCAAGGAAAGATTCACGACAATTTTTTCAATGAATCTAAGAGACACGAGCATCTTCCAGCGCGAATGACTCTTTGTTGATTTTGAGAAAACAGCATCAATTCACATCCCCAGTCCTCAACGGAAACCTCGCATCAAAATCGTCCCCTATGAGGCTTTCGTAGTACATATTACGGAAAACCTGGACGGAGAGGTCTTCTATCTGCAGCGCCGACAGCACGCCCGAGATGTCGTGTGGGTACCGACGATCGACAATCCGGGCAGAGAGTTTCCGCTGTGCAGGCCTCTTCCCAGCGACCCACTGGGCCGCGAGGGAAGTAACAAACGTGGGCATCGTGATGGGGAGGCCGCCGTCGAAGTCGCCGATCGTGAGAACGGACAGACGCGGCGTCTTCTGCAGAAGCGCAAGCATCGCGTCCGGGCGTAGCGGTTCGGAGTAGAAGTAGAAGGATGTGAGTGACTCGGCGCAGCGAGAACGCTCGAGGAGCGCAGAGACGGCGGCCTCGTCGGCGGTCCGGATAGTCGTGAGACTCTCGAGGACAGGCGTCTCGAGGTAGTCGAGCAAGGAGATGGAGGCGTTGGGGGAGTCGGACAATTCCTGCATCTGTAACAAGAGAGAGCGCAGATGGGGCAGATTGACCATGGTGGAAGGATATTTGGGCAAGGCTTTCGACTTCTCATACTCCAGCCTGCATTCCACGATGTTGGGTAATTTCTGCAGGAGGGACAGCGCTTCGGTGTTGAAAGTGAAAGTTGTCGAAAGACGGGTTAGCTGGTGCCATGGGAGCACGAACGGTGAGGGC
Source organism: Mycena galericulata (assembly GCA_029289565.1). Classification (NCBI taxonomy): domain Eukaryota; kingdom Fungi; phylum Basidiomycota; class Agaricomycetes; order Agaricales; family Mycenaceae; genus Mycena; species Mycena galericulata. The sequence goes on along the minus strand of JARKIA010000208.1, from coordinate 98,231 downwards.
CGAAAATATTCGCCTTCCCAGAAGGAGGCGCACGCGGTCGTTAATCTAGGTGCGACCGCAAAAGTGTCCCAAAAGCTTGGATCGATTTCGATGCCCTCTAGGTCAATGTCGAGTGAGATAACAAGAGTAGTCAAATTTGAGAGACAACCGTGGATGGTTTCCAACTCCAAAACGAGTGGAAGTTGTATGCTGATGCGGGCATATTTCCATCGTTCGGAGTGAGATAGCGCTGTGTCAAGAACCAGATTCGATTCGATTCCCCCCTGCTCGTAGAAAATCTTGACCGCCAAGGGCATGTTTCTGGACCGGTCATGCAAGAGCTTCGTCAGTCGGACTGCACCATGCGTTCCGATACGAGCAAGGTCTATGAAGACCATAGACCACAGCGCGGGGCTACACAACGCTACTTCAGCCCAGCGACGACAGACACGCGTGAACACCCAGGGAGCTTGGTCCGACTTGGGACCAGAGACCTCGGATATATCACCAAAATGGAACGTTGCGTAAACGGCGATGGAGAAAATTTCCGCGAGGATTTCGGACGGAAGGAGGCGGATGGGAGAAAGTACGTCTTTGTGGGTTTCTAAGGAATGCAGGAGGTCGGCCTTGCGGCGCACAACAAATGCCAAGGCCTCGTCGAGCATGGCGAGTTGGGACTCTAATTCACCAATGTAAGCGCTCGTAAGGCGAGATTCCCTCGTGTTAGGAGTTGCGCTGGATGCGATGAGGTGAGCCGGAGGAGTAGGTGCATCGGGAAAGGTGAACGATTGCGGTGCCATATGGACTGGATGATTTGCCCGAGGTTAGTAGAAGTGGCTAGTGAATCGTGCCACGTATGCGCTGAGCTGGAAATAGCGGTGAAATGCTGGAGAGATAGAGCTCAGAACACGTATTGAGGCAATTTAACAACATTTACCGACTTTTCGTTGAGGGGGCTTTTGGTTGAGGGGAGAAGGAAACGTCGTCAGTGAAGGAAGAAGGACTCAGCGAAGATTGCCCGGGCCGCAATGCCGCTGGATTGCCACGTGCTATTTTGTGTGGCACAACAAGAAATCTTGTCTCTGGCGAACTGGAAAGGGACGCCTAGCTTGGATGTTTCTGTGTGTTAGCTGGGGCCTACCTTTCGCTTGGGATTATTCAATAGGTCTGGGACCCACAAACGGCGATAACCGAGTCAACTGACTTCTAGGCCTCTTTCTTGTAGCGCAACTTGCCCACGACCACCATAGGCCTTTTTGCCACCGGGGTATACACAGCTAACTGTGCCGACTATCATATTAATTAGATTTTAGATGACCACCCGCGCTTCAGCACCTAAGGAGCCGCCGGTTTCGTTACGTCGGACCTTCTTAGCTACCTTTTCATGTATAGTAAAAGGTAGCTAAGAAGGTCCGAGTAGCTGCCGGAGCCAGAGGGGGTACGTAAATCGTTCCCATTAAGGGTAAATTGCAGGCACGCGCTCCCTGCGGCATTCACGCCGAGTCCGCGGGATGTCCCGCATCATCTCAATGGTGGTCGGCAACGCTGTGCCAATTTCAAACTCCGACATTGGTTTGCGATGTGGTCAGAGACGATTCTGGCCTGTACACTAACTGGACAGGGAAGTTCATATGAGCAAATTTGATTGCATGAGGTGCCTGTATCCAACGTCTGAAGTGGAATTTTTGTTTGTCCCTTCTATGCCCCTCAACCTGCAGTTTCTGAGCACAAATCCTTCTATAACTCTTCTCCCTGGGTAAATATGAGAATTTGACTTCAGTCATTTGAATCTCTGGTATGTCCCACATATATCTACACTCGAGTTTCAGCCAATCACTGTGCATAGAGGCCGGAATCTCTGGGCGGCGCGGAAGAGGATCACTCTATTAATTCTAATACTAATTTACAGTTACGGCCCAAATTGCGACTCCGATAATGTATAACAGGTATACATACTCATTAGAGGTCAATTCATGTTTCTCTGGCACCTTGGAGGCATGTTTTGAGCAAAAGTGAGTTCGAAATAGGGGGCAATTCCCAAATGCGGCAATACTGGTTTTACGATCACTGATTTCCGGGAGCGTTGCCGACCACCAATCTCAAGCGGGTGGCCTCTTCCCAGGCAGGTGGCTACTGTCGTGCGCGCCGCTTTCATGAAACCCAGGTGGCTGAATTACTTCTGGAGCACACCTAACCATGCTCTTCCTCCACATTTAACTAGAAAGTTAGATAAGTGCCAGTGCCCAGAATAATAAAGGTCGGAGGCGGCAGGCCTTCGGTCCGACAGTTACAATCATTGATGGGCCCTCTGCGATAGCTGATCCGTTCAACAGCGCCGGAGAAGCAGACAAAAAGAGGGGGCCGACGGCGTCTGATGGACGATATCGATCCGATGGTTTGACTCTCATTCTGCTCACGGAAAACCAGGTAGCCTATCAACTGAACATTGAGCAAGTACTTACATAGAGGCATTTCATTTCTAGGAGCAGAAGACCTCCGCTCGGAGGCCTCTGCTCGGCGGGAAATCTGATTGTGTAGTTTGGCTTGATTCTCTTCATTCCTGATAACCTATTTGCAGAAAATTAGAGAGCCTGGCAACTGAACATTTTGGTCAAGGAAGTACTTGGTGGCATTTCATTTCTGCGAACAGAAGACCTCAGCTCGGCAAGAGGCCTCTGCTCGGCGGGAGCCCTCCGTCGCAGGTATGACGCCTGCACAGCGAGTATTTGTGTACCTGATTGACAGAACATGTCACGCGTGGACGCGGCTCGCTGGGGAATTTAAGTTCCGGAAAGGAAATTGTCCGAGTCGGGAACCGACAAGAAAAGCCAAAAAAAAAAAAAAACTAGAGGCTTCTGCTTGCAGTTTCCTAAGCTACAACTACTTACCTGAATTACATGGACCGGTGGAGTTGGCGGCAGAGCCAGAAACCTTTCAGATTGGTGTGCCATCAGGTTTTGATCGAAAAACAGGAGGCCACCGATTTCCACTTTCTTGCTTAATTCTTGCTTCTGCATGATCCAGGCAACTGTTATTTGCAGTTTAAAGGTACATAGTAGTGTATATACTCAATTGATGTGGTACAGGTGTAGTATTCACAAGAAATTCAAACCCAATAGTGCTCTATTCCCAATTTCGATGTTTCCCCCCTTTTCTTCCTTCTTATCTGGGTTGAATAAATGGGCACTGAGCCTCTGAAAGCATGATATATACTTTTTGCATTACCCAGAAGTAAATCCTGCTGTCTAGATTTTTTTAGTTGGTTTGAAAATCGTAACACTGAAGTAGACGCAACATTCAACACTGGAACTTGGTTGACTTACGGGCCGTTTCATGCACACTCTTAAAAATCCAATATGAGGTGCAATCTGTCACTTAGTTCATGACCGGGCAATCTGTGCCTTTTGTTTGGGTTCGGGGCTGAAGGTTTCCGTGAAATATTGAGGTCACAATATATGTTTTTGTGGGGAGACGAGGTTTATTCCGCTTGTGATTGGCTGATCAATATCAACCAATCAATTATTATCAATCGGCCCGGCGCCAACCGGCACATTTCCGAGTTCCTTCGGCTGCCCTCTGTATCCCAGCGCTATAAATTTTACTAGGAGAAAACATATTGACTCCAAAAATTGACTGGAGTCGTCTCCCCAGACTTCTGAAGTATCTGTTGGCGGTGCCGGAGGCCTCGGATGCATTGTGCCGGAGGCGTCTGCGGCACCACTGAACAATCCAACTTGATGATTGTCAGGCTGATGAAATTTCGGAACACCTACATAGCGGAAGTCCCTCACAACCCTCAGTACGTGTGAATTACTCCTATGCCGGGCTCATATCTGCGATGAAGGCCTCCCATAGAGGTGCTAGCGGTGCGGCATGTCACAGTATGCAGTGGTAATTAAATTTTGATACTATGCCACTCATTCAAATTCATGTGTTCAGGCTAGTATCGGCCATACAGAACAACCAGAGCACAGGACGATATTGAACGGAGGCCTTCTGCTCCGTGAAATGAAATCATGCTAGCTGCTTGATACGACAGTAAGTTGAGAGGCTATGCATTTTAACGTGCATAAGTAGATCCGAGTCGGCAAAATGAGAATCAAGATTCAAAACCATAGTTGGATCGTCCATCAGAGGCCGCCGTCGGCCCCTCTTTTTTTTCCGAAATGTTTACATGTTCGGCGGAAGCTGCTTCTCCGGCACTGGATTTAGGGTCGAGCGATTCAGCTATTGCAAAGGGCGCATCAATAATCATAACTGTCGGACCGGAGGCCTCTGACTTTTGAGTATTTTGGGCACTGGCACTGGTCCAAATTTCTGGCTAAATTCCTAGGAAGAGCAGTGATTAGATGTTCTCCAGAGGTAAATCAGCCACCTAGGTTTCATGAAAGCGGCAAGCACGACAGTGGCCACCCGCTTGGGAAGAGGCCGACAGTGGTCACTCGCGTGAGATGATGCGGGACATCCCGCGGACTCGGCGTGAATGCCGCAGGGAGCGCATGCCTGCAATTTACCCTTAATGGGAAGGATTTACGTACCCCCTCTGGCTCCGACAGCTACTCGGACCTTCTTAGCTACCTTTTACTATACATGAAAAGGTAGCTAAGAAGGTCCGACGTAACGAAACCGGCGGCTCCTTAGGTGCGCTTCAGACGCCCACGGCATCTCGACCCTGCCGCTCACTTTCGATTCGGGGTTCGAAATCCCCGCGGAAGGCGGCGTCGGCTCCGCGCGCGATATGGGCTAAGTCTCGCTCGCCCTCTTCCTCGTCGTCAACTGGTTCGTCAACGGGGAGACGGTGCTCATCGATGGCGGGGTGCGTTCCGATTCTTATGTCTTCCTTGTTCTCGTTCTTTCCTCGTTCTCTCCCGTTTCTCGGGTTCTGACTCGAGGGTGCTGATGAAAGGTTTTTGCAGACGCTCCTCAAGCACCTCTCGTCCTATTACTGAGTTGTGACAACTGATCCTTAAGGGTCAAGTATGCCCTTGTAACCAGAGTTAACTATAGCTTTAAATGATTCACAAACAGAACTTTAGTTCTTTTTGTGCTCTTAGCAGCTCTAGGTACCGAAAATGTCGCCAAAACGTACATGTGACTTGTGGCATCAATAGTCTCGTATGGTAGACTCTTGGTAAGCCAGTGGCCACAGTCTAATCCATCGGGGCACGTTACCAATCTTCGGAGGTTGAAAGTCTAGTATAGCTTATTGAAAATAGTTCTCATTTATTTTGCACGAGGGCTTCTATTCAACATGATAAAAACTGAGGACTTATCTAGAATTTAGAGTTGAGCTATGAGGTCGCTGCCCAACTGATCTCAACGGAGCTGCCGTTCAGGCCGAGTCCCATCAATAAGCCCGAAAGAAAAAAGATCGCCGTCGGCAAAGGGTGACCTGAAGTAGGACCCCTGTCAATCACCCAAAATGCCTGTCCGCGAAAATTTTGAATTCGGATAAAAAATGCCTAAAATGGGCCAAATGCCGAGCACGTTTCGGATAAAAAAGCGGGTCTGGGACGCCCAATGCCGGTCCAGAAATTCGGATAAAGTATAGGTTGGCCGCGGCCAGGCCGGGTCAGGTTCGGATAACTCTGAGATGGCTGGAGGCCGACGGCATATGTTGCTGTGTTCAAACTCCGCCGGGGTATCTAAGCGACCCGTCGGCTCTGCTGCGGCATGACTGTTCCGCCATTGTTCAAATTCAGTCACATCTCAGTAACTCAACTTTGATCATTTCTGCCTTGCAGTGAGCACACCAGAACAAGGTAAGGAAGTTCAGGCTTCAACATGGAGGACTTGCTTTTTTTACGCGCCGGGAGCTCCAGGAGAAGAAAATTTGGGCTTTTTGCGATTTTTCGAGGCCTGTCCCAGAATTCGGATAAAAAATCGACCTTCTGGAGGCCTGGGTCAAATTCGGATAAGAATTTCCCGATTAGGGCTGCGGATAAAAAGCCAGAAATTTCGAGATTTTGTGGACAGGCATTTTGCGTGATTGTCAGGGGTCCTCCTGAAGTTTACGGAGGAGGCATAAACTTTAACTAAGGTTGCACACCGTTGATAATCCATGGCTCGCTACATGGGTGCAAAGATTTCTTCAACCTTAAAAATCAAGATGGTCCTGAAAGGATGAGAACTTGCGTATAACTGGTAATCTAAACTAGTATAGTACTTAGGATGGGGTGATCCGAGTCTGCTATAAAAAATTGCTCATGAAAATATATCTAGCATCCTTGGAGAAAATTCTGTTTGTGACCCGCCGCTCGCCGGCCTACTACCTTCATTTGAAAATGTCGATCCGGGGGATTGAACTCGCGCACATACACGTGCTCTGAATTGAAACCGAGTAGTTTTATCATTCGTCGTCGCCGACCCGTATTCCAAGCCGACAGAGGTCTCGCCGTGGGCAAGAGATGCCATCGAGGTAGATAAGCTCTGGACGCTGAGTGAAGAATTGGTTGGTCAAGAGTTCAAGTACTAACTCGACGCGTTGGAATTTGTGGGATCTAGAGTTGAAACACATACTTAAGAGAGCTTCGGATGCGTACTGAAGTATACAATCAGCCAAGATTTGTATTTTTGCTTGAAAGAAATCAACTGTGGCTATTCTGCGGCAGCCCTAAGCCTACAGAGAGGAATTCTATTGAATTCTATTATCTTGGCAAGCGGCGACATGCGTAGGCAGACATAACCAAACAAAAGGCACATCTTGCTTTGCCTCACCGCCACGAATTCGCGGCTGCATTTGCTCACGAACCCGACCCAAGCTCACATCAATCTGTGTAAAACAACTATATTGGGACCCCAACCATTACCGCCGTCCATGGACCAAACCCGCCCTCGTAAATCTAAAAAAGCGAAAGGCACCCACGCTGACCGAGACATCACTTGCGCTGTGTGTGGTGGAGAGCAGAAAAACCAGTCTGAACGCTTCCGAATATGCAGCGGATGCAAAGAAAAACTTGGGACGCGACGATACTTTTGTTCTAGGTACGTGACTCTCTCTTCGCCCAATGTGATCTGTTCATTCCCAGCGTTTTTTGGCGCCCATCTCAATCTTCAGAGCATGCCAAAAGACAGATTGGAAAACGCACAAGGAACTCTGTGGGTCCCAAGATTTTTGGGACTATCCGCACAAGGCGCTTCTCTCCTCCGATGCCGACTTTGAGCGCCCTGCGGCTCTTCGAGGTCAACTTGCTCTGATTGACTCCGATCCGGATGTTTTATACAATATCGCGCCTGGCACTGATGTGAGTTGAATCCGCCAGCTCTCTCCACCGGTACACATCTCTTCGCAGGATGTACTACGATTCACCATCAACGACAAGATGATGAACGTCTCCTTCCGTCGCGTTCGGGACAAGGCATTCACGACGCGCGATCTCGAATCCATCGCCATCCTAGGTCAAATACTCGTCCGCGCCGTAGAGAAGGAGGTCTCGGCGACTTCGTCATCTTTGACCTCGCGTATCGACCAAGTGTACCGCCAGCTTGAAGAGGAGTATGCCTACGCTGTGCGCGACATAGAAAGTCTCGTCTCCACGCTTTTGGACGAGCAGAGCCTCGATCCATCCCATCGAACCAAGCTGCAGTGTCTCCACCAGGAGAATTTGGCAAAGCATGGATCTGATTTTTGGAAAGCGTTGGCGAAGCCGCTGGATTAATCGCATATCTTTGGGGTCGCGTGGTGAGTGCCTTCTTATGCTTCAGGAAGTGCACTGAACCTGAGGCAGCATCCTGTTTCTTGATCTCTTTCGCATCCTCCCGGATGCTACCAGAGCCTAATGTTACTGCTCTCATGCGTGCACCCAGTCGTGTAAATCCTTCACCCATCAATAGCGCCGTTTTCCCGCCATGAGTCAACGCTTCCGTCCTTGAGCCGCCGGATGTCATTTCCTCTCGTGGTCGTTCCCTTGACTCGACACGAATCTCCCCACTCCTAACCACGACGTGAACGCATGCTGAATAATACTTAGGTTCAATTTTGTACAAATGAGTAGGAATTCTTCTCCTCGTGATTCGAATATCACTCCCATCTCGGGGTTTTTCCCGCGCTTCCACGCCAGAACTTCTGCGACCGGACACGCCCTTGCGTCCACGGGGACACGGGGACACGGGGACACGGGTGCTTGTCTCACTTGAACGGTGATCGGCTTTCAATGAAGAAGCAACACCTTGACAACCTGGACCTACTCCGGGTTTCCCTATCAGCATGTTGCCCGTGCAGGATCTCAGTGACCATATACATGATCCAGAACTAACTTGAACGCCATCGATATTACGTCTTGGGTTGACGGCGATGTATTGTACCTCTCTCAGACCAAGGTAATCTTCGGCAGCCAACAGCGGAGTAGCGCGGGGATGAGTCTTTTGGCTAAATTTGACGTTACCTTGGCAACTTGTTTCGTGCTCTCGGTTCGCCGCCCAGTATTCCTGCTCTAGTATATATGCCTTGTCGTCTGATAAACGCCGTTCCCGCCCTTACAGCTGGACTGTTTGATACTCTTTCTCCCATCCCATGACCGCCACACATACATTCTTTTCGGGTCACCTCTCCAGTTCCTACGAGCGTATTCCGACCGAATATACTGGGAACAATGACCCTGCCACTCCGCTACTGTCGGCGACCCTCCCAAAGGCAGTCGATGACGAAGCCAATATTTGCCGGAAACCCAAATCTTGGACCCATCGACACAAGCGCCTGCTTCTTGCTGTTGTCGCAGTTTTCGCAGTTTTCTTCGTTGTGGGTGTGATTGTCCAGCGTGAACTGGATATCATAGAGGCCATGTCTTCGGTTCAGGCCGGTGCCTATGCCAACTCGATAAATGTCGACGAGTCGAACATGGTAGCATCGAAGGGAGGGCCGCCGGAAGACTCTTCTAAGGCACAGGTCGCCTCGTCTCATTCCGCAGAAACTTTCAACTTCGACGATCCCACCCTCGCAGCGCGCCTTTACGTGGATGCGCTCTTTGCTCGCCAGTCGTCAAATCTCGAGCATGCGATGGCACGGTATTCGCTCAAGACTGGGCGGCCGCCTCCCCGAAACTACGACCAATGGTTCAAATTCGCTCAAGCTAACTCGTGTCTCATCGACGAGTATGACCAGATCCACCGCGATTTCAAACCTTTTTATCAACTTGCTGAGGACGACCCGCTATTTTTCCAACGTATGATAGATATTGCGTCCAACATGGTAAGCGTGCCATCTGCCTGTCTAATCCTATGTGACAATTTGTGTTTAACCCTTGGTATCTTTTAGATGAAGCAAGATCCGAAGGAGATGGCCACTGTCATGATCAAAGATGGCCAAGTGTATCTGCCGGAGATAAAGTCCACCGCGTATTGGGATACTTGGCCTATTACATTTACCCAGGTACGAAGTTGTATCGACTTTTGATCGTTCGCAACTCACTTGCTCAGTTCGCACCCCATTTGCCTGACATGACGTTCTTGATAAATGGGCGGGATGAACCTCGGGTGGTTTTTGATTATCGCGAACCCGGGGCCCGGAGTAAGGCACTGGCCGTGACGGAAGACATCCCTTTCGATGTGTCGCCCCATCCCACATCTGATTTCTTCCTCAATCGGAGTGGATGTGATATCCTCGCTCGTCCAGAAGGGTTTACAGCGACGGGAAATGACGACAGCGCTTGTGAGTGTGGAGAAATTTATTGAAACTGACATTAACACGATATGTACAGTTTTTATCTCGAGTGCCAAGACGCAATTTACGGTTGATTTATACCCAATGCTTTCCATGACCAAAGTCAGCCCTTGTTTCGCCGACATTTTATTCCCAATCGAAGTACGTCTTGGCATCGGAGGATACTCAATCCACTACCTCACGCAACACAGTACTACTACGATAGATCATGGTGGTCCGGTAAATTTGCGTATCCGAACAACATCCAGTGGAAAAATAAAAAATCTCAAATATGCGAGTCTTTTTTATTTCAAAATCGAGGTTGCGATGTCTTACTGCGGTCCACTAATAGACTGGAGAGGGACTTCAAGCGGTGGTCAGATATTTGGTTCAAACTACCATAACTTTACTCGTTTCAGGCTCCTCGACATTGCGCGCGAGAACCCCGACCTTATTGACGTCGCCATGACATCATTTGCAGACGAACTCTGTGGCGCGGAATGCGACCGCGAGGGGATTATTTCCGAGTACAATATCACCGGAAATGGCGCACCGCGGGAGGACAGTTACATGTACAAGTACCTGCTTGATGTCGACGGCACCACATTTTCTGGTCGATATCTTGGGCTTCTTCGGTCTGGATCTCTGGTTTTCAAGGTCTGATTGGGCCCGTTTAATTCAAAGTTCAAAGGCTTATGCTCCTGATTCTCAGGCAACCGTATTCGAGGAGTACTTCAACGACTGGCTCAGACCGTTTGAGCATTACATTCCTGTGCTCCCGGACCTCTCGGATTTGACAGAAAAGGTCGAATGGGCGATTAACCACGACGATGAGGCTCGTATGATCCAGGAGCGCGGCCGCGAGATCGGTCAGCGGGTCATGACAGATGCGCAGAATGATTGCTATTTCTTCGCCGTGCTCCTTGAGTGGGCGCGGCTTCAGGAGATCTCGCGGAATGCTACCAATGGGCAATCGTAATGCATATAATGTACGGGACGTGTGTGTGAATGAAATTTTCTAGTTGTACTAAAATGCAGCTCAATAGTTGGGCGCAGCCTGGTGTCGGCTGAATTACGCGGAAGTGTGTCGTTGTGTGAAAGTATATTCAGTCATCAGGGAGAAAAGTACATGCAATAGCGGATTGTGCATGCAAGACGTCGAAATATTGATGAAACGGCGACACCGAGACAGCCATTTAAATATCCACCAGCGGACACCGGCTACGGCAGTATCTGTATACCCATGAGAAATGTGCACTTTCCTAAATATAGCGTTCTTAGTCTCAGATCCTGCGACTGCCTTGACCGCGGAAGTTTAGGGCATGATAGTGTTAAGTAGCATGACCGCGGTACTGGAAGAGTCCTCGGGTGACTTGGCTCGAGAGCTTAATCATGCGAGAAACTCAAAGAAAAAATTAGGGTCAAGGATATGCTCAAATTAGCTCAGTTTCCGCGGAGAAGTAGAAAGCCAGCCTTGAAGGTCACTCTTAACACGGTCACCTGACCACGCGCGCCTTATGAATCAGTTCATTTTGATATGAGTTCAAGACCGACACATGAACGTAGAAATGTTTCAATTTGTCTGCAGGTTCTACATCCAATTGGGCCCCATACCCACGATGTGGACCACACTATACTGGGTTGGAGCAAGTCCGTGCTTGGCGCCTGGCTATGGGGAGGCACATTGCACTTGTACCATGTGCACCGGCAGAAAGCATGCATACATGTGCAAGAGGTGTATCCCAAGAAACCGCCTGTTCCGGTTAGGTTGCATGGTCCCACGCTGCTTTTGAGAATGCTATCTTCACCGCGTGCATACAGAGTGTCTAACCGGTCGGGAAAGCAAACCGTCGCACGGTCCGGGCGGTGAAATCACCTGTCCGCGGCCAGAAATGTGGCGGATTGCTGAACATTCCAAACGACGTGCAGTATGTACAAAATTGTCCAATCCGGTAGAGAAATACATGGCGCCGGACACCAAATTTGGGACTTCGCTATAATGTCGGACAATTGGGCAAGAGCGCAGAACGTCTTGGGGGCTATATTTTCCTGCTTCAAGTTTGTTTCACCCACCTGGCCATTTTCAGATATCGATTGGCGCATCAAGGTTTTCTCCTCATTTGTATCGATATCCATTCACTGAAGAGTTGCATGCAGGCCGATGCGGAGGCCTATAGTCACACCGGTCCACTAGAAATCAAGCCGTTCCGAGATGACCCGCGAGGACTGAGAATTACATCGAATAAGGAATGAGGCTTTTGACTTTGCGCCGCCCTCTGCCGCCCGCGGGTTTCGACAAGACGATCGGCGCGTCTACCACGGACGGAGATAATCCATTATTAGCCGCCATGGGAAGTTCTCACCTCTGCGGCCTCTTCGGAGCGATTAGTCTCGTTTACCAGACGTTATAGGGCAGTCGCTCGCTGCGCTCGCGGGCAGGAGGAGGAGATATATCCAACCGGAGATACCGGATCCATGGAAATTGTTCCGAGGCAGAAATTGATGAAAATTTGATTGGGGAACACTGCCCTATAACGTCTGGTGCAGTTCGCTTGGAAAGGGTGCGATCGTGTCACGCTTCGACTCTCTGTTACTTTTCTTTTTAGTTCGCGTTCCCCAATGGCCCGATGGCCATGAAACTTTGAACATATTATCTAGACGACCTCAGAAGGCTCCGGGGATACCATGGACAATTTAATACGACTCATTTGAGGTACAGTGACTTGAGCAATATGTGGAGCCTTTATGCATTTTTTGACCCCAGGAAATGTCAAGACCTTCATATAACATCCCCAGATGCACCAAATACATATATAAACCGCTCTATGTCATGTTTTGGGTCTCTAGGAGACGTGTAGAACACATTTAACTGAGGTACCTTTGCATCACACTCTCAAATATGAATCCATCACGCGTCTTTCGGCCTCAAATTTGCTGGGATGCCATCAGAAATCCCATCAATTATCTTACGCTGCCAACAGCACGTATTTGTTCTTCATGTCGATGGATTCATCCCTTTTGCCCCATATTATTGGGGAAATACATGATTCTTCACAGGTATTCGTTGTCTTGGCTCGTCTTGAGGCTACATAAGTATTGAATATATCCCAACCAGTACCTTACACTTGAATTTTCCCATATCACTTGTACTGTATGCCCTAAAAGTCGCGACGCGTCTGGAGTGCGATTTGTGACGTCCGTGACTTCCATCACGGATCGCATCCTTTACGATCAAACTGCACCAGATGTTAGGGCGGTGATCTCGCGGTTGTTTTGGCATCATTTTCTGCCTCAAATTTGAAACTCCGCTGATCCCCCCCGCACCGCCCTAACATCTGGAGCCGAGATTACGGAGCGATGCAACTGAGCTATCTAAAAATGCCTCGAGCCGGGTATCAGACAAAGGGCAGTTGACCTAAAATTGACGCTGTCAATCCTTCCGGCTTCATCGTATTATCATGCCCAGATAATCAGATGGATGTTCGGAAATCAGTCGGGACACCAGTTTCGACATGGAAAGGAAGTAAGAGCAATTTAAGGAAGAGCCAAACGCGAAGTTTCCCCGGTTGACGAGGAACAAGGTGAGGGACAGATCAGCCAAGTAAGTAAATTCACGAACTCAAGAACGTGCGGCAACAAGTAGTTAATTTCTGCCCTAGGCCAAAGATATTTACCCTCAGATTCGCTTCCATTCCGACGCCACAGATATTTTGCTGGCTGGGAGAAGAATATTATGAATCCAGGATGATTGGGAGCTGGTCGAAGGAGAACTCACCAATGAACGGCTCGTCAGCCTGCCACAGATATAAACCCCACCCGTCCTGCTTCATCTTCTCGTAACGAGGAATGGACATTCTCCACGAGACGGCGCCTACTCGTTGATTCGCATCGACATCGCAAGTCAGGATAGAAAAGACGATTTGAACGTCGGCGCCGGTCTTCGTTTTCGAAAATAACAAGCTGTGTGTTTTGAATGTACTTTGATGAGGGTCGAATCCTGGAGCGGAAAACACCAGAGCGAGACCCGGATTACGGTCGTACGACTGTCTCGAGAAGACCTCCGCGACCGTGGTTCGGAAAACGGCGGTTTCGGCTATGCACATGGGTTCGGAGAGGAACTCCACGTCGCGCGGAAGTATCGGAAGCGCGCTTGCGATGACCACTTCGATGTCTGCCATCCACGAAGAAAGCTGGATTTTCATCGATGGGTACTGGATGTTGATCGTATCAGCCGACATGGGCGCGGTGAGATACGGGCGCCATGAGGAGTGAACGTCGTCGGATAAGATAGAGTTGAGTAAATCCGAAATCCAGTTTGACGGGTATCCAATGTCGACGACATGAATGAGGAGCTGTATGAACGTGCGGAATGTGGTGGGCATGAGAATCGAGTAACCAGACGTGTTGGAGTATGGAGGCGCCAGAATACGCATTAAGATGCGATGGAGCCAACCCACCACCTGTTCCCGAGGGGCCAATTGGTCGTTTTTCAACGGTAGCTGGCATGGGAGGAGAGCAAATGGCTGGTGGAGAATGGAGGGGACGTTTTGATACCAACGCACTGTACAGCCGAGGTACTGAGGGAGTTGGTATGGGACGAGCATTGTATATATAGATTAATTCGGTTAGTTACGTGGAGAGGACACAAAAGGGAGGTACCGACGTAAACACAAAATTTTCGAAGTTGCTATTCCATATTGGGCCGTTAAACAAGCAGTTCATCCCAACGGACGCTATGTCGCTCTGTTGCAAGCATGGGACGGCATACAGTGCCATTTCGAGCAGTCCACCTGTGTAGTCACTGGCAATTCTTCAATTTCTGATCGAGGATAAATATAATTCACGTACGGGACATTGCTCATCCACGCGCGAGTGAACGAAATCGGAAACCCTCGGCGCCAATCGAGGGCGGGGGAGCTGCATTTAAGAAGCGCCAGAAACTGAACCAGATCTCCGGCTAAGAACTCGAACCGAATCTGGGTAGACCACAGCTTTAAAGCATTCACCATAGGGGCGAACAGAATATCATGCACAATAGAGAACGACGGCCAGCGGGGATCAGTACCACAATTGTTTTTCATCATGCCCAAGTCGTCCAGTCGGGTGAATAAGTGATCCAGGGCTGAAATTACTTGACGATTGGGATCAAAATGAAGTTTGGTGAAGTATTGAGCGTAATTCCCTTGCTGATATAATTCGTAATTTGCTTTGTCCTGGTACAAATATTGGTTTCAGCAGGCAAACTTGTAGATTAGAGGACGAAACGTGCGAATAGCGTTGGGTTCGGCTTCCAGTTCTTCTCGATATATTGAAACACACCACTCAGAGGATTACGGGTCCCAAACTCGACTTGATCGTGTGCTGCTTGGAAGGCGTCCGTGTACGGAGGAAGCAGAACTTTCAGAGACAGATAAACCTCGCGTTCACGGATGATCGACTGGTTTGACGTCCGAGGCAGAGGGGCGGTGGATTCGACCTGCACGTGTCGCAAAACTTGCGATGCAGTGATGGTCGATGGAAGATCGATCCAAAATGATAAGCACTTGAGGATTGCAGGAACCAGTCCTGGATCAATCGAGATGAAGGGGGGAAGACTTGGCCCAGTGCCGTCCAGGGCCTTCCTCAAGTCACGACAGATTTTTAAAAGCCTATTGCACGCAGATAAGCGAATTTACGAACACGGAAATGAAACGACCGACAAAGCATGGCTGTCCGGTGGCATGGCCCAGCAAGTGAATACGTAGAACGCGGTCTTCGCAGAAAGAAGCCGGAGATCGTACTGGTCGGATGACAAAGGTGTCTTCCAGAAGATGAGGAGCATGATAAGATCTTGAGCCAAAGCTGCTGGCTGGATATCCAAGAGAGTAAAATGGACGCCGACGTGCGGGTCAGGTGCCTGCGCACAGATGTCGAGAAAAGTACTGAAAACGTGGCGAGCTGAATGAGGATTAGCGAAGCGCATTTACAATATGCAGAAATGTATTGACCATCGCCGACTCCTCCGAAGAGAAAGGATAATTCGCGTTGATTTTCAGACTGGATCTCATCAAGGAGGATGTCCTTGTCGCCAGAACAGGTCTGCTCCGTTTTAGGACCCCAGCCGTCGAGAATTCCCTGTAGCAAGCTATGGAAACCATCGTGCCCTACGGTGAAGAATTCCAAAGAGGTATTCCTACGATCGATTGAGGTCATGGGTGAAGGTCACCGTAATTGGAGCATACAAGGCACTTTTCCGAACTGGGAGAGCGTCAAAATACACTCTGTCGTATTGATCCCACCACTTGGTTTTTGCCAAAGAGTCTGGTATTGATCGAAGAGATTCTATAAGCATCTCATGGTCAGAGAGGAACTCCGCATCCAAGAGGTTGTCCTGTGCGGCTCGATATAGGCATTGTGCAAGGCGGGCCGAAAGTCGAGATAATAACGCTTCTGGGGACCCAGGAGATGTACCAGTCGTCAGAATCGCTTCAGCCCGACGTATAGCACGTATCGCCTCCAGATATTGTCCGTCTTCAGTCAGAGCAGCGCTCAAGTTACCGGGGTAGGTGGCGACCAGAGGGGCAAGTTCCGCGGCCTGATTAAAGATTTTATGAGGTGGGGGGGGGGGCTAATGATATGGATGTGCTCACTTGAGAATATTTTGCGGACGCCCTACATTTGGAGTGGCTCAGTGAGTTGCACAATGGACTGACACAAGAACGCACTCGCGGAACTTTCCAGCCTTGAAAAGGATGTTCCCCGCATCCTTCAGCGCCTCAGCCTCTTTAGATTGTAGGTTGGTTCCAGTCGATGCTTGGGTGGCGGGAGGGATTTTCTTGCCGATTTTTTTTTGTCCATGACGGTTGCGGATTCAAAGACAAGGATGATCATGATGATGTAGATCCATGATCAAATTGCATCAGTGTTGCATTATAATGATAAGGGTTAGTGATTATAAGCCCTTATTTTAATATAAGATAAGCCCTTATAATGAGCCCGGACGTTTATACGGCCTTATTAACCCTTAGATACTTGGAAGCCGATAAAGCCGATAAAGCCGACGCACGCCTCCGGAGCCGCCGAGTCGGCCGGCGGGCGCCTGCGGGGGGTTTGTGGATGTGGTGGAGAGCGAAACAAGTGGCCTTTGGTGCCAAAGAGATCCGGGGACCTGGGTATGATTACTTTGAGGGGATTTGGATGCATTTCTCACGGGCCAATGCGAAATTTCGATGAGAAAATAACCCTTATTTTACCCTTATAATGGGCGCCCTTAATAACCCCTTACTTTGCAACACTGAATTGCATCGTGATGCGACTTCCCACATGACCTTGGGACTTTGGTGTTATGTCCTGGCAGGTTTTTGAAAAAAAGTTTTTTTTCAAAAACTACTTTACAGTGGTAAAAAGGGGTATTATTCCACAGTGTCGAAATGTTCCTTTAGATCAGTTGGTTACACTATTAGCTTGGTTTGCCTCGCGTGTGTTCGAGCCTGTGTTGTGTTTTCTTTCTACCTTTTTTTGAATTCTTTTTTTTGCTCTCTCCCTCGAGCTTTCCCCCCTCTCTCTATATCGTTCTTGATTCATATGCTGCTGCACTCCGTTGCAACCCGAACCTTTCGACATAACTATGTGTAACCCTTCCCATCAGTGTCTGAAGAAGGCCGCCAGCGTCCGAGTCTGTCTGGCGGTAGACTCTCATTTCTGGAGTAGAAAAATGTGCCATTATGAATATATTTCCATGGTTTGCAATGCTACTTCTTTTCCCCCATAGTTCCTGAAGGCCCAGACCACGGACACCGTTGATGACTGCCTCTCAGGGTATTATTCCTGTGCGAAGTGGGTGATGATCCAGCGGTGGCCTCCGTGGTTATCGCTGTCCCCGCCCGTCGCGCCCAAATTTACAAACCGCTCCTCGGTGCTCGGCGGGCGGCTGGCTCTCCAGTGCCATGCGCGACGCGATCGCCGTTGAGTTGTACTTCCCCGCCATGTCAACGTTGCCCTCGACACTGGAAGAAGCAGAGGCGTACCTGAGCACGGTGAAGGGTGCTGCACGTTCGGGCACATGGTGATGACGTGATGGTGGTTGCGCGTCTCTGCGGGGTCCTGGCTGCTGAAGTCCGTGTCGAGGACGAGCTCCTCAACGAGCGCCGCGAGCGGTGCATTGTCCTTGAACGTCTGGCATGGCGGGTGCGCGACCCAAGGGTTCTTGAGGGTGATGGCAGCGCAGAGGTGTGGGCGGAACTCCGATCCGCTGAAGATGAGCACAGTGCACTCGCTGGTAACCGTTTAGAAAAGTCCGCACGCACTGGCTCCGTGCATGGGACGTTCATGGCAAAGACGACATTGCAGATCCTTAAAGTACGTGTCAGTATGTAAAAGAGGGACCTGATTGAAGACATACGTGATCTCCTTGTTCACTACGCAGATGGAGCAGAACAGTGATGGTCGGAGTATTTCTGAAGACGTTACAAGCAAATCAGCAGTTATCAAGAAATGAGTATAAAAAAATAGTTCTTGCCGTGTATTTTTCTTCTTCTCGTAGATGAGCCGCGGGTGGGGGTCACAAAGCTTGCATCCATGTTGCTGTTATTGCAGCTTGCGCCCGCATCGTCGGAACTGCTGTCCCGCTGCCGATGCAGGGAGCCGTGACGACTGTGTCAGCAGAAACTGGGCTGCATGTCTGTCGTACAGCCTCGTCAGCGTGGCCATCACTGCCTTGATGCCGCCATAGGTCCCGACTCCCCAGGTGCAGTGCCTTTAGGGGTCCAGAAGACAGTGCCGCTGGAGAAGAAGTCCGAATTGAGGCCGAAGGTGCGCCAAAATGAGGTCGGAGGACCAGGAAGCAAAGATAAGGATTTCGTGCTTGGATTTGAGACTGGAGATGAGCCAAAGGTATGGAATTCAGCAAAAGTGAGGGTTCCGAGTCAGGTGTGAGGAGAAACAAGGGAGCGAGAAAAAGGAAGAAAGGCACGGCGAAGAGAAAATGTGGCGTGAGAACAATTGCCTGAGTTTGGGCATACAAGTCATGCCCAAATTTGGGCATGACGGCTGCCAGGGCACTGCACCAGAGTCGACCTTGGCGCGTCGCAGAGCATGGCCAAACACGCGCAAGCATCTTGTCGTATTATGAAGACCCTGAACTCACAACCCACCCAACCTCGGATACAGTTGTGTAGATTCCGGTACAAGCCAGCGCATGAGCATTGAAGGCAATACCCTCCGCATTCAACCGGGAAAGCACTACCCGGCTACCGAAAGGCAAAAGCGCACAGGAACAACGGAATTGAACCAGTCCGGGGACGTCCAGCTGACTCTGTGTTGGAAAATTTGAACCTCACTGGCAGACACAGGGGGAATCTCGGACACCTACAGTCCGCAGCTGGCTCATGAGGCAACGTATTCTTTTGGGGAGAGACGCAGGCACCTAAAGCTTAAAACCTCCGGGATCATCTGCTACGTCGCGGTCTTAGCGGAGCACAGAAGGTTAAGCAAGGAGATAAGATAGTCGCTCGTCGAGGATTCGAAGCAGATCTGCCCTGGCGCTGCATTCTCGGAGAATCCGGATGAGATGGAAATTCACCCGGAAAAGTGCCAAGTCATAGTGACGGACATTCCGCGGGGAAAACATAGAAAGGTACTTATGAGGTCGAGGGATACGACTGAGCTAGCACAGTGCAGGCGAAACCTGAGATATCCGACGAGATCTAAGAAACTGAATACGAATCTGTGAATGGTAATGTTAGCGCTGTGAGAAGGGACAAACCTGAACGCCGCCACCAGTGAAAGAACTGAACAAACCCAAACGAATGGTGAAATATACATAGAGGAATTCTGGCTAGACTGAGTCGAAATTACCACTCGCAAGAACAAAAAACTCCCTGCTAACCAGAGTCAAGACATGTCCATTGATGGATACGCACTCTAAGGTAGGGGTCTTCCGCAACATTTCTGGAGACTGGAATTACTATCATTGAATGGAAGGCGATATAGCATTCTTCTCCAGCCCGCAGCGTCGATTCTTTTAACCGCAGGAGTCATTATGAACTCCCGTGCCGGAAGAATGTTGACGTTGAGAGACAAAACGAAATTTCAAGCTCCGCGATGATGCCCTGTTTCTTTCCGAAACCCCCATGTTGTGCGCCTCATGCGAACACCATTTGCCTCCTTCGGACGTTTTCCATTCCCCGACGCAAATCCAGGAGCTCCGCGATCTGCTCAGGTCCTCGTACCTCCCTCGCGACACATCCCATTATCACTCACTCTTCGCCTCCTCGACGGCGGCTCTCCAGACATTATTCGCAAGTCGTTCGAAGCTCAAATTTTACGCTATGGATTCCAGACAGTTCTGTCGCCCGTGAGGCGGTTGCCACCGGGGAACCTATGCGAGATTTTCGCATCAATCCCTCTCTAAATTCTCAAATGCAGAACTACTGCAGCTTTTACGGAGTCATGCCGGAAACTCCTATTATTCGGTCCTATATAACTGTGAAAGGGAAGAGGGGGCCAACGATCCAAAGTACGCGATTTCTCGGCGTTCCGCGGGTATCTCTGGAGCGCGCCAAACCCGCCCCATTCACGCTCCGGATAAGGCTTGATTACCTCCCACCTTCAGTCCACACGTCTGCCGTTGCTTAGCACCAAATATTCCCGGGAGTGGTAGCGTCTTTTTTAGATCATATCCGGGCCCTCCGACCTGGAAAGTATCTCCAATGCCAAAGGGAAGCTCGATATTCTCCAGGAGATTTACTTCAGGGCTCAGACGACTCGCTGCAGCGTTTGGTTATCAGACCACCGGATAGGGATCGACCCTCAATCCCGAAGAACAGCCCAGAATTCCGGTTCTTCAGATGAGGAGATCCGCGACACGATGAAGTAGAAGTAAACGGTCAAGGTGAACTTGAAAACGAGATACACTCGCGATCGTTCAACGCGGGAATGAGACACGTTGGGGTCGGGTGTCCAAGCGAGAAGCTTCAGGTGCGCATCCGTAATGAGGACGTGGTCGGACATCTCACCGGCTACATCGAAAGCTGGAAGAGTTGGTTGGACAGGGGAAGCTGGATTTACTGTCGTCGATGGAAGTCATGCGCGTGATTTTGCGTCGAGCCATGTCTACAACTCATACCGTCTCTGAGCTCAGTTTGGCTATCTCTTGAATTCTGTTAGTGACTAAAAAATACCAAGGATCGAGCGGCATTTATGTTGAACTGTTTCCTGCTGCCAATGACTGATCCCCCCCCCCCGCCCATTGTGAAAGTTCCGGCCAGTCCCATGTTTAGTCTGAACGAACATTTTGGGAAACTGGGATCAATATTTGAGCTCAAGCGGAAGTGATCTCCTGTTGGCGTAAGTACTCACATTGACTCCGTGTAAATTCTCATCTTGCGTCCACCGCTCTGAACCGTTGCCATCAAATAGAAACCGGGGTGACCGGTTGGACGGCGAGACGGGCTGTGTATATACGCCTCCGTTCGAAACATCTTCCCAAGTCGAACCGGCTCAAGGAACAGAAAGATGGGGTGGAAGAGGCTGGTCAGGACTGGCCACACCTTTTGTGATTCTAGAGATTAGGACAATTGCAGATGGGAAAATCAGTCCTGTGCCGAGCGAGCCGTGGATTAGCAGCGAGATGCCTACGTTGTGGTACTTGCGTGTCGGGGGTCTAGCGTATAGCGTCAATTCGAAGAGAATTCCCGAGCTGGCCGCCGCAAAATCGAACTCGGCAACTTCACAAGGATGGTTGTCAGACTGGAATAGTCGGCAGGTAAATATGGCGCAAGGCGGTGCTGGTGGATAACCGCGCGCCCCAAATACGCCGCCGAGGAACGGGGAACACTCACTCGTAGTACTTACGTGGGGAAGCAGTGGGTCCCAACTCGAGCCACCGTTGTCACTGGTAGGCGACACCATCGCACACGGCTTCGTCGGGGCGAACTGGCGCAAGCCGGCCGCCGGTATCCAACACATGTTCAGAAAATGAACTTCGTCCTGCATCGCCGCTGTCGGACGACGATCTTCGCCGCCCTCATCGTGTAACCCCTGCCTCGACCCACACCGGCAACCATCGCCGCACCGGTAACGCCACTGCACACAAGGCATGATTGCCAGGATTAGCGCAGATCTACATGTTGGGCACATAGATAATCTCACATTGGTCCCCGGATGATCAGCAATCGCACAAGAACCCCGGAGCTGACGAATACCACTCAGTGCAGATACTCGTCCCGTGTTGTTCGGCCCTGCAGAGTCGGACGAGCCAGTGAGTTCTGACAGGCCTGGGAACATGTGCAAGTAGCCAAGAAGTAGTTAGAGCGTAGTAAGCCCATCAGACTTTCGACAGATTACTTGATTGCACTTGATTGCACTTGAATGGCCTTGAATTGGCCGAAAAAGTGCTCAAGAGACAAGTGGTCCAGCCAGGTCCGACTTTCCACAAGTAGAAAAAAAAGTTTTTTCTACGGGGAGCACAGTCAGTTCTCCGCCCTCTCGCAAAAATTTTCAAGTCCATTTTTTTCGATTCAAGTGATTCAAGCAATTCAAGTCCATTCAAGTGACAAGAAATCTGTCAAAAGGCTGATGCCAGCGGCGCATTCAGCACGTTCTCCTGGCTGAGTGAGTCAGATAGACCAGGTGGAGGCCGAAGATGACTCGAATCTGAGTAACCTGACCGAGGATGTGCTTTCCGAGTCATATCCGAGAGCCATTGAAGGAATCTGAGCTGGTCTGTGGTGATCCCGAATCCCATCCTGTGCGCGAAACAGAGGGGAAGCTCCGAGTTGACTCGAAATCGTACCCGCGTAGATTGTCGCCACCGGAAAATCGGACAGAGTGCTGACCTATCTCGTTGGGATAACATTGATGCACCAATGGGATGCCAGCCGTCGGGAGGTATTTCCGTCCGATCCGAGTCCGTCCGCCTCGGATTTGCTCGCGGATTCGTGTATTGGTCCGAAACACTGGAATTGTGGAAATTGCGAGCAAGTGCGGCAACGCTCCGGAAATACGAAGATGACGTCTGCGGGGAATGCTTTATCTCCTCGTATCGGCGTCTTGATATGCAACCTATAAATAAACTGAAATCTAATCTAATCTCATCTCTGACAGCTGACAGCTGTGGAGTAGCCCAAAACGGAAGCGCTCACAGGGGCTGACGAGGTGCCTGACGCAGCTACTTGACGCCATAGGATGATGTCGGTGGTTCGTCCTGCCAGAGTGGTTCGCTTGAATACTACTCAGAGTAGTAATGAACGGAACTTGTTAGGGAACGAGGCAATGTTGGGACGGCTGTCGCAGCAAGTACGTCAACAGCGCAAGTTCCGACTCTCCTCTCATGTGGGGTGGATGGGAAAGGATGTAGCAGAGCCATGGGTGGGTTTTCCCCGTCACTTTAAATTTAGGATGTGCTGTATTTTTCGGTCAGTAGCAGTTGTATTACAGCTTCTCGAGCTGAGTTCCATTGCAATACAGCATTGTGTTTCGAAGGCGGAATGGACGAAGGATAATAAATTCGAACAGATCCCAGGTTCCTATTCACGGAGAAAAAAACGACTCTCTGTTGTCCTGTCCTTTTGTTCAAAAACAATGCAAAAACAATAGAGTTCGAACAACACTCAATTTCCCCAACAAGAAGATTCTGAACTAAAACTAAGACACACCCTCTGTGTCTCAGATTTATTATCTTAACTGCTCGGGTAGATGCAGCTGTATGATTTATATGCCCAGCAAGACAAGAACCACTCGACAATAGAGCAACAACAGCTCCCTTGTATGACAAGATCTTATACAGACCCGAGCCAGCTCACGCTCCCGGAACTCTCAAATTCTGTATAGGATGTGATCGGTATCCTGATTTCATCTCCGTCGAGACTGGCCCACGCTCGTACGCGAGCCTCCCCTAGCCGATCGAATCCTTCGAGCTCGATGACAGAATCATTTTCTGTCGTGATTCAAAATCTCCAAGTCAAAGAGAACTGCAGGAAGCCTAGCGAACCGCCAGCTGACGTGAAATGGATTGGCTAGGACGAAGACGAAATTTCGCAAAGCGGGAGTAATGGCTGGCGGCCAAACGCACGGTACAGAGACAGTTTAGTTGAAAATACTTGCTGATGGCTGGCTGTGGCTCGATATTTCGCAGGTGCCGCCAACACATTGTGGGCCAATGCAGTTCGGTTGAAAACATTGATGGTTTGCACTCGGAAAAAGAACTTGGAAAATCAATTGTGTTGCAGGTGATATTTACACCCAAGGAAAGTCAAGCACACGTCCTCGAAGCGCCAAGGCCCAAATCACAAGCACTAACTAAGAGCTTGAAATTCGCGGCATGATCTCGCTTTGGGGCTGGGCGAGTTGAAATTATAACTTGAAAATCGACAAAGCGACATATCAGGCGCCGCGTTCAAGTTCCCATCAATCAAAGCGCATCAAATTCAACATCGCACGTAACGGTAAAGCCAAAGCGCATCACTCCATGCTCGAACCAGCTCAGCTCGAGCATGGGGATGGCCCAAGTAGAGTTGGCAGCTTTGGTGCCAAAGTAACATCGAGCTAGAACCAGAACTAGCATCAAGGTGGAGCAGAGTGCAGACTAGATTCCTGTTGGATCAATGTTGGATTATAGATGGGCCGCGGCCGCGAGCCGGCTGGATTCGGCTGGACTGGGCTTTGGCTGGGCGTTTGTGCTTCAAGCGAGCAGATTGTTGGGAGGTAATCCCTCTTTCTCGAACTGGAAGTAGTTCGAATGCTTCCGTTGGAACAGACGAAAAAAAATACGTTTCGTGTCGAACAATCTCTTTGAGTCTGAAATAAGAAATTCTTCTCCCGTTGATGCTTAAGTACGATTCCGCAGCTGGGAGCATCCTTTTTTTTGTTCACCTTGCCTTGACGACGGTGGAAAAAAAAAAGATTGGAACAGAAGGACATGATGCACTGATGCTGAGGGTGATGCCAACGAAGAGAACGATGAGAACTCGCCCGCCCGAGACTCTCGCTAGCGCTGCCAGTGCCAGTGATCAGATATAAGAATCATGATGCGAACCCGGACCCGACGCCAGGCTGGATCCTGATGTCGAGGCGCGCTGGCCCGCCAGACGGCAGTAGAATTTAAATAACTCGGACACCGTTGGGAATGATGCTGAATCTGATGCCGATATTCTCACCACAATTGGGCTGAATTGATCGAATTGCAGGTGTTCAACTTTAATCAGCCCACGAATCGCGCCGGGTGCACGCCAATGGCCACACTACTAGATCACACTAAATTCAATTTAGGGTGGAATTGAATTAGTAGATCGTGGCCACACTACGCTGCGTAGAGGAAGACGAGACGCACATGTAGATTAATGCGCCGGAGTCAAAATGAAATCAAACCAAAAATAATGAGAGTAGTACCCACAAAATAATGAAGGTCTGTGCGCCGGCGGGGCCACACTACGCGTTGGACATAGAAGTCAAACATATCAATATTTGGATGCCGGGCCATGCTCTGTGCAATGGGAGGGCCCCGCTAGAACATCACACACAACGCCCAGTGAGTGTGCGCGCCACACTACTGCCTGCGAACAGCGTGAGATGCGAACCAAGCCGTGAATCAGCGGGCAGGAGATTAGCGCGCACACTTCCCGAAGTCGCCAGTGGAAGTCACACAGAAGACCTAAAACCGGAATATTCTCGTGAGGTACACAGCTCGAAGCCTTCGAGGTGTAGTGGTACAGCGCCAGCTCGAAATCGCATTGAAAGTGTACTACTGTAAATTCAGGAAGACCTAAAAGCGGCATACTGTACTTGTCGGGACAGGAGAGGTCCCGTACACCTCGAAGGCGGCAACGGCGATGGCGACAGCCCATATCCGGCAAAACAGCACGGCCCGGCGTGTCGAGGCGGCTGCGTCTTTCGGGGATATATTAAGGAGTCGTAAACACAGCGCGGTTGAACGGTACATACCCAAATAGGGAAGCGGAAACGGACACGGAAATGGAACGTGGGGGGCAGGCGGGGAGGCGGTAAGGCGCACGCACCCGGATTTGGTAAGAAAACGATGGCGCGGCGAGTCGCGCATCTATTTTCAGAACACCGCGACCGTAACCCTTATCTGGCAATTACAAGGAAACGCGGTGCTCGCGCAAACCATTCTTAGACAGCAATTAAAGAGATAACGAGGCGCACCAGCTGCGGCTGCGACCGAATGTTATAACACAGTAAACAGCAATGCGCAGGACCTAAATCCAGCAAATCGAGGCGACGCCTCGAGTCACGTATCTATTTTTTTACGAGTTGAATTGAAAAATAAACAATCAACAGCACTCCAAACACGCGCAGGGAGCGCACCCACCCTAAAACGGCAAGAAACGAGGCGTATTCGCTTTCGTGTGCAACATGCGCAGCCCCCGGAATAGCCCGACTGTCCAAAAAGGCAACTTCAAACCCTACATGCGGCAAACGCGCGGTGCGCCTCACCTGTTCACCTGAGAACGCTATATCAGGCGACAGTGGGAATGGGAAGGCGGCATGCGCAGCGCGCACCGACCTAAATGTGGGTTGGAGGCATGAGGCGGGATTCATGAGGCGGCAGTGAGGCGGCGCCTGGGGTCGGAAATGGGAATAAATCGAAGGAAACATAAAAATAAACATACTGTGAACATGAACATGAAGGTAAACATCGAACGACTCAGCGCGCTCAAGGACGGGCCCGGGCGGACGACAATCATTCATTCAGTCGAATTCTTGTTGTTGCCAATTTGAGAGTTGCAGTGAGTGGAAATGAAAGGAAGAGGAAAAGGAAAAATGAGCCAGAGATTGAGGGGGGAGGGGAGAGGAACTCGGATTTTGCGAGGACTGGCCTGGGCCGGCGACCGTGCGAGAGGATCCGTGGCCAGCCGCCACTGCATATGGATTGATGAACGAGAGAAACAAATAAGAATCCCACAGAACCACCAGGAATTACAGGCTGTTTAATTTCTCACCGGACACCCTCCCGCAGAAAGTTCCAGTCACCAAGGGAATTACCTCAGAATGTTGCTGCAGACTGAGTATCATTACTCTAATCACTCCCTAAAAAAATAAAAAATAAAGAGATGAACAACCAACCGCGCAAACAGCCGCTGGCAATGGATGGTGTCACGGTGGGAGGTTAAAGAACGCCTGCGAGCGCGAACCAACGCCTACCCTGCGCGCGGATTGGGTTTCAGCCTTGCGAGTTCCGAACTCCAGGTTCCGCTTTCCAAGTTTCGAACAACGCCACCGCCGCCGCCACCGTCACATTTGGAAGGATTATGAAACGACAAAAGTATGAAAAGACGAACGGATGATCGGAGAACACGAGGCGCGCGCTGGACTCGGATTTGCCGCTCGTCTCGGGTTGTCACGGAGAACATGAACGACTCGGACGAAAGATGAAAGAATGGAAGACTGCGAGGCGCACCCTCCCACTCTCCAGCTTCCAGCAAGTTCCGAGTGCGTCGCGGGACACGGATGAGGACAAAGCGCACAATTCTTCCTCCGAGTCGCATGATAGACAGATGGAAGATCGAAGACGGATGGAACTTCGCCGCGTTGGCGCGTCGTGGCTCGAGATATGCTATGTATAGGAGGTGTAGGCGCCCGTATGCGTCCGTAGGTGGGACGCGAGACAAGGAGTTGAAGTTGACTGACGGGAGACAAAGCTCAAAAGATCGAAGGCGGAGACGAAAAGATTAGATGGGATGCGTATGAGGACAAAGACGCGCGTAGATTAGATTAGATTTACTTAAAGAGTCAGGCGCCTCTTGGCTCTTGGCGCTTGGCGCTTGGCGTACGAGGGCGCCAAATCCGCTGCGCGCTCAGGTAATCCTCAATCACCAACGAGAATGCGAATGCAACAGCGCGATGTATATCCGGAATCGATCATGAAAGAAAAAAGACCACCAACACGCGTGCGCTGGATGGATGGATCGCCCACGATGGATTGTGGTTAACGATAGAGATGTATGGATGTAGTCATGGTGAGAAAGAGAAGGAAACTGGGAAAGATGGAACTTGACTGGGAAACAAAGATCGAAGGCGAAGACGGGGGAGACAAAGGATCGAACCGTGACGGGGAGACAGGGTGGAAGGATGAAAGACCGCGAACCTGGGGAGGACAAAGCACGGAAGCCTTCCTCGTGTAATAGACAGATAGAAGATGGCCATGGACGATGCACCGTGCACCGTGGCCGCGTTGACGCGTCGTGGTTACGAGATGCCAGTGTGCGCGATGTACGCATATGTGTAGGCGCGCGTCGTCTGTGGGAGTAGAGACAAAGAGATGTACTTGAGCCTAAGCCTGAAAAGAAGATGAACATGAAGATGAAGTAGATTCCGGCGATCAGGAGAGGGCGCAAGCAGGGTAGAATTTAGATACATGTAGACGGGGATGAAGACAAAGACAAAAGAGAGATTAGATCAGGCGAAGAAAAAGAGCCACGATTACTCAGATGCTATCCTGTCACACCACACGCCAGACAGAGATGAGACTAGGATCATGAGAGAAAGAAAGAAAGTCTGCGCACTGCGCACTGCGCGAGGGGAGAGATATCCGGAATCCCATCGATCATGAAAGACAGATTGTCGATGGATGGATGGATTCGGGTAGATAAGCGCGCGATGGGATGCTGAGATGAGGGAGATGAAGGATGAAAGACAGACCGGAAGCAATCAACCCGCCCACGACATTCACAGTCGTCTCATCTCGAGGACAATACACAATACGTCCACGACTCGGAAGAGGAAGAAAGAAGAAGAAAGAAACAGCTGCAGGATTCGGGACTCAGGAAGATAGTCCCGCACAGGATGACTTGAAAAGATGAAAGAAAAATATCAAGAATATTAAGAAAGACAGACCGGAGGCAATAATATATCGCCCATCCCATTATGATTGCGATAACCTTGAGAAATGTAAATGAGCGCGTCGAGGATGACGGGCCGATGAGAGGGAAAGAACATACCAGGGAAGAACACGTGTGCCCCCGATCGCGTCCCGAAACCGCGATTGGAAGAAATTATCTGAAGGCTGCGCATGATCATCCTCATCCGATGAAAGGAGATGGAACGAGAATCGAATCGCCGGGGGGGCCGGACGCCGGGAATACACTGGCATGCATACGGTGAATTCGGGAGAAGCGCCGGCGCCGGAGAAAAGCTGCTGAAAGACGAACGAGAAAGAGAGTGCGAGAAACGCCGGCTCGCGTGTACATACGACTCGGAACTGCAGAGAATTAGCCGTGATCCTGCATCGCCGCTGTCGGATGACGATCTTCGGAGTTCGACCGCCCTCATCGTGTAATCTCTGCCTCGACCCAAACCGGCCATCATCCTCGTGAGATGACGCCGCTACACTGCCGCTATTGCCAAGATTAGCGCAGATGCACATGTCGGGAACATAGATAATCGCACATTGGTCCCCGGATGAGCAATATTTATCACGCAAGAAGCCCGGGGCTGACGAATCCACTCAGTATAGAGACTTGCCAGGACTTGCCCCGTGTCATTCGGCCCCGCAGAGTCGGACGAGCCGGCAAATATGACGGACCTGGGAAGGGAGTATAAGCTCGGTAAGCTAGTTGCGCATAGAGCACGCTCTCTTGGGTGACTGAGATTAGACCAGGTGAGGGCCGAAGATAATTCGAATCTGTGTAAGCTGACCAGCCTTGCGTGAAGATGTCCTTTCCGAGCCAAATCCGAGAGCCATCGAAGGAATCCGAGCTGGCCTGTGTCCGTACAAGTTCCAATGCGATGTATCCTGATTCCTATTCTATGACAGAGAGGAAGGTTCGGAACTGTACCCGCGTAGATTCGGCTCACCTAGCGGAAAATCGGAAAATCGGCCTCGGAGCGCTGACGCGTCCTGGTCGGGTGGGATACTATTGACGCGCCATGACGGGATGTCGCCAGGGAGTAACACCGCCCGACCCCGTTCACTTTCGTCTTGCCTGATTGGCCTTCAGAAATCCCAGTTCGTCAGCACTTCTCGACCTTTGGATTGCAAACAAGTTTAAGCAAGTTGCGGCAACACTTTGATAAAACGACCATGAAGTGGCGGAGACGCCATGATCTCTTTATCTCGGCGTCTTGAAAAGCAATCTAATCTCTCGGTCAGTTGACCAGAGTATCTAATCTTATCTTTGACAGATGACAATCGTGAGAACGAAAACGTTGATGGTGCCTGACGCCATAGGATGATGTCGGCTGAGAGTGGTTCGCTCTGATACTACGCAAAGTATTAACGGAACTTGCTAGGGAACGAGGCAATGGTGGAAGGGTTGTCGCAGTGATTACGTCAACGGCGCAAGTTCTGATTCTCATCTCATGCGGGGTAGATGGGAATGGGTGCTGCAGAGCTATATGCTCCATCGCTTGTAAAGTTTGCAGTTTCTTTTATCAAAGTAGCTGCACTACAACATCTTCATGGAATGGACGACGAAATACAATGAATTCGAACCAGCCCTAGATTTCATATTAAAATTGTACGAAACGATGCGACACCGAATAACTCAACCGTGAGCTAATCGACCAGGTATTCAGAGAATGCAAGTTTGATGTAAGCGCCCGGTCTCATCGCCGAGGTAGCTTTCAGAAACGGCGCTACGGACTGGCCTGCCCGCCCATCATGTATGCTGGGGACGTCGAGAAAGACTGGAAGATAGCATCAAGTTCCGAAGGATGGACTCACCCGGAGCTACGTCTGCTGTGCAACACTCGAGAGTCCATCACACCCAGAAGCAAGTCGTATCTATCCACCGTTCATATCATGGAGGATCCTACTAAGTATTTGCGTGCTTCGCGGCGACGCCACAACGATTATGGCTCCAGAGATCTATCGAGCAGGCGAAATATATACGGATCCGGTGGTCTGATGACCTTCGGTGGTCCGGGAAGCCTTAAACTAAGAGGCTTTCTGCGTGCTAGAACGACTACTAAAACAACACCGAAGTGTTATTGCCTTATCGGGAGTCGCAGATCAGTTCAACAATTTAGTGGTTCAAGTTAAAAACAAGCCTGGAGCGCACAAACCAGCCGTGCACAGGGGTGGGAGGCCAGTGCAGATAATAAGCGGCTAGCGGGAGTCCGGCTGCGGTTGCAACTTCTTAATTCAAAGATATTGAGCAATGATGCAGAAATGTTGTCGCCATCAGAGAGAGAGTCAGTGAGGTGGAGCACGAACAGAGGCAGCCTGACAACGGGTTTGGCGACGAGGATTCTGATGCCTCGGGTAAAACTTCCCTGGTGTCTCCAACGCACAGGCCTGAAGTATGGTTTATCGATATAATACGGTACACAGGATCTTGCATACATTTATCTCACGTTAGTTATCCTAAGTAAAGACCGCGGCGGATAATTGTACCTATGCACTCCGACCAACGACCAAACATTAGCTGTGGGAATGCTAATTACAAAAACATACTGCACCCTTTCCCGCTCGTCATAATCACATCAGCGTGTCCGAGTCGTTGCGGTTATCTTGCCTGTTTACGTTGAATAAGTCACGCCGCACTGTTACTAAATGAAAGAACCGCGTGATTCTGAGACGGAGGACCGATTGTATCGGAGCGTTGCGGGACAGTTTGCATCCCGCAGATGGTAGAGAGGAAGTTGGAGCGCGTTGGAGCATTGTGTACGCGTTGATGACAGCTATTTGGCTCTTCCTTTATCAACAAACACCGGACGTCTTTCTCCTCCGATTTCTCATCTGCCTGACTGTACCCAATTGGTGGCTTTGCTCGGTATGCCAGGATGTCCTCCTGCCCCAACGAATCAGAATCGGGATACCGCCGTCAATCCCGGACGAGCTGGCTCACTGCGCGCCCCGCCAACATCATGAAGCGGAAAACATCCGACGGCACGGTCGAGTCATCCTCGAGTCAGTACTGGACACCATGCTGTGCATGGAGATTCCAGAAACTCTGCAACACCTCACTTGGGTGGCCGCATCCACACACTGCACCACGGTCGTAGCCCCACGAGGAATCAGGATGAACGTGGACATACTTCTTGTCACGTCCCCAGTCGCCCCTTCATTGAGCTTTCTTTCAGCGCCATGATGGATCCATGTCTATTCTTACCAGGATATCGAGGCGTAGGACATCAGCAGAGCAGAGGCTTGCGTGTATGTGCCCCTCGACGCGGTATGAACGAACAAAGACTGATCCTCATGTTTGCAGAAGGCCACCCAGCTTTCCACGGTGTCAGCAGTAGTGATGTATTTCGTATCCCTCGACTACTGCATTAGTCCGAATAATCGCTACAAGCATCGTTTCCGTGCTCGGTTTCTTGACGGTCGTTTATTGGTACGTCACACTCGTTCGTCCCATTATGTGATAGAACTTCCACATTCTCAACTTCTACAGCCTTGCGGGTGATTCGCGTAATAAAACGCAACATGCAAACAGGGTTGCACCCGGCTTGACGCCACCCATCTGCCTTGTGTGTCGCCATCTTACTGTTCGACAGACACCCAAAATCGCCCTCATGTTACCGCCCTTTTGTCGATTCACCATTCCATAGATGGTTGCGATGCGTGCGTGCTTTCGTATTATATGCTTTTAACTGAACAAGCCGCTTTCGCTTTCCTGTATTCTCCCTGGACGTTCTACTTGCGGATCTCATACAGCTTGCAACCACTCGTCCACGCATGTTGTCTATATCTGAATATATCGGATTGCCTGCCTGCGATTAGGCGCTGAGGAACTGATGAATGCCCGGATTAGCTGCGCGTGCATGTACTACTAAGATCCGAAAAGGGCCACCGTCAAGTTCCAGCGTGGGCTATCGAGTCATAATTCAACCACCAGAACGAGCCAACGAAACACAGACTGTCTAGCCATCCTGAGCTTCTCTGGCGGTGGTAGAACTCAGCGGAGCGAGGTCGAGCCCACAGTCTTTAAGGTCTCTTGCGTTCTAGGCCTAGCTGTTAACCTCTGATCTGTTGGCAACGAACCGCGACCAATGAGTCGACTCAGCTGACTGTAATGCGGCACGACGGGCGCCGCTTATCTCTGTATCAGTCTACCATTGCCAAGTGGCCTCGAGCGGCCTCATGTCGGGGCTTCGAGCCTTAAACATTCCTATTCTGGCCTTCGTATCCCGCCTCATGTTGCGGGAGAATCTCCCACATTGCCCAAATTAGACTCTCCTGGTCTTTCTGCATAGAACACGTGCGTTATTTCCACTTTCTCTCGGTTCTGGACTGGCATGTTGTTGAAGACTCTTTCTCTGCGAGGTCGAGAACACTGCGCAGCACGACTTGCTGCTGTTAGCTGTAGGCGAACCGAGTTCTCGCACTCGCACACCGGCTTGCATTTCCCGGCGCCTGGGATCACAGGTTCGCGCAGTCGTGGACAGTGACGTCGGTCACAGCTATAGTTACATGACGCATGGATGAGATATCGCGCGTCCTGTATCCTCCATTGCGCTCAGGCGTCACACGTAGCCCGCGTGCTCAGTGCAAATGATGTGTCCGGGAACGGGTCGTAGCCCACCGTACATTCTCCGATAATACATCCGGACGACTCTGCGATTTCTCGGACGGAGCATTTGTTGCCTCTCGCTCTGGGCATAGGGGAACACGGATATGATTACGATTGTGGCGTCTGGCAAGCAAGTTCCTACTACCAGCTCGTAAAAACTGCAGGCTGGCTCGGCGGCGATCATCGGGGCATCGTCCCATATTTAACCTCTGGTGTCTGTTTTCTGTGACGTCCTCTACCCGCCTGCAAATTGAAACCCTCTTCCACCTAATGGGTCTCCTTCGACTTCGATTCGGCGCGGGGTGGCACGGAAAGCGTGGCCACACTTTCAAAAAAGAAAATCGTACGATTCCGCACGCCGCCCGCATACGCGCGCTCTGCGAACCCGAACCCGAAGCTTGCCTTACAAAACTACAAGCAACTAGCCTGCACGGCGTCGCATCGCTGCCCGATAGACGCAGACTCGCGTTCGGCGTGCGGGCTTCCTGTCTTCTCCTGAGTCTGAACTTTCGTCCGCATCATTACTATCAATGGCTCAAGGCTACAAGTTACAATGCAAACCAGCGTCGATCTGCGCATGTACGCGTCGCTTTGGCTTTTGCTTTCCCTCCTACTGGGTTTCTTTCAACTGTGCATCGTCGATCGCCAAGCTCCCGCATCTCTAGATACGCATATGCGCCTCCTCTGCGCGCGATCCTCACTCCCTGCTCGCTTCTGATGTTTCACGCCGCTCGCGCCCCTATGCAACCGCCCTCTAGCCTCAGGACGCCTCCCTTCTGGGATGCCTGCCCGCCTTCTCGTGCGCTCATGCCCACATCAGAATCCGAACTAGCGCAGAGCTGCCCATTCCTATGTGCATCATTGATTGTCCAATTCAATGCTACAGGACACACCACGCAGCCGCCCTCGCGCCCCGCCGTCCGCACCCCACACGACCGGTTCCACCCCATCTCCTGGTTCATTCATCTGTCCCTGTATACAGAGTATTCGCGCTTCCTTTGTTTCACCTCATTAATCTGGCTTCCCTTCCCTTCTCAGATTCCCTTCCTCAAAATTCGCAAATTCTCTTCCATCCCAAAGTGCGTCTTGATGCTCATCGAGCCCACTCTCCGGCCTTCTCGATGGCGCGCGCCGGCTCACCTGCCTTCTAGGTGCTGGTGAACCCTTCGACGCTGGGCTTCCCTTCGCAGTTCGCCACAGCGCGCCTTCCATCCCTCAGCCCCTCGCATCTAATCACGCTTCCTTCTCCCTCCAACCTTCGCCCTTCCACCAAACCAGCTCGCCCGGGGCACCCTATCAGGCTAGCCCCCACCCTGTACCCCTCCTCGCCTTCTAGCGCAATTCAATCTGCTCTTCGGGAGCGCCCGAATTGCCCGGGATTTAATATCAGCGCTGGATTGGTGTCGTACGTACGCGCATCAATCGTATGACATCCATCGTATCGTTCGTGCGTGCGGTTGAATCCTTGCTTCGATGAGGCATTTTGCTGCTCTTCGGGTGCGCGTCGCGCGCATCGTCGATCCCTCCCTCCTCGAGTTTTTAAATTGAATGGTTCTCGCTGCACCGATTCCGATTTCTGTTGTGTTGATGTCTGGTTGAATTAACCCTTCTTTCTTGGATGTTCGATCCCTGTGATTGAAGTTATTCCTTTCTTCAAGTACCCCTCGACCTCCAACACTCTCCAAAAACCAACATCAATCCCACCAACTCAGACACCGGCCCTGCGCGAGCCCCGCTGCCGTCATTGCGCGCATTATTGATTATCTTAAATTGATTCGACGTCGAGTCGATGCGTACCCGCCGGTTGTTCAAACCTGCTTAATCACTTACTCAACGCAACCTAAAACCTCTCCGCGCGAATCCATCAACGATCCCTCGCTGCCGCAATCTATTTCTCTCGTGAACCCGTTGCCGTTATTCTGAATCTTATTCATTGGACTACTGCCGTTATTCGTAGCTGCCGGAATTCTCGACGTCGACGACGTGCGCTGCCGTTGTGATGCGCCGCCCGCTAACACTGGCGACGTACAGAGAGACTCAGATCAGATGCCAACTTCAATCGCACATCGACGATCCCTTCGCCCCCAACGCATAGGCTTGCTTACTTTAATTATATACGTGCGTAGCGTCTTCTGTGTGTGCCGTGCGCCCGCCAACCCCACCGATTCAGTGAATCAAACGCAAACTACGACTCGACGCGGAACGGAAGGGAACTTATCATCCATCAACGACGATCCTTTTGTGCCGTACGCTTTCCGTTGCTCTTTTCTTTCTTTCTTCTTTTGCCGTACGTGGTCCGCCCACGCCGGCGACTCACTGGCAGACGCCCGCTGGATTTGAATTGTACGTAAGGCAATAATAGTCGAGTCCAGCAGTAATTACGACTCGAATCGGGGATCGGATAAGTACGAGACCAGGAAATCCATCGACGATCCTCTCCTCCCATTCATATATGCTGGCACGGGCCCGGCCGTTGTTCTTTAGTCCCGCACATCCCGGCGACTCACGGCTCGAATCGACGACCCTCGTCCCAGACTGTAAGTATCGTAAACCCGGTGGATTCTAATCCGTTCCCTCTCTTTCTCGACGCTGTAATTATTCCAATCTCGCCATCATGTACAGCCCAGCCCAGCCCAGTCAAAGAAAACTCTTCAGAAAAAAACCTTGCCATTACCATCCGCGTCTGGTAATAAGTAAGTACTATCTGGAATCTGGTGCGGATCCTCGCGTGCCGGCATATGCATGCAGGTAAACTTCAACTTTTTATGTTTTGGACACATCAACCAGCTCGCGATCGTATCCCCTATCCCCTACCCATATCCTCATGCGACCGAGACCCATTGTATATGATTGATATGATATGCCCCCGCGGACCGAGACACCTCAGTTCGATCGGGGATCTGCCTCCGTTCGCCCCTGAATCCGTTATTGAAATTAATATCAGACAGACACAGAGACAGAGACAGTCGGAGGAGGCGGAACGAACTCCGATGGGGAGAGGAGGGTTTAGGAATGAACGAATAAATGGTGCGGAGGAGGCGGACAGAACTCCGACGGAGGACAGCGCAAAAGAATGGATGGCCAGTGCCGCTGCCGCTCCAATCTTTCCATCCGTTCCTGGTCTCTTCCTTCTCCCCTTCATTTTTGCATGTAACGCAATGAATTCGAAAGAACGAATGGATTCGACGT
The DNA here is from genome assembly GCA_029289565.1 of Mycena galericulata. Classification (NCBI taxonomy): domain Eukaryota; kingdom Fungi; phylum Basidiomycota; class Agaricomycetes; order Agaricales; family Mycenaceae; genus Mycena; species Mycena galericulata. Next base: position 61,973 of record JARKIA010000208.1, on the reverse strand, counting down.
GCGTATTTATTTATTATTTTGGTGGACTCCGAGTCGACAGGCTGAGACCTCCATCCACCCAATCATCAAATGAATGGTCCGGCGTCCCCAGCCACATCCCAAGATCGCGGAACCGCAGCCTGCAGCCTGCAGCGCTCATTGTGAATATTATAGACAGGATACGCACGAGCCGCATGCGGCTTTTGGCTTTTGTTCAAAGCCGCAGCGGATTTCGTGTTTATCACCAACAATGTTCAAAAGCCGCATGAAGCCGCATGCGGCCCATGCGGCTTTTGCGCACATCCTGTCTGATGTATAATAATCTGCATACATTGCAAGTGTGGGGGAATTCCTAAGCTGGCTCAGTTGCGGCCGTGTAATTCTACCTACCTACATACCTACCTGTAACCTGGATCAACGAGTCCGACTCGCTTACTACCACTCGAATCCGAATTGCGTGCCAATCAATGCGCATCTGCATCTCGGAAAGGTAGTTGAATGTCCACAGACGCCAGGATCCCCGCTCGCGCCCGCGCTCGGACAACTTCGCTCAAGAAAAAAAAAAAACAGAAAATCTCTTCTATTTTAGGAATTCGCGAGACGCGTCCCACTCTCACCTATCCCTCCGCCTGGTCCCACGAGGCGACGAGGACGATTTTCGCGCGCAGCCGAGTCGCGACGGGACACGGACTCGGGCGGACTCGGGACGGGACGCGTCGTCGGGCTCGGGCCGCGGACTCAAGAATGTAGGAGAACGTACTGGGGGATACACTGGGAGAATGTACGGGGAGAATGTACGAGAACGTACTGGGCGACCCTCCTACCCTCCTCACTTGCGCATGATGACGCGTATGTACGCGCTTTCCTTATCCCGTATCCTCCTGCATGATCAGTCGTCAAGGCGCCGGCGCGATACCGATATAGATATGAATAGAGTACTAGTACTATATGCATGACGCGCTTCTCCCCCTCCCCTCCCCCACCTCCTCCTCATCTCCTCTTCCGAATCTCCTCCTCCGCATCTCCTCCTCATCTCCTCCGCATCTCCTCAGCGCCACAGCCCCGCGTCGCAGCCCACTGGCAGATTAAAAAATCCACATCCACATCCATATCCATATCCACATCTGTTCCACATTTGTTCCACATCCACATTTGTATTGTTTGAATTACCCACCAAACCCACCTCAGGTCTCCGTACTCCATCTCCGTTCTCCGCTCTCCATGGCCGCTCTTATCCCAATAGTACCTTTTACATAGCTGGGGCGCTCAATTCTCAGCTCGTGCGTTCGTTCGTCGTTTTAAATATTAAATCAACCAATCAGATGCCGCCGTGAAATAATATTATTCTTAAATCCGACGAACGAAAGAATTGAGCACACCTAAGTAAGATGTAGAGGCTGCATATGCACGCCGCGTATTTCGTGCACCGTGATCGCATTGGCATTGGCACCGCGCCACTTTATTTTCCCATTACCGCGTACATATGTATTATATAGAGGCTTCGAATTCTTCGCCAAGGTCTCGAACTATAGGTAGGGCAAGTATGACGCGGGGTGGTGGATGGGTGGGGTATGACGCGCCTCCCGGCGTTGAGCTCGCCAGTGCGCTTGGGCTTGGGCTTCTCCGCCTGCCCGCCCACGCTTCGTCCCTCCCTCAATCGTTGGCGATTGTCGGACGAGATATATACTTATATTATTTGATTCGAGATTCACACCAAAATAAGTAATAATAACAACCGTGAACCAATTCAATTCCATTCGCGCGCTTGCGCGCGTTCAATGTCTACAACAACGACAAGATGAGATGCATAGATGTACAGTGGGTGGTAGCTACAGGTGCATATTTCAAATGCCAAGTGCGATATGAGAGATATGTATACGAAAAACAATGCGAGTCGATATAAGTGGATGATGATGGATGGGCGCGAGATGAAGGTCGAAGTGCGCGGGTGTCGCCTCGGTGGGGCGATTCGATGAGATGGTATGAGAAATGCGGATGGATATCAGGATGAGATGGGAAAGTACGAGGATGAGGAAAGGAAGAGAAGAGGCAGGTGTCGCAGATAATGTAGGTGCGCCCGCGTGTCGTGCTATGGAGACAGCTGGTCCGAAAGCCAAGTTGAGGAGTCCGAGTCAGAGACTCATAACGCGCGCGCGCATGCGGCGCTTCGCGCGGAAGACGCCGAAGCGGACGCGCAGGCTGAGCGCGGCCCATTGGCGGCGGAGGCTGTGGGGCGAGGGGGAGGACGCGTGCGCGTGGGGGTGTGCGGTCGACTCGGCGTCCTCGTCGGCGTCATCCTCGAGCAACTCGGGCTCGGGCACGTGCGGGTACGCGTCCTCGTCCTCGTCGGAGGGGCTGAAGTCGAGCGAGGAGGGGGAGGACGCGGGGGAGGAGGACGGGGAGCGCGTCGACTCGGAGGAGAGGCGGCGCGTCGAGGGCGCGGCGGGCGCGGGCTTGCGGATCTTCTTCGCGGGGGCGTGCGACTGGGTGGAGCGCGAGCAGCTGCTCAGCGCGCTGGCGGTGCTCTCGCAGGACGAGGGCGCGAGGGGGAGGGGCGCGCTGTACGCGTAGTGCGGCGCGTGGGACGTGGGGTAGGCGGCGAGCGGGAGCGGGGACGGGGTGCGGTGCCACTGGTTGCCCGTGTGGTGGATCGGGAGGGCGTGCGCATGGCGGCGGCCCGCGGCGGGGTAGCCGTAGGCGTCGTAGTCGATCTCGTCGTCGTCGTCGTACTCGTCCGCGTCGTCATAGTGTGCGCCCATCTCCCATCGTGGGCGGACGCGGACGGGGGAGGGGCGGCGCGGTTGTTGGTGGGCTGCTGGGCGCACGGGGCTGCGGGTGCGGGTGCGGGGCTTAGTAGGGGAGGGCAGCGCTGATGTGGATGCGACGGGAAAGTCGTAGCTGAACTCGACGGCGCCGTTGGGGGAGGACGAACGGGTCATCTCGCTGTTGTTTGGGCGGGGAGTTCGTTTGGTGGGGGCTCCGGGGCACTGCGCGCCTGGCTTTTATAAGAACCTGACACGCCCGATCCGGATGAACAGCCCGATTCAGAAAAGCCCCATCTGGACGGGTCGATTCAAAGCACCCAGCGAGCTGAGCCGGTTCAGTTGGTTCGGACCCAACGCGTATCCGATGGACACGAGCCACGGGCTGCGATTATCGCGCACCTTCCTACATACATGCATCCCACTGGCCTTCCACTGCCATATCGATGCGATTCTGCCTGCAAGCAAGCAAGCAACCTTTCCAGTGGGTTCTGTGAGTCTGACTCACGACGTCGTGGTGGGCTGTCTCACTCAGCATGCCTACTGCTCACTCATCCCATTCCCAATGCCGACCGTGGTGACTACTGCGCGGCTAATCCGCCGCCCGCAGTTCTCGGAGCACCGCCACCCGCTGCGCCGCCACCACCCGTGTTTATCCGTCGCCTTCTCGTCACCCGTGTGACTCAGCCGCGCGACACGTATATCGCCGCTCCGCGTTCCCGTGTCTATTCTCTCCAGTCCACGTTGGCGCATGTTCCGACACGCGTGCCGGTTTCTCGCACTCTCTTTCGTTTTCGCTTTCGTCTTCCAGCAGCAGCCTTTCTCCGGCGCGCGTGCTTCTCCCGAATTCACCGTATGCAAATATTCCCGGCGTCCGGCTGACGCCAATCGCCTGCCCCCCCGGCGATTCGCAGTCTCTCTTTCATCGGAGGCTCTCTTTCATCGGAGACTCGAGGCGCCTTTCGTGATCACGCGGGTCTTCTTTCTTAAATTCTTTCATCGGACGACGCGATCGAGCTACGTATATCCTCCTTCATCGAGTCGTATGTCCCGCAGGCTCTCATCGGTCCGTCATCCTCGACGCACTCAAAGACACGAAGTCAATCAGCTGATCGCCGGTCCGAGGGAATCTCCCTTCTTTCTTTCATATGCAATGCATCGCGCTTATCTTCCCGAGTCCCGGTCGCTTTTGTATGTTATTTTTACACATCCCTCATCTCATCTATTATTGCCTCCGCTCTCTTTCTTTCTTTCACAATTCTGAATTCTTTCTTTCATCTGGATCCTCGAGTCCGAGCTATCCGGCACGGGCTCGTCCGAATTCCCGTTCCTTTCTCCATTCTCCATTCTTCTATCTTCTTTCTTTCTTTCTTTCTTTCTTTCTTTCTTTCATCCCCCGAGTCGTTGGATTCCACACGCAGCCCGCTGCGCGTGCGTTTATTGCCTCCGCGCCGTCTGTCTTTCATCCTCATCTCATCTCTGTCCTCGCGTCATATGCATCTCAAATTCATCTCCGAGTCCCCCATCGCCGTCATCTCGGCATCCCACCGCGCGCTTATCTACCCGCATCCATCCATATGCATCCATCCATCGACAATCCATCCGCCGTGTAATTCCACCTACCTCCCTACCTTTCATGATCGATTCCAGATATATCTCGCGCAGTACGCAGTCTCTTTATTTCATGATCGTAATCTCATCTCATCTGTACTCGAGCAGCACCCCCGGTCGCTTGGCGTGTGCGAGGTGGTGGTAGACGAAATGATATCTAATCTAATCGCCCTTTTCGTTTTCGTCTCCGTCCCGCCTACTGGTGATCTAATCTAATCTCTCTTTGTCTCCCGTCAGTGTCGAATCTAATCTCTTTGTCTTTGTCTTCATCCCCGTCTACTTACAGGTATCTAGATTCTCCTCGCCTTGATCACTTGGATACGTCTAGATCTTTGTCCCGCATCTTCGTCCCAGGCTCTTTGTCTCTCCTCCCCGAATCCTCCCACAGACCCGAACTCGGATATGCGCCTATGCATATCTCACACCACGACACGCCAACGCGGCCGTCTTCTCTCGTCCACCTTTCTGACATCCGTCTTTGTCTACCATACCATACGAGGCCGGGAAGCCTTCCCTTCCGCGCTTTGTCTTCTCAAGTTCTCAGGCAGGCGCGCGGTCTCCCGCGTCACGGTTCGATTCTTTGTCTCCCCCATCCTCGAATCTTTGTCTCCGGTCAAGGTTCGATTCTTCCTCTTTGTCTCCCGTCAGGTTCGACTCCAACCCCTGAACGCGCTCACATTCGGCCAGACGCCCCGTCCGAGTCGCACGCCAAGCGCCAAGCGCCAGGCGCCAAGAGCCACTGACAGCCAAGTAAATCTAAATTTAATAATCTAATCTACGCGCCCCTCTTTCTCTTTGTCCCCAATCTATTATCTAATCGCATCTCATCTCTTTGTCTCCCTCCCGTCAAGTTCGATTTCGTGTCGCGTCCCACCCACGACAGTACTATGCATATCTCGAGCCCGTCTCCCATCTTCTCCTCCCATCATCCGTCTTTGTCTACCATACGAGGTTTGGGACGCCTTCCGCGCTTTGTCCTCCCTCCTTCCCCTGGCAGGCGCGCGCGCTTCCACCCTTCCACCCTTTCCTGACACGCTCTCCCCCGGCCGTCTTCGAATCTTTGTCTTACTCACCACGGCTCCATACACCTTCCACAATCCATCCAGCGCGTGTCGCTCGTCGTGATCGAGGTCCGGATATATCTCGCGGCGCTGCGCCATCTCATTGATTCCCTGCGCGCGCTGCGCATTTGGCACCCCGTCCCCGTGCGAGTCGCACGCCAATCCACTGACAGCCAAGTAAATCTAATCTAATCTAATCTACGCGCACCTTTCTCTTTGTCGTCGTCTTATCTCTTCCATCCATCTGTCTATCATACGAGGTTTGTGCGCTTTGTCCCGCGACGCACTCGGAACTTGCTGGAAGTCTGAAGTTCGGAGGGTGCGCCTCGCGTTCTTCGATCATCCTTTCGTCTTTTCGTCTCATGTTCTCCGCAGCCCGTGGTGACAGACAGACAGCCCGAGCCAGACGGAAAACCCGAGTCCAGCGCGCCTCGCGTTCTTCGATCATCCTTTCGTCTTTCGTCTTTCCACATCACATTCCTTCCATCCGAGCCCGAGACTGACGGCAAATCCAGCGCCCGCCTCGGGTTCTTCCGTCTTGCATCCTTCCACCCTTTCATGGTTCGTCTTTTCGTCTCATGTTGTCCGCAGCCCGTGACGACAGCCCGAGACTGACGGCAAATCCAGCGCCCGCCTCGGGTTCTTCCGTCTTTCATCCTTCCACCTTTTCATAATCCTTCCAGATGTCACGGTGGCGGCGGCGGTGGCGTCGCTCACAACCGGCAACTCGCGAGTCGCGACTCGGAAGGCTGGAATAATACGATACGGTAGGCGTTGGTTCGTGGTCTTTCTTTCATTTCATCCCCCACCGCGACACCATCCATGGTCGGCGGCTGTTGAAGTGCGTTGATTGTTCACCTCTTTCTTTCTTTCTATCTTTCTTTATTTTTTGGGGAATGAAGTTGGGAGTAACGATCCTCAGTCTGCAGCATTCTGAGGTCATCCCCTAGCGACTGGTCGCTGGAACGTTCTGCGCGGCGCGAAACTACATGGAAACGGCCTCTAATTTCCGGTGGTTCTTTCTTACTTAATTATTGCTCTCGTTCATCAACCCATATGCAGTGGCGGCTGGCCATGGATACCTCGCACGGTCGCCGGCGCTGCCCTAGGCCGGTCCTTGCAAAATCCGAGTCCCTCTCCCCGCTCCCCTCAAGTTCCGACTCGGGCTCATTTTTCCTTTTCCTTTTCTTCTTCCTTTCATCTCCACAACCATCCTCTCGTTGCAGCTCTCCAATTGGCGATAACACGGATTCGACCGAATGGATGGAATGAATGAATGAATGCCGTCCGCCCAGACTCGTCCTTGGGCTCGCTGAGTCGTTCTGTGTATGTTTATGGCCATAGTCTGTGTTTAGTTTGCTGTTATTCCCATATCCGACCCCAGGCGCCGCCTCGCTGCCGCCTCATGATTCATGAATCCCGCCTCATGTCCAACCCACATTTAGGTCGTACGCGCTGCGCATTCCGCCCTCCCATTCCCACTGGCGCCTGATATAGCGTCCTCAGGTGAGCAGGTGAGGCGCCTGGCGCACCGCGCGTTTGCCGCATGTAGGGTTTGAAGTTGCCTTTTTTGGATCACCGTGCTATTCCGGGGGCTGCGCATGTCGCACACGAAGGCGAACGCGCCTCATTTCTTGCCGTTTAAGGGTGAGTGCGCTGCCCGCCTGCGCGTGTTTGCCGTGCTGTTGATTGCTTATTTTTTTCAAATTGGAAAAAATAGATACGTCACTCGATGCCGCCGGCCGCCTCGATTTGCTGGATATAGGTCCTCAGGTGCATTGCTGTTTATAACATTCGGCCGCAGCCGCAGCTGGGGCGCCCCGTTGTCTCTTTGATTGCCTTATAGAGATGAGTTGCGTGAGCGCCCGCGTTTCCTTGCCAGATAAGGGTTGTGGTTGCGGTGTTCTGAAAATAGATGCGCGACTTGCCGCGCCATCCCAAATCTAGGTACGTGCGCTTCCCCGCTTGCCCCCCACGTTCCATTTACGTTTCCGCTTCCCTTTTGGGTATGTACCGTTCAACCGAGCTGCGTTTACGACCACTTGAACTATTCCAGAAAGACATAGGCGCGACGCGCTGTATTTCCGGATATGGGCCGTCGCCGTCGCTGGCTTCGAGCTGTACGGGTCCTCTCCTGCCCCGGCAAGTACAGTATGCCGCTTTTAGGTCTCCCTGAATTTACAGTAGTACACTTTCAACGCGACTTCGAGCTGGCGCTGTACCACTACACCTCCAAGACTTCGAGCTGTGTCCCTCACGAGAATATTCCGGTTTTAGGTCTTCCTTGCGACTTCCACTGGGGAGTTCGGGCTGTGCGCGCTAATCTCCAGCCCGCTGATGCATGGCTTGGTTCGCATCTCGCGCTGTTCGCAGGGCTGAGGGGGTACTGTAGTGTGGCGTACACACTTGTTGTGTGCGTTCTAGTGGGCGCACCTCCCACCCCACGTCCCATATATTGGTATGTTTGACTTCTATGTCCAACGAATCTTGATGAGTAGTGTGGCCACGCCGCCGCCTGGCGTACACGCCCTCATTATCTTTGGGTCGATTCATTATCTCTGGGCTGACTTTTGTTCTAATACCGTGAGTTAATCTACATGTGCGTCTCGCCTTCCTCTACGGAGCGTAGTGTGACCCCGTTACACTAATTCAGTTCCACCCTGAATTGAATTTGGTGTGATCTCGTAGTGTGGCCACTGGCGCCCACGCCCGCCCTCCGCTGCGACTCGAATTCGCGAATTGATCCAAGTTGAACATCTGCAATTCGATCAATTCAGCTCAATTTGTGGTAATATCGGCATCAGATTCAGCATCATTCCAAACGGTGTCCGAGTTATTCAGATTCTACTGCCGTCTGGGCGGGCCAGCACGCCTCGACATCAGGATCCAGCCCCGCGTCGGGCCAGGGCTCGCATCATGATCCAAGTTGTATCTGATCACTGGCACTGGCAGCGCTAGCGCGAGTCTGGGTCTCGGGCGTCATCGTTCGCTTCGTTCGCATCACCCTCAGCATCAGACATCATCTTCAGTTCCAATCTTCTTCTCCTTTTTTCACTGTCGTCAAGGCAAGGCGAACAAAAAAAAAGAATGCCCAGGTGAGAAATCGCAGGCAAACATCAGCGGGAGAATTTTTTCTTATTTCAGACTTGAAGCGACTGTTCGACACGAAACGGATTCTTTTTTTTTGTCTGTTCGAACGGAAGCGTGGCATTCGAACTACCTCTAGTTCGAGAAAGAGGGATTACATCCCAACAATCTGCTCGCTTGAAGCACAAACGCCCAGCCAAAGCCCAGTCCAGCCCAATCCAGCCGGCTCGCGGCCGCGGCCCATCTACAATCCAACATTGATCCAACAGGAATCTAGTCTGCACTCTGCTCCACCTTGATGCTAGTTCTGGTTCTAGCTCGATGTTACTTTGGCACCGAAGCCGCCAACTTTACTTGGGCCATCCCCATGCTCGAGCTGAGCTGGTTCGAACATGGCAATGATGCGCTTTGGCTTGACGTGCGATGTTGAATCTGATGCGCTTTGATTGATGGGAACGCCGCCTGATGATGTCGCTTTCGATTTTGAGGTTGAAATTCCAACTCGCCCAGGCCCAACGCGAGATCATGAAGCGAATTTCAAGTTCTTAGTCGCAGTCTTGGCGCTTCGAAGGCCTATGGTTTGATTTTGTTTGGGTGTGAATATCACCTGCAACACAAAGTTCTGGGCCGAGTGTAATCCATCAGTATCAGCAACCGAACTGCATTGGCCCACAGTGTGCTAGCGGATCCTACGAAATATCGAGCCACAGCCAGCCATCAGCAAGTTTTTCAAAACTGAACTGCCTTATGTACCGTGCGTTTGGCCGCCAGCCATTACTCCCGCTTTGCGAGATTGATCGGCATTTTATCCTCCCAGTTGCAATCCCTCTCCTCCATCTTTCTTTCAGAAACCTCACCCTCAAGTATTTCCCTGTGTGCAGTCTACTTTTATTTTCTCTTTACTTGTACCTGTTTCCCTCTCCTAAATCTGATAGTTACCATACATATAAAACCCAGCCCTACAATATGTAGAAGTACCATCACGTAGCTATTTGTAGCCAGGTACGATGACAATAGAACTCAAGTCAAGTCAAGAGATTTCGTCTTGGTCCCGGTCAATCCATTTCACGTTAGCTGGGAGTTCGCTTGGCTTCCTGTTTGTAATTCAGTTCGAGTTGGGGATTTTAACCACGACGGTAAATGATTCCGTCATCGAGCTCGGAGGTCTCGACGGAGATGAAGTCAGGATACTGACACAACCTCTACAGAATTTGAGAGTTCCGGGAGCGTGAGCTGGCTCCGGTCTGTATAAGATCTTGTCATACAAGGGAGCTGTTGTTGCTCTATTGTCATGGGGTTCTTGTCTTGCTGGGCATATCAATCATACAGCTGCATCTACCCGAGCAGTTAAGATAATAATTTTGAGACACGGAGGGTGTGTCTTAGTTTTAGTTCAGAATTTTCCTGTTGGTGAAAATTGCTTCCGTGCAGAGTCTTGTTCAATCTCTATTGCTTTTGAACAAAAGAACAGGAGAACAGAGCATCATTTTTAACTCTTTGAATAGGAACCTGGGACCTGTTCGAATCCATTATCCTTCGTCCATTCCACCCTTCAAAACAAAATGCTGTATTTCATGGAACTCAGCTCGAGAAGCTGTAATACAACTGCTACTGACTTGAAAAGTACAGCACATCCTAAATTAAAAGCGATAGAGCGCATCCACAAATGGCTCTGCTACATCCTTTCCCATCCACCCCACATGAGAGGAGAATCGGAACTTGCGCTGTTGACGTACTTGGTGCGACAGCTGTCCCCACATTGCCTCGTTCCCTGACAAGTTCCGTTCATTAATACTCTGAGCAGTATTCAAGCGAACCACTCTGGCAGCACGAACCACCGACATCATCCTATGGCGTCAAGTAGCTGCGTCAGGCACCTCGTCAGCCCCTGTGAGCGCTTCCGTTTTGGGCTACTCCACAGCTGTCAGCTGTCAGAAATGAGATTAGATTAGATTTCAGTTTATTTATAGGTTGCATATCAAGACGCCGATACGAGGAGATAAAGCATTCCCCGCAGACGTCATCTTCGTATTTCCGGAGCGTTGCCGCACTTGCTCGCAATTTCCACAATTCCAGTGTTTCGGACGAATACACGAATCCGCGAGCAAATCCGAGGCGGACGGACTCGGGTCGGATGGAAATACCTCCCGACGGCATCCCATTGGTGCATCAATATTATCTCAACCAGAACACGTCAGTACTCTGTCCGATTTTCCGATTTACCGCTGGCCACAATCTACGCGGGTACGATTTCGAGTCAACTCGGAACTTCCTCTCTGTTTTGCGCACAGGATAGGACTCGGGGTAGTATAGCCCACCACAGACCAGCTCGGATTCCTTCAATGGCTCTCGGATATGACTCGGAAAGCACATCCTTGGTCAGGTTACTCAGATTTGAGTCATCTTCTGATGCTTTGACTCACTCATCCGGGAGAACGTGCTGAATGCGCAGCTGGCTTACTACTACTTGGCTCAATGGCTACTTGGACATGTTCCCAGGCCCGTCAGAACTCACTGGCTCGTCCGACTCTGCAGGGCCGAACAACACGGGACGAGTATCTGCACTGAGTGGTATTCGTCAGCTCCGGGGTTCTTGTGTGATTGCTGATCATCCGGGGACCAATGTGAGATTATCTATGTGCCCGACATGTGGATCTGCGCTAATCCTGGCAATCATGCCTTGTGTGCAGTGGCGTTATCGGCGCCGCGATGGTTGCCGGTGTGGGTCGAGCAGGTTACACGACGAGGGCGGCGAAGATCGCCGTCCGACAGCGGCGATGCAGGAGGAAGTTCATTTTCTGAACATGTGTTGGATACCGGCGGCCGGCTTGCGCCAGTTCGCCCCGACGAAGCCGTGTGCGATGGTGTCGCCCGCCAATGACAGCGGTGGCTCGAGTTGGGACCCACTGCTTCCCCCACGTAAGCGCTACGAGTGAGTGTTCCCCGTTCCTCGGCGGCGTATTTGGGGCGCGCGGGTTGTGCGTATCGAATCCACCAGCACCGCCTTGCGCCATATTTACCTCCCGGCTACTCCAGTCTGGCATCCATCTTTGTCAAGTTCCCGAGTTCGATTTTGTGGCGGCCAGCTCGGGAATTCTCTTCGAATTGACGCTACGCTAGACCCTGACATGCAAGTACTACAGCGTGGGCATCTCGCTGCTAATCCACGGCTCGCTCGGCACAGGACTGATTTTCCCATCTGCAATTGTCCTAATCTAGCCTCGAGTCTAGAATGACAAAGGTGTGGCCAGTCCTGGCCAACCTCTTCCACCCCATCTTTCCGCCCCTTGAGCCGGTTCGACTTGGGAAGATGTTTCGAACAGAGGTGTATATACACAGCCCGTCTCGCCGTCCAACCAGTCACCTCGGTTTCTATTTGATGGCAGCGGTTCAGAGCGGTGGACGCAAGATGACTATCTAGGCGGAATCAATGTGAGTACCCACGCCAACATGAGATCACTTCGCTTGAGCTCGAATATTGATCCCAGTTTCCCAAGATGTTCGTTCAGACGGAACATGGGACTGGCTGGAACTTTCACCACGGGCGGGGGAAAAATCAGTCATCGGCAGCAGGAAACAGTTCAAATTGAATGCCGCTCGATCCTTGAATTTTTACTTACTGATAAAATTCAAGAAATGACCCAACTGAGCTCAGAGACGGTATGAATTATAGACAAGGCTCGGCGGAATTACGCACATGACTTCTATGGCCAATGGGAAATCCAGCTTGCCCTGTCCAACCAACCCTTCCAGCTTTCGATGTGCTTCGGGATCGAACTTCGATCCCGAAGACCAGCCTCGAATTCCGGCTCTTCAGGGGACGAGATCCGCGACATGATGAAGTCGAAGTAAACGGTCGCCGTGAAGTTGAAAACGGGATACACTCGAGATCTTTTAACGCGAGAACGAGACACGTTGGGGTCGGGTGTCCAAGCGAGAAGCTTCAGGTGCGCATTCATGAGGACGTGGTTGGTAACCTCACCGGCTATCCGTTGGTCTGACATAACCAAACGTTGCAGCGAGTCGTCTGGGTCCTGAAGTAAATCTCCTGGAGAATATCGAGCTTCCCTTTGGCACTGGAAATGCTTTCCAGGTCGGAGGGCGCGGATATGCTCTGAAAAGACGCTGCCACTGCCGAGAATATGCGGTGATAAACACGGCACGGACGTATGGATTGAAGGTGGGAGGTAATCAAACCTTATCTGGAGCGTTAATGGGGCGGGTTTGGTGCGCTCAAGAGATACCTTCAGAACGCCGAGAAATCGCATACTTTGGATCGTTGGGCCGCTTTTCCCTTTCACAGTTATATAGGACCAAAGACAGGAGTTCCCAGCAAGGGCCAGCATGACTCCGTAAAAGCTGCCGTAGTTCTGCATTGGCAAAGTTATCTAGCCAGTCAGTGCTGGACAAGAGAGGGAATGATGCGAAAATCTCGCATAGGATCGGGCGACAGAACTGTCCGGAATCCATAGCATAAACTTCGAGTTTCGAGCGGCTGATCTCTGGAGAGCCGCCATCGAGGAGGCGATGAATGAGTGATAATGGTCCAGAGATGTGTCGTGATGGACTTGAGCGGATCGTGGGCCTCCTGAATCTGCGTCGGGGAAGGGAGAACGTCCGAAGGAGACAGATGGTGTTCGCAGGAGGCACACAACATGGCGGTTTCGGAAAGAAAGCGCATTTGATTGGCGATACATCATGATCATCGCGGAGCTTGAAATTCCTTTTGCCTCTCATCCCTCCGGGACTTTAATTCTTAATGACTCCTGCGGTTAGAAATTGACACTGCGGGCTGGAGAAGAATGCGATACCGCCTTCCATTCAACGTTACTAATTCCAGTCTCAGAAATGTTGCGGAAGACCCTTGCCATATAGTGCGTATCCATTTCAACGGGCGATGCACCCAGCATTTTTGGTGGACATGTCTTGACTCTGGTTAACAGGGAGTTTTTTTTTCTTGCGAGTGGTAACCTCGGCTCAGTCTGTCCAGAATTCTTCTATAGTTCACCATTTATTCGGGTTTGTTTGCCGCTTAACAGTTCGTTCACTGGTGGCGGCGTTCAGGTTTGTCCCTTCTCACAGCACTAACAGGACCATTCACAGATTTGTATTCAGTTTCTTAGATCTCGTCGGATATCTCAGGTTTCGCGTACACTGTGCCAGCTCAGCCGTATCCCCCGACTTCATACCTTTCTACCTTTTGCCCGCGGAATGTCCGTCACCATGACTTCACACTTATCCGGTTGTCTCATCCTTATTCTCCGAGAATGCAGCGCCAAGGAGAATCTGCTTCGAATCCTCGACGAGTGACTATCTTATCTCTTTGCTTGACCTTCTGTGTTCCGCTAACACCGCGACGTAGCAGCTGATCCCGGAGCTTTTAAGCTTTGGGTGTCTGCGTCTCTCCCCAAACAATACGTTGCCTCATGAGCCAGCTGCGGACTGTAGGTGTCCGAGATTCCGCCTGTGTCTTCCAGTTAAGCTCAAATTTGCCAAAACAGAGTCGGCTGGACGTCCCCCGAACCGGTTCAATTCCGTTGTTCCTGTGCGCTTTTGCCTGTCGGTAGCCGGGTAGTGCTTTCCCGGTTGGAATGCGGAGGGTATTGCCTTCAATGCTCATGCGCCGGCTCGTACCGGAATCTATACGACTGTATCCGAGGTTGGGCGAGTTGGGAGTTCAGGGTCTTTGAAATACGAGAAGATGCTTGCGCGTGTTTGGCCATGCTCTGCGACGCGCCAAGGTCATGTGGAAAGTCGCATCACGATGCAATTTGATTATTGATCCACATCATTTGTCTCTGATTCCGCAACCGTCATGGCAAAGAAGAAAATCCGCAAGAAAATTTCTCCCGCCACTCAAACATCGACTGGAACCAACCTACAATCTAAAGAGGCTGAGGCGCTGAAGGATGCGGGGAACATCCTTTTCAAGGCTGGAAAGTACCGCGAGTGCGTTCTTGTTCTTGTGCCAGTCCATTATATTTCAGAGTCACTGAGCCACTTCAAATCTAGGGCGTCCGAAAAATATTCTCAAGTGAGAACATCCATTTTGTTAGCGCACCTCTCAGATTTTATCCAGGCTGCAGACCTTGCCCCTCTGGTCGCCACCTACCCTAGTGGCTTGAGCGCTGCTCTGACTGAAAACGGACAATACCTGGAGGCGATACAAGTCATCCGCCAAGTTCAAGAGATGCTGACGGCTGGATCGTCTCCTGGATCTTCCGAAGCGTTGTTATTTCGACTTTCACACTACCTTGCAAAATGCCTATATCGAGCCGCACAGAACAACCTCTTGAATACGGAGTTCCTCTCTGACCATGAGGTGCTCATAAAGTCTCTTCGATCAATACCAAACGCTTCGGAAAAGATCCAGTGGTGGGACCGATATGACAGAGTTTATTTCGATGCTCTCCCAGTTCGGAAAAGTGCCTTGTATGTCCCAATTACCGTGACTTTCGCCCGTATCCTCAATCGATTGTAGGAATACCACTTTGGAATTCTTCACAATGGGGCACGATGGTTTCCATGGCTTGCTACAGGGGATTCTCGACGGTTGGGGTCCTGAGCCCGAGAAGACCTGTTCTGGCGACAAGGATGTCCTCCTCAATGAGATCCAGTCTGAAAATCAACGTGAATTAACCTTCCTTTTTGGAGGCGTAGGCGATGGTCAATGCTTTCCTGCTCAATGTGAACACAATTGGCTAATTTTCATTCAGCTCGCCACGTTTTTAGTACTTTCATCGACATCTGTGCGCAGAGACCAGGCCCGCACGTCAGCGTTCATTTCACTCTCTTGGATATCCAGCCAGCAGCGTTGGCCCGAGATCTTATCATGCTCCTCATCTTCTGGAAGACGCCTCTGTCGTCTGACCAGTACGATCTCCGGCTTCTTTCTTCGAAGACGGCGTTCTACGTATTCAGTTGCGCAGCCATGCCCCCGGACAGCCATGATTTGTCGGTCGTTCTATTCCCTGTATTCGAAAACTTGCTTATTTGCGTTCAGGCTTCTAACAATCTGTCGTGACTTGATCAAGGCCTTGGACGGCACTGGGCCGAGTCTTCCCAACTTCATCTCGATTGATCCAGGACTGGTTCCTGCAATCATCACTTGCTTAGCGTTTTGGACCAATCTTCCATCAACAATTACTACATCGCAAATTTTGCGACATGTAAAGGCCGACTTCGTCGTACCCCTGCCTGGGACGGTACACCCGTTGGTCATCCGTGAACGCGACGTGTATTCCTCACTGAAAGTTCTACTTCCCCCGTACACGGAGGCCTTTCAAGCCGCACAAGATCAAGTCGAATTTGGGACCCTAAATTCTCTGAGCGGTGTGCGCCACTATATCGAGAAAAACTGGAAGCCGAACCCAACCCTATTGGCACGTTTTCATCCTTCGATCTATCTTCACTGAAACTAATATTTGTATCAGGACAAAACAAATTACGAGTTATATCAACAAGGGCAATACGTCAACTATTTCGACAAGCTTGGCTTTGATCCCACCCGCCTAGTAATTTCAGCATTGAATGTCTTACACTCCAAATTGGATGATTTGGGCATGATGGAATTCCTCTCACCCGATCCCCGCTGGCCATCCTTTTATCTTTGGCATAAAATCTTGTTCTTCCCGATGGTGAATGCCTTGAAGCTTTATTCTACCCAGAGTCGGTTCGAATTTCTGGCCGGAGACCTGGTTCAGTTCCTGGCGCTTCTCAAATGTAGCTCCCCCGCCCTCGATTGGCGCCACGAACTTCCGACCTCGTTTACGCGCGCATGGATGAGCAATGTTCCGTACGTGAATTATCTCATTCTCATCGGGCGGAAATTGAAGTCTTGTCAGTGACTACGCAGGTGGACTCCTCGAGATGGCACTCTACGCTGTCCCATGCTTGCAGCGGACCAAGATAGCGTCTGTTGGGATGAACTGCCTGTTCAACGGCCCTGTATGGAACAGCAACTTCGAAAACTTTGTGTTTACGTCCGTATCTCCCCTCCTCTCTTCACGGCCAACTATTAAATTACCCTAGGTATACAATGCTCGTCCCGGACCAACTCCCTCAGTACCTCGGTTGTACAGTACGTTGGTATCGTAATATCCCCAGCATTTTCCACCAGCCGTTCGCTCTCCTTCCCTGCAAGCTACCGTTGACAGCCGCTCAATTGGCTCCTCGGGAACAGCTGGAGGGTTGGCTCCATCGAATCTTGATGCGTATTCTGGCGCCTCCATACTCCAACACGTCTGGTTACTCGATTCTCATGCCCACCACATTCCGCACGTTCATACAGCTCCTCATTCATGTCGTCGACATGGGATACCCGTTAAACTGGATTTCGGATTTGTTCAACTCTATCTTATCCGACGACCTTCACTCTTCATGGCGCCCGTATGCTAGCGCGCCCATGTTGGCTGATACAATTAGCAAACAGCACCCATTGACGAGAGTCCAGCTCTCTTCGTGGATGGCAGACATCGAAGTGGTCATCGCAAGCGCGCTTCCGATACTTCCGCGCGACTTGGAATTCCTCTCCGAACCCATGCGCATAGCCGAAACCGCCGTTTTCCGAACCACGGTCGCGGACGTCTTCTCGAGACAGTCGTACGACCGTAATCCGGGTCTCGCTCTGGTGTTTTCCGCTCCAGGATTCGACCCTCATCGAAGTACATTCAAAACACACAGCTTGTTATTTTCGAAAACAAAGACCGGCGCCGATGTTCAAATCGTCTTTTCTATCCTGACTTGCGATGTCGATACGAATCAACGAGTAGGCGCCGTCTCGTGGAGAATGTCCATTCCTCGTTACGAGAAGATGAAGCAGGAGGGGTGGGGATTATATCTGTGGCAGGCTGACGGGCCGTTCATTGGTGAGTTCTCCTTCGACTAGCTCCCAATTATCCTGGATTCATAATATTCTTCTCCCAGCCAGCAAAATATCTAAGGCGTCGGAATGGAAGCGACTATAGTTGAATCTGAGAGCAAATATCTTTTGCCTAGGGCGGAAATTAGCTACTAGTCGTCGCACGTTCTTGAGTTCGTGATTTACTTACTTGGCTGATCTGTCCCTCACCTTGTTCCTCATCAACCGGGTCCTCCTCAAATTACTCTTCCTTTCTAAGTCGAGAAACTGACGCCCCGACTGATTTCCGAACATCTATCTGATTATCTGGGCATGATAATACGATGAAGCCGGAGGAAGGATTGACAGCGTCAATTTTAGGTCAACTGCCCCTTGTCTAATACCCGGCTCGCGGCATTTTTAGATAGCTCAGTTGCATCGCTCCGAAGAGGCCGCAGAGGTGAGAACTTCCCATGGCGGCTAACAATGGATTATCTCCGTCCGTGGTAGACGCGCCGATCGTCTTGTCGTGGTAGAAGCCCAGGGGCGGCAGCGGGCGGCGCAAAGTTAAGTGCCTCCTTCCCTATTCTATGTAATTTCTCAGTCCTCGCGGGTCATCTCGGAATGTCTTGATTTTTAGTTGACCGGTGTGACTATAAGCCTCCACATCGGCCTGCATGTATCTCTCAAGTGAATGGATATCCATACAAATGAGAAAACCTTGATGCGCCAATCGATATCTGAAAATGGCCAGGTGTGTGAAACAAATTTGGGGCAGAAAAATATAGCCCGCAAGACGTTCTGCGCTCTTGCCCAATTGTCCGAAGGAGTGCCAAATTTGGTGTCCGGCGCCACGTATTTTTCTAACCGGATTGGACACTTTTGTGCATACTGCACGTCGTTTGGAATGTTCAGCAATCCGCCACATTTCTGACCGCGGACAGGTGATTTCAACGCCCGGACCGTGCGACGGTCGACCGGTTAGACACTCTGTATGCACGCGGCATTCCCAAAAGTAGCGTGGGACCATGTAACCTAACCGGACCAGGCAGTTCTTGGCACTGTGGGGAGAGATTACACTCGGCTTGAGTGTATCGAATCACTCAACCCGAGTGTATCGGATCACTCAGGTCGAGTGCGAGGGTCAATCAGCCTGAGTGTAAGGTTACACTCAGGCTGATTGATTTTTGGCAGAAATCTCACTCGGGTTGAGTGTGTGGTACACTCAACCTGAGTGCGTCCAGTCAATCAGTTTGATTGAACCGCTCAATCAGCCTGATTGTGTATTTCACTCGAGATGAGGTCTCACAATAAATCTATTACTTATACATAAATACACGGTTATATACCTAATCTGACCACTTCAGACCCCCGCCGCATGCTCAAGTCGATTTCCGAAGCGACCTACGGAGAAATCAGACGGATTGAGACAGAAAAGAAAAGAAATAGATGACTCACCACGGCGCAAATTCGACCTAATACTACATTCTACCAAGCAGAAGTTAGGATAAGCAAACAAAGTGGAAAATTTGCGAGTACAGTCGGTGAAAGTATTGTTGAACTCGCCTAATCAGAAATCACGTTAGCCTCGTGGCCGATGGGAAGAGGGAACTGCTCACTTGAATGTGCACCCTATAAGGCAAAAAGTTAAGCGCCGGACCGTGGGAAGTGGAATCAGATGGTTGGGAATAGAGTCAGCTCGGAAACTTATCGCTAATCCAATTTGAAGGCTTTGCGCTGTTCGATCGAGCAAGTAGGCGTCGATATAGAGATAATTAGCGAGCTGACGTGACATGAAGTGAAAGAAGGGGACGCACACCTCCTACGCTGTGGCGTTACTCGGCCTTCGGAGTGCGTCGAGGGAAGGAGGGCAGGGAGGGAGGAAAGGTCTACGAACACAGAATAAGCAATTGAGGAGTGCAGCTGCGGGCTGATTAGATGCTGTACGAAACTGCTAGCAGGCTGAAAGGTACCTTGTAAGGTGTCACAGAGGTTCTGTGCCGTCAACGGCTCGGACAAGCGTCAGGAACTACGGCGCTATGAAGGTTTGTCAGCGTGGGAGGGACGGGCGGAGTCAGTGTCATACATACTACGAGTCCATCAAGCCCACCCGACTCCATCCAAAACAAAGCTCCGACGATGGATTTCAAGCCCTAAAAGCGGTGCGCGGGGTGCGTTAGTCCCAGTACATTCGGGGCAGACGTCCTCACCCACTACATTTCTGATCCACCCACTCGGTGTCCCTAGCTGGTATGAGTCAAATCTCCACTGCCCAACACGTGCGCGCGTCGATGAGTTTTTAGCTATGGGATAACACGCACCTGGTCAATCCGCTGCTCCCGCACCTTGCTGGTCGATACGCGAGCGAGCTGCTGAAAGACGTCCTCGAGGCAATGATGTAGTAGCCCGGCGGCGTGAGTTCTGTTAGCTCCAATCGGATCCGACACAAATGAACTAACTGCGTACCGAGGACTTGGTTCGTCAGCTCGTCACCATGTGCGTGTGCCCGCGCTCGCTCTCCACCTCGCCCGGATCGCCCAATCTCCTCGAGCCGTAAAGACCATCAATGAGTAGGGCAAGAGCACAACGCAGATGCAGCATCCGTTGTCCGAGAGACGCTCACCGACTTGTACGCCGTGGGAGTTTCTCCTGAGAGGCGAACATCTGAGGCGCATGTCAGCATCTAGAAGAGAGGGAGAGCGAGACAACACACATCTCGACATGGGTGGGCTTCGCAAGGACGCCGCGCCTCCACAATACCAGAACTCAGGCGTGTTCGCTTCGTCAATTACGACGGTCTGCACAAGCGGCGGGTTCAGCGCGCGGACAGCGTCGTGGAACACCTCGGCGAGCGTCGCCGCGCGCTCAGTGAGGTGCTCGTCGACCGGCATGCGGAGCGTAGTCGAGGCAACGCCAGGGGGCTGTGAGGACATCAATGACCGTACGGTTTAGCAGGAAAAGTCCTAATACGGACCTAATGATGCCGCGGGTCGTTTCATGGAAGTCGCCCTCCGCGCATATTGCAGCGTCCTTGACCTCCGGCATGTAAGCTCACTCACGCGCGACTCCTCGGCCGTATAACTCCACAGCTCGTAGTACATGCCGCATATACGGCCCTCGCAGTCGAGCGCGAGGAGTCGGGCTCAGTCCGAGCGATCGTTGAAGGAAGCGCACGGGGCAGATCTAGAAGGCGCGAAAGCAGAAAGATGCTCGACAACACGGGGAGCGCAAACCTTATTCAAGCTTCTGCAGCGAGAGGGGTTTTGTAATTGAGGGGAAAGATGCGCCGCTGGAGTAGCGCAAGGTCCTCGTGCGACAGCGAAGCGAGGGTTCCATTTTAGCTTCTAAGGCTGCGCACGTTCACCCGGAGCATCTAGAGAGGGTGTAGAGAGACATGAGCCCCGGTAACAAAAGATCAAGAGACCCCACCCGCTGTTTTCCTAACCCGCCGACCGGTGTCCCGTGTGTGAGTCAAATCTCGGACAGCGGGAAGGAAAAAAGGGTTGGATGGGGTATATAAGATGACTTACAGTACATCGGGGTCCACTAGGAAGGATCCTTAGCCCGCAGAGAAGGACCGCACGTCCTTGTTGGTGAACTGGAGAAATATTCAGTTTTCACGCGTTGATTGGTCGAATGGGACTCAAATTGGCCAAACAAAGTCGTAGGAGCCTTTGAAAAGAGTCTAGTAATCGTTTGAAGACTGAAAGAGAGAGTATTTTGGCGGGAGGAAGGACTCAGAGCGCGAAGATGAGGAGAGAAGCCGAGAGCGAGCGACCACGTGACCCGTTCTCACGGCGCGTCAAGTCGTGACGCGTGCACCCAGTCGACCGCGTGCTTGCAGCCCGCACTCAAGCCAGTACAACAGCATTGTAGATAGAGTTAACAAGGTCTATTGTACATGAAATAATCGCTCAGACGTGAATAATGCAAAAGAATCGTGCAGAAACACAAGAAAATTTCTTAAAAATTTCAATCCGACCCGACCTCGGGCTTCTTTTTTGACTTTGAGCGCGTTCCGTATCCGCCAGCCGCTGGCACACCAGCATATTTTCAACAGCTCCTTTGCGCACTTCCAGTGATCGCTCAGGTGAGGAGAAACGCACATGGAAACACAAATTTACCTTCACCTTTGCCACAGGTTAATCAATTGATTCTTCAATTTTTTCACTTGGGCGCGGGCTAGTAAACTCGTTGGATTCAAAAAGTTGATTCGTGGGACCTAAAGTGCTTCTGAGAAATTATCAAAAGCAATTGTCCTCTTCGGCTTCGACTTTGATTTAGGGCGTTAGGAGTTTTGTAGCAGTTTAAGCTTTGGTTTATATAAAAAAGCATCTCGCTGACCGAGCTATGTACTGCGCGCGGCTGGCTCGGGGAGCACTGGATTAATCAGTCATCTATGAAATAGGTAAGGATTACTGGCACACACCTTGGTGAGCGGGGAGGAAGAGTACAAACAAGTGGGGATTAAGATAACGAGAATACATTTGCTAGTCCTTTCATCGCTTTGTACTGATATTCTGGGCTGCTTTCATCATAGCCAACTGGTTGAATATTGTAGCTTACGACGCGTAGAGCCTCATTATGCCGAGCCAGGACGATCGTCTCAGTCTGGACATCGCATATCTGTTCGGTGCCACTTCTTGGAGAATGGCCAGCTTGTACTGGACAATCTGGATCTGGACCGTCTCACACGTTGGATCGACTTCTTGAACTATTATCGTTTGTTTGTTCCTGGAACCGTCGAAGTTATCCTGGCTGTTGAGGTTATCGAAGCCTTGGAGTGCAGAGATGTCGTTCCTGTTGTCGAAAGAAACATACTCGTTGTCGCGCGCTTCCAACAAAGATACGGGTATCGCGCAGCCTCAAGGCTTGCTCGAGCCGGTAGGACGAACGTTCCCCCATGACCTCCGAGGTCGAGGACAGAAGAGAGAGACAAACGGGGGATGAGGCAAACATGATTCAAAGATGTCCTATGTAAGTGAAGCCGACTTGGGCAAGATGAATGAAGGGAAGAAGGATGCTAAAGAACCTGGCCAGACGTGAAAACCGGAGTGAAAGGTGGAACAAAATTCCCTTTCATCGCTTTGAGGTTGGCACGGTGTAGATCCTTAGCTAGCCCAGGATCATCCCCGCTGTCGGCTTGGAGGACGCCGTCGAAGTAATTGCTTGCGTCACCCACGTAGATGGTTTTGTTTCTGTCTTCTGCGACCAATAGGATGGCGGTAAGCGGTGCCAAGTCAAATGCAATGAAATCTTCGAGGTTGGTGAGCTAGGATTCTCGTCTACTGGTCCACTTTCTCGGTATGCGCCATCGCGATCCTGAAAATCCTCGAACCCCTCCGCGGGTCAAGATCGATTTCAGTCGGAACGCAGGGACGGTACTAACGGAAGCGGTAGTAACTGAGGTGGTATTTGAAAAGAGACCAACATACATCGAGCCTTCTAGATTTCCGGCGCATCTTCAGAGACAGACATCTCGTAGTCCCAGTCATTCTCGACAGAAGCGGGCAGTCTCAAATGAGCAACTGATAAGTCAAAATCATCTCTGAGTTGAGGGGAAGGCAGTGGTGTGTCCTCGCCGTCCATGTCAACCTCAGAATTTGGTTGTGGTGGAGGGGAGACGGAGGGTCTGATGGACTCGCGCGACGGTAGTGGTCTCGCCGTGTACGTGCACTTCGCTTTCCACAGGTGGATTTACATATTTTGTAGTTTACTGGTTCTTTTATTCTTCTGCCCATTGAGATGACGAAAGAATCGGCAAGAAGGGGAGAGGCAAGCGGAGAGGACGATTCAAAAAAGGTCGAAACTAGGGCATCAAACCGTGCGTAATACGCCCACGGGCGTAACAATTACGCCGTATTTTCGTTACGCCACGGCCAAACCCGTACGTCAGGATCCATGGAGAAATCTTGAACGGGACGGGTCCCGTGCGTACCGTACGTTTACGCCGTATTTACGGCCTTCGCACATCCCGGAGGTGAGCTTGATTATTTTTTGAGTATTTCACTTTATTTCAGAGCACAATAGTCCCAGGAAGATGTTAGGCTTCTGAAGTTCGATTCAGAGGTCTCACATTGACTCAAATTATTTGCATAGCGTGGGCCGGAGACGTCGGCCCGTCAGCCGGCGGTGTCGGGAAGCGCTAGATCACTAGTAATTGACATCGGCCGAGGCGGCGCTACTCAGTGGCCTCTCGGCAAAATACGGCAAGGAGCTGAGTGAAGTGACGGCAACTATTCGGCATCTCCAGAACGTCGCTTGATGTCTGTTTTAAGAAGCCGTAATTTACGCGTAAACGGACGGTTACGGCCCCACGTATACGGGTCGAGCCGTACCGTTCCCGTGCCGTCTGGGAACTCACCAAGGCCGCTGACGGGACGCGGGCGTAACCGTATTTACGCCACGTAATCCCGTAAAATTACGGGACGGCTTGATGCCCTAGTCGAAACGGAACTCGAGAGTCGAGCGAGACTCAGAAGGGGCGTGGGAGGCGAGGTGAATTTGCGGGAGTATTGACGATGAGAACGTGTTGGGACTGGTGATCGTTGTGCGAGACTGTATGCGTTGGCCCTTGGGTATGTGAGGCAAGCGAGCGGAAGAAAACGTTTTTGATCCGCGGGCATGGGCCTCGGAACCAAACAAACATGGTTATTTTGATATTTGATGTCACAAATCAATGCCGGAGGCTCGCGGAGGGTCTCATACAAGATAATAAAAAATCACTCAGAACAAGTGTTTCTTACTCGAGTGTATTCCTCTCACTCGGCCTGAGTGTGTTGAAAAACACTCATGTCCGACACACTCGGGCCGAGTGTTAAAATAGTGATCGGAGTGATGTGTCAATCATCCGGAGTGTAATCACTTCCCACGGTGTTGGGCTACACCTCTTGCACATGTATGCATGCTTTCTGCCGGTGCACATGGTACACGTGCAATGTGCCTCCCCGTAACGAGGCGCTTTGTCGAGTTTCAACCCTTTTCAACTCGCACGAGATCATGACGGCGAATTCCAAGTACCTGGCCGCGGTGCTTGTGATTTGAGCGTGTGCTTTGATTTTTTGTGAGGGTGTGAATATCAATGCGATTTTCTTTTTCCGAAGGCAAGCCATCTACATCAGCATCAGCCAGTGTTTTCAACTGAGTTGCCATTGTATTATGTTTGGCCGCTGACCATCAATCCTGCTTTGCAAAATGTCGTCTTCGTCCTGGCCGAACCACTGCACGTTGGCTGGCAGTTCGGATTCGCGTTTTCTTTTGCGATTCGTCTTGTACGACGGAAATTGATTCCGTGATCGAGCTCGGAAGGCTTGCTACAGGCAGTTCGCGTACGGGCATGGCCGATTCTCGTCGGAGAAGTCTTGGTTGGATCGGCTGCACAGGCGATGTCGTGTGAATGAAATAAAGATGGGTCTCAGGTAGGTGACTAACCCTGTCTCTTGCACGAAAGTCTTTGATTCGGTGGGGGTCCAATTTGAGGCTCCTACGCTCTATCGGAAATGCCAGACCCCGGTCTCGACAATAAGTTCAGTACCCAAACCTCAATAATTGGACATCGTCTGGAGGACACCAACCATCCTCTACAAAATTCGAGACTTCCTGGCGCGTGAGCTGGCTCGCATTTGAATAACATATTGTCCATACAAAGGAAGCGCCCGTGCGACGTCTATTGTTGGGTGGGACTTGTCTTGCTCTAGTACTGCGGTCTCCATATCAAGCATACACGTCGAAGGTAAGAGATGAAACACAGAGGCCCGTGTCTTATTTCAGATGTTCTTGTTGTAATTTGCTCCCGTGCAGGTTTTATTTGACCTCGAATTCTCTTGATCGTTCTTTGAATCCAGAGAAACGGATTGTTTAATGCATTCTTTTTGTACAAAAAAAATCTAGATGTGGTTCTACCGTCCATTCCACCTTCTATGTCGCTTTAACTCAGTTTGAGAAGCTGTAATACAACGGCTGTTTATCAAAAGATACCGCACACTCTAGAAGCGATGGAGCACATCAATGCATGGCACTGCAACATCTATTTCCATGCACCCGCATGAGCTGGGGTCGGAACTTGCGCCGTTGACGTACTTGCTGCGACAGCCTTTCCAGTATTGCCTCGTTCCCTAACAAGTTCCGTTAATACTTCGCGAAGATATTCAAGCGAACCAGGCAGACGAACCACCAACATCATCCTATGGCGTCAAGCAACTGCGTCACCTTGTCAGCCCCTGTCGGTGCTACCCCACCTGTCAGCTGTCAGAGATAAGATAAGTTGGTGGGTAATTAACCGAGAGATTAGATTGCTTATCAAGACGCCGAGATGAAGAGATAGGTGGTCAAAAAGATTTCCCCGCAGATGTCATCGTCGTTTTTCCGGAGCGATTCCGGCTCGCAACCGACAGGATGATAGTTGGGTGAACTAGCATACATCCGCGAGCAAATCCGGGGCCAGTCACGAAGGACGAAAAGCGTACGGACTCGGATCGGGTGGGATACCCCCCGACGGCTTCCCATTGGCGCGTCAACATTATTCCGACCAGGACACGTCAACAAGTCGAGTCCGATTTTCCGATTTATCGCAGTGGCGAATACAAGCCGAATCTACGCGGGTACGATTTCGAATTTCGAGTCAACTCGAAACTTCCTCTCTGTTTGCGCCACAGGAGAATCAGGATGGTGCATTATCTATCCCATCGCCACCACAGATCAGCTCGGATCCCTTTGATGGCTCTCGGATTATGGATGTGACTCGAAAAGACATCCTCAAGCAAGGATGTAGTCAGCTTACCCAGATTCGTGTCCCTCACTTGGTCTAACTAATCTTATGCTTCGACTCACTCAGCCGAGAGAACGTGCTGAATGCCCAGTTGGCTTACCACTTACTGCTTGGCTACTTGCCTGCACTTGTTCCCAGGCCCGTAGTGGCTCGTCCGACTCTGCAGGGCCGAACAACACGGCCCGGCGACGAGTATCTGCACCGAGTAGTATTCGTCTGCCCTGGGATTTCTGTGTGATTGCTGATCATCCGGGGACCAATGTGCGATTATCTATGTGCCCGACCAGTGCATCTACGCTAATTCTGGCAATCTTACCTTGTGCAGTGGCGTTAACGGTGCGGTGATTGTTGCCGGGTCGAGGCAGAGATTACACGATGTGGGCGGCGAAGATCGTCGTCCGACGATGCAGGAGGAAGCTCATTTTCTGAACATGTGTTGGATACCGGCGCCGGCTTGTGCTGGCTCGCCCCGACGAGGCCGTGCGCGATGGTACAACGCTGACTCAAGTTGGGACCCACCGCCGCTTTTGCTACGAGTGAATGTTCCCGGTTCCTCGGCGGCGTGTTTGGGGCGTGCGGGTTGATCCGACTTCACTAGCATCGCCATGCGCCATATTTTCCCAACTACTCTAGTCTGACAACCATCTTTGCGAAGTTCAGTTCGATTTCGTGACGGCTAGCTCGGAATTCTACCCTTCGATTGGTGCAACACTGGACCCCCGACATGCAAGCGCCGATGTACACAGTCTCATGTGCGACAACGCCTTCTTGGGCGTCTCTCTTCTGAGCCATACGGCTCACTCGGCACAGGACTGATTTTCCCACCGCTTAACGTCTGCAATTGTCCCAATCCAGCCTCGAGTCTGGAATGACAATTGCATAGTGGCAAGTCGGGTTCTATCCCATCTTTCTGCCCCCACAGGCGCCGCCTGAGCTGGTTCAACTTGAAAAGATGCTTCGAACAGACTTGCACATCCCAATGATGATCTATCATCTCGCCACCCAACCGGACAACTTGAGTCTCCGTATGTGTATGTCTGTAACGTTCGGAAAATGGACTACACGAAACAGTACCTTGGATTAACGGAAAAAAATTGGTATGCGACATCATCGGTCATCGACTCCTTTCGCGCTCACTATATGTATTCTGAGCTATGCATTCCCAGAAAGCTGGCCCGTCCCATCGCACCCTGAATTATGGTCCACCAATCTAGTGCACAGATCGGTCATCCCCGAGACTTTGGATCTCTACCGATTCCATCATCCCCACCGGCGAGCTTTCCAGCTCATTCGGATTCACCAAGGTCACTGCTTTCGCGCTCGCGGAGACCTTCAGTAGGTCTCCCTGATTTTTTTGTCATTATTATTCGCTCGATGTTCACAGCTGGCATGTCCCCAATAGAAGATATCTCGTTGTAGTCTGTGCACTCGCACACTTGCACAGTGATGAATCTCTTCTACAATCAGCCAATCCTTGTCCCACTGGCGGAAGCATTTGTGGTATGTCTATCTCGGTGCTCCCTCCACACTGGCACAATTCATACGAACGAGGACTAGGTGTTCCACTGGGCCCGTATTCGTTACTCCCATAGGGGATTTCGTGCGCAGAAGACAGCTCATCCTTCAACTTCTGACATTTACATCCGGGTCGCTAACAACTGTCCTCACCATCATATCACACTTTCTCTGCTGGCGCTGAACGTTGGGGCGCAAAGGGCTCAAGTGTCCGTTGTCGCAGAAATGTTAGGTGTGTAAGGTTCCTGGGTTGTGCTTGCATATCAAACTGGTCAATGCACTGTATTGCGCCCGATGCGCGCGCGTGGTTCAATGCTCTATTGATCTCTTTCGCAGGTCCCATCAGGAAAAAATTAGGTTGCAACCGAGCACAATATATCCAAGATAGCCACGGTAGCCCCGTAGCTAAGTCCCTGGTTTGTACCGGTGAAATAGCTATCCGCACCAACTATTAACTGGTATGGAGGTAATGATAGCCAGGCATGTGACTAAAATAGTGTTGTAGCTTCGTAGCGTCGTAGCAGTCTGTAGCACTGTATAGACAAGAGAGCTCAATATAACAACCCTCAGGTCTATGCAAAGATGGGAGAACAGACATAGATAGAGAAAAAAAATACAAAAATGACAATATTATCTAATTGGTACGCTCGCCGTTCTCCCCGTCGCTCTCCGTGTTGTCGTCTTCATCGTCCTCCAGAGCCGCCGCATACAGTGCTACCTTAGAGAGAGTTGAGGTGGCAGCCACAGGGGCAAGAGGCTGGGCGCACGAGTGGAAGCTACAGGTTGTGCGTGAGTAATGATTCAGGAAGGTATGTGAATTGCTCACCGCCCGATGTTGTGAACCCGCGGCGGGATATTAGACAGGATGCGCAAAGCCGCATGTGGCTTTTTTGGCGCGCAAGATCACCGCATGCGGCTTTCTTTGGAAGGGGATCTAGTGGTCAGTCGGCCTCATTCAACACTCCTGGTGATGTCCGAGAGCCAAAAAAGTATATTGCCGTGTGCGGCTCTGAAACCCGCATGCGGCTTTTGCGCATCCTCTCTATTGCTAGGAATGTGCGTGTGATGCGGGGAATGCCGGTGGCCTATTCGTCGATGCAGCATTCAATCTGGATATAATTCAGATTGAGACATGTCACAACGACAAGAACTGACCGCGATGAGGAGGGCGAAAGCGGGCTGGGAGAAGATAGGCCTGAATAGTTGGGGGTGGTGCAAAGCCGATATCCACGGCAAGAGTCAACGAGGATGGAAAGACAGGAGGCCCGGGAGCAGAGGGAAGAGGGGGGCGAGCCGGTATCCACACAGACAGCCACAACATTGAGTACCGCAGTAGGAGACGAGAAGGCGGGTTTCCGTGGCTTGACTTCGTCCAGTTAGCGTGAGAACACCAGAGAGCCAGATAACAAGTCTTGTCATAGATAGCAGGGAGTCGCAGGGACCAGCAGCACATAGAGAGTCAAGTGGGGACAAGCTGAGGAGAGAAAGAGAGGCCTCGAGGGCAGGAAACAAGCGATGTGCTGCAGTTGATCAACCAAATTCATCAAATCACGCCATCGATGGCGTGATTGATCGGAGTTTAAATGGACTGGGCGAAACTTTCATCGAACTTGAATGTTGCGCGACGCCTGCATTCTCCGGGTGGACTGCATTCAAGGAAAAAATGACCCATGTTAGAGCCAGAACATTGATTTGTTGGCATTCTGTCCCTAAATATCTCCATGGCCATGACAAACATAACGATGATTGGAACCTTATCTTATCTTTGGTTATCACCATCAAATGATTTCCAGTGATGCGGCCACCAGCGGCGGGTGCTGTATGTATATCGCTCTTTTAGCGCCGTTCGAGCGCTCTGATTGAGCTTATGTGTCCTCTTTGGTCAGTGCACAATACACAAGTTTTTTCCAACTCAACTCAATTTTTTTTAAAAATCTAGTGTAATGGTCTGACTAGGGAAACTAGCTGTACCCTGCACCAACTACTCAATGCAGAGTGCGACCTACCTTTCATGGAATCTCTCTAGCATAATGTAGCTTCATATTAAAAATATAGTGGACATTGTATTTGTGGCACATGGCTATTGTAGCTATGGAGGAGCTACAAATCTGCATGAGCAAGCTATCTTGGCTACAACACGATATTTCCAGCTCCATATTTACTAGGCGAGATATTTCCCACAGACTTTTTCCTGATGCCTCCTTCCATTTATTTGGATAACGCTACATCTGGAAAACACCCCATGGCTACATGGTTCCACAGAGAGCATAATAGAGCCGTAGATCTGTAGGCATACCCCCTATACAGTAGAGGCCCCCAGCTCTATCATTGCATCACATAGAGTTCATAGAGTCGTAGAGCCGTAGAGCTGTAGCACGACATCGTGCTAGGTAGACCACGTGTTTCTACCGTAGATCTGACTCCGCTAAGCGAAACCAGTACGCGTGGATCTCCGGACCTGATTCGGGGAAATAATCAGAGATGCAGTGGGAAAGGAAAAAAATGTATTCCAAGGCCGCAATACAGAGGATAGGTAGGTAGGTATAGCTGAAAAGGACCGAATAACATACGCGCGGCAACATGCAGCACAACAGTCGAAGGGGAACTTGAGGAGAATCAAAGCTGGAGTCTTGATTCCGATCGCTCCACCAGTGCAGACAGTCCGAGTTGCACAAGTCAAGAATCCAGCTTGAAGTTTCCGGCTTGAATAAGACTTGCAGTTGCGGAGCATAGGGCTTGTTAATAAGTCAAAAATCTGATTTTGAGGCTTTTCGACTTGAGATTTGCGGTTGTATGATACAGCGGTCTCGGTAGACAGGCCAGGTGAAGACAAGGGAGACAGTTGTAGGACCAGGGCAGGAAACTTGAGGAGGTTGGAGGCTGAATATGCAGGAGGGGAAGGGAGGGGACTTGAGGGAACGACATGATGGGAGTGGGAAGAAAGATGTGAACTGGACGACTTTCCTTTTAACCGACTCCGCAGCTGCGGGCCCGAAAGGGTTCTGGTGAATACACGTGCATCGGGAGCCTCTACTTACGTGGAGCGACGGTATGCGAGATAACCTGCCATAGAGGCCAGTGTCGACAGTAGAAGGCAGTGCTCTATGGGGCTCTACAGTAGATCGTCGGCTCTATCGGCCGCTACCTAACAACCGGTGATCTACGGTAGATGCCGGGCCTCTATGTGCTCAGAAGGCGTTTCCAGATGTAAACCACTATCATAGACATTTCTTGCCGGTGTTTCTCGTCTGTCAGGGCCCACCGTGTTTTGAAAGTCTTTTTAGGGACAAGTGATGGGAACCTTGGTGGGCACGATGTTGTTTGCAGACGGAGGAAACAGATTGAGTGCTGGTACCCGACGTGCGGCCTTTCGTGGATGTGAATTCCTACTCCTCTGCTGCGTGGGACCAATCTGGCCAGAAAAAATGGGTGGGATGGGAAGGAGGTGTGGATTTCAAAAAGCGGGACGACACAACGTACCAAGTATAAACCATCTCTTTCCCCACAGTAAATTTACAATTTACAGTTTTCAGTTCCTCCGCCGTCCACAAATTTAAAAAGAGCTAATGCCGTCAACTCCGGTTTCGCTCCTACTGGCTGGCTGCCTCTTGATCAGCCTTGAATGCAGAGTTCGGAAATTGCAGCGTTTCTGCGCTTCCATAACAATTACGAGCAAGTGAGGTTGTATTTTCTGGCTCCCATCGAAGCACCGCCGCAATCCCTTCCCGACTGTGTATTTTTTGTGCAACCCGTATACCGCTGCTGTGATTCATCATTCCCGAGTTCGTTTCTCGCAACTGGATTGACGAGAACGGACAGGCACTGAAAGTACTGAACGGGGATCCCTGATCGTGAAATGAGGCTTCGAGCTTCTTCTGCTAAGGGTCGTGAGGTCTTTTTCTTCCCATCACGATTGTTGAACAAAATATTTTTTCTTGAAGGTTCTTCAAGGGGAGACGGCATTCCGGGTGTCTTGGCGGATCCGGGCCGCCAGGCGTCCAATGATGCGACATCAAGTATCAAACAGTCGCTTAGCCTGCCTTTTCTTCCTTTTCCTTTCCCATCATGCATCCGGCAGTGGAGACTCGCAAGTTACAGCGACTCCCTGTTTCTCAAAGAGTACGTCTTTGATCTGTATCTCACTACCCTTATCTTACTCAGCCTCTGGAAGAGAGTCGCCATGGCTGCATGTGGAAGCAGTCGGTCTCTTCGCAATCTTAAGCAGGTGGAAATGTTGTACCAGAAAGCGACCGACTCCGAGAAGATCCTGTTCCTCCCGGTATTCTACATCAACCTTGACCCTGCACAAATTCCCACTCCGGGGGACCTGGAATATTTTCCGCCTGACACAAGAGCACGCGTAGCTTGTGCATCGCTAGCTCTGGAGATGCTATACGACGTAATGAACCTGGTCGCGAAGGAGTATCAGGAGCCGGACTACGTCGGGCCCGCTCTATGGCCTAGAGTCTGGCCTTGGACATTCTTTATGCACGAATATCGGGACTATCTTCAGGCTGCATCGATTTTCTGGGATTCCCTGGCCTATACTAGGTTTCTCCTATTTGTGTCCGAAATCTTCGGCACCTACCCCGTCCGTGATGTCATTTCGTCGACACCTGGTTTCAGGGTTCTTATGGCGAAGGCGTGGACCATTCTTCCCCACTTGAAGCAGCAGAAGCCGGCATTTGAGCTGTGTCTCTGGTTCCTTGCCAGCATCATTGACTCATTGGTAGATACAGATCCTGTTCATTTCGCCGAAATTGTGGAAGGTGTGGGTGGGACCCTGGATGATTTGGCCTCTCTTTTGTTGCAACACATTGATGTTGTGGTGCACGGAAACCTTTCGTGGGAAGTTGGGTCCGCCGGGACCTACATGCGCTACGTCACCCATCTGGTTCAAGCTGGTCATTCTGGCCCTCAAACTTCAGCTCATCTCCCGATGCGGGACAGGTTCATACAAACTTTGCGGCGCCGCGACTTCATTCCGGCACTTGTGGCTGGAATGGATACTGTCCTTGCCGAGTCCAGAGACGATTCCAAATCATTCCTTCGCAGTAATTGTGAATCGTCCCTCGTCGCCGCTTTTAAATTGCTGGAACACTTCTTGGACACACCGATGGGATACCGGTGGTTGCCCGCCGCCATCGAGGCAGGCCTCCTTACTCTGATGGCTGGTGCTGCCACCGAATTTCCTTCAATCTTCGACTACCACCTGCGTTTCCTCTTGACAAAGCTTCTCCCGGGTGGACTTCTCTACTACCACGTGGTCGCGGCGATAGACAACGTCCTCGACGACCTCACAGAGATTTGGTCCACCGAAGAACTTGAAGAGTTGGAAATATTCGACGATTGGATTTCTTTTCGATATCTCGCTGAAAGACGCGTACGGCTGCTAGATGGCCTGCAATCGACCGGGGCCTGCGATAATCTTGAGGTTCGTACGATGTCAAATTCAGCGGATTGGTTGTGACTGCAGACAGTGCGGGAAGATTCAAGAGAGGTCTCATTTCCGACGGTGCACGGGATGTAAAACTTCTAAGTATTGCAACAAAGAGTGTCAGACCGCGGATTGGAAAGGCGGCGGGCATCGCAAACGCTGTGGCTTTCCCACCACGCTGATCCTTGGTACGATTGGTACTTCCGCTCATCCTTGTCTGACAATGATAACAGCGGACACTAACTCATGCACGCTGGGTTTTCGCGAACGGCAGTTCATGCGAGCAGTGGTGCACGACGACTTTACTGAGAATATACTCGCCATCTACCAACACCAGGTCTTGTTCATCGCCAGCGATCCCGCGGATCGGTTTTACACGTTGTTCAACTACACTTGTAATGTGGTTGAGCTCTCCGTGGAGTCTGTCGTGGATTCATCAATCTCCCATGATCTGGAATGCGGCGACCGTGACTCAGAGTGGATGGACATGATCGGGCGCTCGGAGCACAGTCATGGTCGAATGCACTTACATGTCGTTCAGGTGCCCGAAGGGAGTGTCACGCGCATTTGGGTCATTCCTATGCGCACTAATAGTCCACAGATTCACGATGCCTTCCGTCAGCTTGGATGCAGCACATCCGCGGGCTGCGAGGAAGAAGAGATCACCGATGAAGTCTGTAAAATTCTTGAAAACGCAGTGGATCTGGTGGAAACTTATTAGCTTGATGGCGTCATGGAAACCTGGATTATTCTAGTCTCCTCTACAGAGGCGTGCTATCTGCCCACTTTCAATTTAACCAGTAACCATTCTCATCTGCTCGGCACAGCTAGGGCCGATCATGAGGCTAATGAAGGGCATGTGGTCTCCGAAATGCTGCACGACACGAGACACGGAGTAGAAATAACCTCTGCAATTTCCGGTCCTTCCGCCATCGACAAAAAGAGCTAATGTCGTTCACTAGGCCGCCCATACAAAGTCGAACTCAGATTTTGAAGATGAAGGAGGGAGACCGAATTAATCCCTCGAAAGTGCAGGCTTCGATTTTTGTCGCGGCTTAGAATGCAGCTGATAGGAATCCCACAATAGCAATGTTGATGTCAGTTAGCGGGAATGGCACCGGTGGATTAAGTTGTACCCAAGGGGCGACCGTTCCGTTATCCATCAAAATCGACCCCTCCGGTGGGTCCGTGAGAAATGTGTCAATCAAGGTAGGCCTACGGGCTCGCATAACTCACAGACTCGGACAAAAAATTCGGCCGTTCCCCAATTTTGAGTCCGAGAAAAATAGCTTTTGGTTTGGATTCAGCTTTGAGAAAAGATCACAGACCAGTTGCAGACCAGTCATGTTTTTAACATGTCCGCCTGCCCCACCCACTATTGATTGACACATTTCTCACGGACCCACCGGAGGGGTCGATTTTGATGGATAACGGAACGGTCGCCCCTTGGTTGTACCTCTGTGAAAAACAAAGAGGAGTCATAATCCCGTTTGTTTGACCATGCGGCAAGCAGTTCATTCGCGGGTCGTAAATACAACCTCCTCCTCCTCCTCCCTGAGTCCACAATTACATCTGAGACTCCGGCAATGGTGGTTGAATCCCTTGACAGCCAATCGATCAAATATTGAAACACGCTAGCGTATGAAATTTCCATGTCATTTCAGCTCACCACTGAAGCACTCTCCTCTCATTCGCCTTCCCCGCGCTCACGGTCTCCTCCTTGCTCCGATACGCCGTCATCCTGAGTACCCTTCTGGTATTTAGATGAGCTCGATGCCGCTATGAAAATGTGTGTTCGCGTCAATTTCAACACATAAATCAGTCTGAAAGGATAAAACACTTACGCCAGTCCCGCCACACCCACGGGCCCGCGCTGATGCTAATACGTTCGCCGCCGGCAGGGGCGGAGAAGAGTGCCAAGACCTACGAGCGTGCAAGGTCGCGGATTTCAACGCAGCAGTTGCCGGATTGGAGCGTTGCCAGCGACGAAGACTGGGTGAATACTTTGTAGAATTCGCACTGCTGAGGTTGAGCGTGTCTGGCGAGGGGACCATGTGGATCTGGGCTTGAATAGTGCAGGATTAACTTAACTCAATGGGTGATCTTGAGAGATCGAAAGCCCGCACTTCGAACACAGGTTCAGCACGACGAGATCCCATTCGGTCTCGTTCCTGTGCCGCTCAATGAACTTCCAAGCAGCTGTAGAGAAATTTCTTTGGCAATAAATCACCGCAACGAGACAAATGCACTTCGTTTACCAAAGACCTTAGCTGCGCGATACTTCGTATGACCCGGGGCGGCACTGCCTTTCTTCGAAACATGCCGGAGGACCTGTTCGTTCCAATCCAATTCGCTGAATGTCTTCGACTCCGGTTCGCCCTGGATCACGGCGACGATGGATAACATCAAAACCACGCACTTGACAAATTATCTTGGGACGCGTCCAGACTTGTAACACAACCCGGCTCCCTGGCTGATCGCGGCGGTTCAGAGAAGCGGACTCAAGATGACTACCTCCGCGAGGCGAGTATCGTACGGACTGGAGTTTAGTGCCTGGACAGACCCGGGCCGCTCCGCGAATCGATGTTGATCACGTTTCGGCTCTTTTGCCCTTGTTCTTGAAGGCTTAGCACCGCAAAGCACATTTCAGCCCGCGTACATGAAATTGATTTGAATGTTCCCGAGGACGATAACGTGCCTTTGAGGAGAAAAAATTGAATAGAGTTGCAAATTTGTCGTGGATAACTCACCTCCCCCGGACGATCCTCTTTGCGACTCACAATATGATCTGTATATGTTTTTTCGGGAATGAGTCGTAGTTTGCCTTCCATACCACTATGACCATCGCTAGACAACTTGACTTACGCCGAAAATCATAACTTCTGTTCTGCTCGACCACGTTCGATGGAGCTGCATGAAGTGGGCCCGGGTACAACAAATGAGTTTCACTATTCTCTACTTGAGAGGCCGATTATCTATGGAGATGCGACTGTACAACCTATAATTGCGAGCGGGCCTTGAAGATTGACGATATATGAGACCAATCTGAGTTCATAGAGTGTAAGTCGTAGATCAGAGCTCGACAGGAAATTACGCACATATGAAACCTGTTACTCTTCCAAGATGAATTCCAGCTGGCCCTCTTCAACCAACTCTACCAGCCTTTGATGTACCTCAGGGTCGAACTCTTGCGCCGTGTCCCCATTGGCAAGACGGGAGAGGACGGCCTGGAACACCGGGGCTGTGGGTAAGGTGGTACGCGACGCGATGAGGTCGAGATAAACGCGTGGAGTGAAGGTGAAAAAAGAGGTGCAGTGGAGATGCTGCAGCCGAGGGACGAGACATCGAACCGGATTGGGTTTCCAGGCGAGGCGCATAAGGAGTGTATCCGTGATGAGGACGAGGGCAGGATGAGGAATATCATTGATGATCCGCTGGTCCGATATGGCCAGATGATCCAGGGCTGCTAAGGAGGCCAAAGAACGGAGGAGTTCGTCCTCTGTGATGGATACGTGCGAAATCTCTAGGATTCGGAGAGTATCGCAAAAGGATGAGCGCAAAGAAAGGGACTCGAATTGATTGACCGGCCACAATATCAGGTGCCGTCGAGAGACCTCGGCACGAACGCAGAGCTGTTGTAGGCGGGGTAATGTCAGACAGTCGAGAATTTCACCCAACACCTGAACAGCGAGCTGTGGATTCGATTTTGTCCACAGTTCAATGGTGAATGAGAAAACTCCGGATGTAATTGGGGAGAGGCTTAAAGGGATCTCGACGTGGCATGCAGAGAAACGACGAAGTTTGAATGTCGTTCTAGGACCGGAGAGATAGGCCATCAAGGCCAAGCTAGCGGCTATATCCCGGGGATTGGAACCATAATAGGTCAACGATTGCAACTGATGCCATGGAAGCCTCATACATCCGACGGATGGGGCGCTGAGATTGGCATGTGTGAGTCTAGGTGCCCATTCGAAGATATCAATGCTGTTATCCGGCGGGGGATCGCTCGAAAGCACCACCAGCGAAAGATCCTTGAGAGAGTCTAGCGTTCCCTTGATGCGAGAAATGGCGGCAAGCTCGGATGGCGACACGTACAAGGTTAGCTGTTCCCACCGCCGAGAATATTCGGCGAGAGATGTCAGGATGGATCGGGGGACTGAAGGTGGAAGATCATACAGCCTCATCCTGAGGTGCAATGGGGAGGGTGCAGAACGCTGGAGAGCTACTCGGATAAGATTGAGGAATCGGTCGCAATTGGTGGGATCTCGAGGCCACTCCTCCGGATCGATAGCTACGTCCGACCAAAGGCTAGGCGTTCCCATGATTAGCCTGTGCCAATGGGCGCAGACCTGAGATATCTGCAATAGCTCTGATTTAGCTAAATTTTCCATTTCTTCTCTCGGGCTGTGCGTAAACAGGCTGGATGAGGAGAACATCCCAAAAATCTCGCACAGGATCTCTGGTGGTAGACGCCGCACCGGAGAGACCGCGGCCCGGAATCCATCGACGTAAGCTTGTAGCCTCGAGCGGGCGTCGAGCATTTCCTGAAGCGTCGCTTGCACTCTCTCGATCGCGCTATCGTATTGCGACAGAGCAGCCGTCAAGGAGGCAATGAGTGAACTATGGTCGGGAGGGAAGTGGTTGGATCTGAGAAGTTCTAGTAGCTCTTGAAATTGTGTTGGAGTGGGAAGAGCGTCTGAAGAGGGTGTTCGCAAGACGCACACAACATGGCAGTTCGGAAGAAACCGGATTTGATTGGCGCTGCGGAGTTTGAAATTCGTTAACGTTTTGCCTCCCAATGCCAACTTCCCTTCCGGTACTAGTACAGGGGTTGTTTCAAAGAAATTTCTGCGGTTCGTGAATCGTCAACGTCCGACCTTGTCTCACAGTGAGGGCACAAGACTCGCTTCTTCCAAGGCTTCGCTCCAACGCTGGATTCCCGACATCAAGACGCGCTTTCAGCGGGCACTGCTCTGTCATTAATTGCCAGTCTCCAGAAAACCACTCTGTCCTTGAGGTAACCGTATCTTATCTTTTTTCCACGAGCGAACTAGCCGATTTCTTGCTTTCTTGAAGCGTCTGTTTATGAGATTTTTTTCCTGCTGCTGGCGATGATACAACTCCTTCAAAATTCCGTGCTATATTTGCAGATGTTCTAGGATTCAGTTTCTTAGAGTTCCAGATTTCAGATTTCACCTACCCAGCGCCAGCTCGGCCGTATCCCTCAACCTCCTTCCTTGCTATTCTCCGTGGAATGCCCGCCACCATACCTTGTCTCTTTCCCCAGTAAATTTTCCATTCCCGGCAGATTCTCCGAGATTGCAGCGCCAAGAAACTCTCCTTCACATCCTCAACGAGCGCTTATCTGCTTGACCTTTTGTCTTCCGCTAACACCTACAGCAGCTGATCCCGGAGCTTTTAAGTTTTAGGTGCCTTTCTCCCGCCGCGTCTCTAACCAGGTGCGGGCTGTAGGTATCCGAGAATCCGCCTGCGTGCGCAAGTTCAGCTCACATGGGCTAACACAGAGTTGTATGGACGTTGCCCGAGCCGGTTCAATTGTAGTATTCGCGTGCGCGTTCGCCTTTCGGGAGCCGGGTAGTGCCATCCCCGGCTGGAAGGCGCCAGGCGGAGGGTGTTGCCTTCAATGACCATGTATTTGGGCGGCTACTTGTCCTCTCCGCCAACTACACTAGGCGTTGGGAGTTCGGTATCTTCAACGCCCCACCCCAATGCTTGCACGTGTTTGGCCATACTCGATGACGCGACAAGGTCATGTGCAGTACAGGTTTAATTGTCTTTCCTTCGTCGATCGACGAATATTGTTCCAGCGCTCGATTTCAACCGCTTTTGCGGTGAGCGCTTATATTGCAGTTATCTCGCACAAGTTCGATGTTTACCCCCAGAGAATTATCTAATACATGATGCGAACGACAACAATTCGAATGGATCACCCAAAATCACAAGTGCGGGCGATACTGGACAGAAGAGAATAAAGAAATCGTGTCACGAGGTTACGGGAGAAGGTCCACGAAAGCCGCTTTTGTTCAAACGAGATCAGTTCAGAACATTCGTAGACGAGAGAGGACCTACTACAGCGCAGGGTCGGTGATGAGATGTCGATATCCATCCCTTGAGACGCCAGATATTCCAACCGAATTCCAACGCTGAAAGGTGGGCGTCGTGGCTCCCTTCCTGTGGAGAAAACTACCGTGCAGGCCAACAGTGGCGTGACATACGACCGTATGCTCCATCGCGTCCAAAGCATCGCCTCTAGGCCCGAATACGAGAAGCCACGCTCAGGGTTCGAGTCGGAGATCGACAGGTGCTCCAGGTTGGGGCATAGCCCGGACCCCAACATGCAGAAGAACGTGGTGCAGAGTTTTGCCGTAAAATCAGAGCAATCCACAGTGAGGGACGTCAGGGTCGGAACCAAGTTGAAGAGCTGGAGGAACGATGATGTGGTACTACCTGCGGAGAACGAGATGGAAAAACTCTTCAATGCGACAGACCGGAAGAGGAATTCCGCGAGGTGGTAGCACACTTCGTTGCAATGCTCGATTTTCATACTCGTCAAGGAAGGGAAAGTGAAGGAATTGTATACTTCATGGACGTGGCCGTCTACCGAAAGATGGTCGAGTTTCGCGTGAGAGTAGGCGGCAGCCTGCTGTTGAGCCTGTTGTGGAGTCGGCTCGGGGATGCTAGTGCATTGGATGAAGGCACATCGAAGAAGGTTGGGACAAAGGTCGAAAATTGAGAGAAAGAGCCCGGGTTCGATGGAGAAAGCGGAGTGACGAAGTTCGATACAGGTGATTTGAGCCCACGGAAGCAGGATGCGGTCACATTGCAATACGCGGATGAGGTGTACACGTAGAAGCTGTGGTGCTTCTTGAAGGTCGGCGACCAGATGCGAATCGTAAAACATACATCCAGTGGGCATGGCTAAAGTGGCGGATGTTAGGTGTGGGAAGGCGCCTGAGATGGAAGGTGAATTGCTCCGGCACCGGGGAAGGACGATATGGACCTCTTGCAATCTAGCGGCCTGAAGACATAAATTTCTGATCATGGCCGATGTGTGAGCGGCCGATGTAAATCGCTCGTCGCTTATTCCAACAGACAAAGGAAAAATCCCGCCACGGGCGAACCACGCGTCGGAGAGGGATGTCGATCCTGGAGTACAAAAGGGAAACGAAACACTTGTCCATAGCTCGCGGGTGGAGAATGCAACGGCCCGCCAGTAGCGACAGACAGCGGAGAGAGCGAGAGGAATGCAATATGGTTTGACGGTAACGCTAAAATTGCCGTGGCCGACATCGGTAAGTGCTTCAGGCACGCAGAAACGAAAGATGTGTGACATGATTTCCGGAGGAACACGTAGGGAAAAGTCGGGGCGCTTTCGGAAGATATTTGAATAGCAGGTCAGGTCATCAAGGGCTAGTTTCTGTTAGCCCAGCGTAAACTTTGAGGTTTCCCACTGGTAGAAGCAGTCAATCGACACGCACCAAGAGCCCCGCCAGCATCTGAAGTGGAGATGATATAAGCCGTGCTTGTAAGGGAAAGGTAGGGCGCTCGAATCTTCGCAGATATGGCACTTGGTAGTCGCGAGTCAAGTCAAAGACCATTTGCTATTCAGGCCAGCGTGAAATTTGAGGTGTCTCGTTGGCAGAAGCACTCGATGGACACGCACCATAAGCCCCACCAGCATCTGACGCATCTCGCCTAACATCGAGCTGCACGGAAATGATATGGCCCGCGTTGGAGAAGAAAAGGCAGAGAGAATCTTGCTGCGGTCGAATTGTCTTCGCAAATAGGACACTTGCCAACCGCAAGTCAGGTTAAAGACCATGTGCTGCTCAGCTCGGCGTAAACTGGAAGATTTCCCCCTGGCAGAATTATTCATTCAATCGGCACGCACCATGAGCCCTATCAGCCTCTGAACCATATCGCCTAGCATCGAGCCTCGTGGAGACGATACGCGACGCTTCTGTAAGGGATATGCCTGGGAAGGATGCTGCTGGGCTCGATATGTAGTAGATGGTGGTCAGACGCTGGCAAAGCTGCGATTTCAAACTCCGCAGCCGCGTCGCGGCACATCGGCCATCAATTACCTTTCTTTCCGAACCACCATCTTGTCCACGACCTGCGAACCCCCTTTCGCT
This sequence comes from Mycena galericulata, assembly GCA_029289565.1. Taxonomy (NCBI): domain Eukaryota; kingdom Fungi; phylum Basidiomycota; class Agaricomycetes; order Agaricales; family Mycenaceae; genus Mycena; species Mycena galericulata. Next base: position 20,759 of record JARKIA010000208.1, on the reverse strand, counting down.
TTCGCACGCTGTACCTGCTTCGAAACACCCCTCAAGTTTCCCCAGGCTGCTTAAGTCCTCCCATCTCCCTCGCGGCACATACCAGCACGACGCAGGCCAGGAGTCTCCCCGATTTCTTGATCTTCTTCGAGTCTCTCGAGTGGGCTGCAGTTAAGCTTATACACCACCCTTTGAAACTCTAGATGAGGTTCGATAACTTTCACGCCTCATTCCATCGATCCATTCTGTTACTCCTGGCTGAACATCTCGACACTAGCAGTGACGGCCTCTGTTTTTGCTGTACAGGACCATCCGACCTTGTCACTATCTTCCGCGTCAAGGACTTGCGGCTTTCGAGCTCGAATGAGGCTCTGATTTGTTTAAATCTATTCAGGCTACTCGACAAATCTCTCGCCAGGACGTTATTCAGTCCGAATACGATCGACTCGTCTGCTGGCCTGCTGCGCATTTAGTTAGGATCGGCTCAATTACTGGCGCCGGACCAATTCTTCAAAATACTTCTCGAGGTGCCATCTAATACCGTGTCGGATCCTTTCCAACCTAACTACCGTCATGAAGTCTCTGCCACTTCTAATCCCTGTCGGGTGGTCGGATTCAGGATAGTTGGTTATGCTGCGACGTTCTTGACAGCACATCGTTTGTTTTTTGACAGATGAGGCTTGCTCGTGCTTCTCAAAATGTATTGTATCGCCTCCAGAGCACCCACGACTGCATCAGTTCAAGGTCGATCAGCTTGCCACAAGTCATTCATGAGGCGATTGTCTATCTACGGTGGTGCGTGGTTCTGAAGAATTATTTTTCGAAAAGTCTCAAGCATATCCTCAAATTCAGACACCTTACGTGAGACGATGGGACCGCGCTGGACTCAATTTTATCCAGAGTCTTTTCATTCGATGCGCATATCCATACCCAGGTTGCTACAGTTTTTGTGTCCCTATCATTCGCGAACAAGTTGTTCACAATTCATCGTGACGCGGTTTCTCTGGAGATTCTGAAGGATCGAAGCACGGCTCTAATCAGTGATATCAGCAATCCGCCGCTGTCCCATAGCCACCTCGCATGCCATTCCTCCATACACCTAGCGTATAAATTCCTGGATCTACCAACACCTCTGTAAGGAAGCCTGGTTCTTGCTCCTCATTTTCTTTCGTTCCGTTTGCTCTTTCGGCAACCCCTTTGTCTTTGGCCGTATTCTTGTTTCGAAAATGGTGGGTTCTCGTCGCTTTCTGTGCTCCTCACTGACGTCTAAGTGTACGTCTAGACTGAGTTGTGGTATCTAATCAGCCACATGTGGGCATGTCTTTCGCTGCTCGCTCTCATTTCGATGACTAATAAATATCGTACCTAGATCGGGACCTTATTCTACGGTGGGCTGCTCTCAGGTCGGTTATGTAGTATTAACCCATCAGCCCCAGGCATCTACTTGGTCCTATTTTGCATATGCATCTATATTCTCCTTCACCGACCGCGAGATACTGGAAACACGGTCCTCCTCGTGACCGCCATTGCGCTCTTCACGCTCTCTACTATCCAGACGATTTTTAACATCATCCTTGGTGCGGCGGACGTCGACGATATCGACATCCCGTACAATCAGATCCTCCTCGCCGACTCGATGATCTATGTTGCAAACAAGTGAGCAATAATTACAAACATCTCCAGTCCAATAACATTATTGGTGTTTAGTATCATTGCAGATGGCTTGGTAGTGCGTACGCTTTGTGACTCGAAGGTTAGCGCACTGATCATTCTGTAGATCTGGCGCTGTTACATTATATGGAACCGCAACATATACATCGTCGCTCTCCCGATCATCCTTCTCGTCGTCACCAGCAGTCAGTCCAGATCATTGATACTCTTATCGAGTGTCCTCACATTATGTTTGCGAAGTCTTTGGTTGGGATATTCTCCTTCCTCTTCCCCCCTTTTTCGAGCTGTCCCTGGCTACCAACGTCCTTGTTACCAGCCTCACAGGTGCCCTCTCTTCCCATCCTGAATATGTTGTGCAAGCGGCACTCAACGAACTTCTACGACAGCCGGGAGAATTTGGTGGATCTGTCGCCAGGCACGCACCCACCTCAAGACAGACACCCAGAAGCGAAGTGTGGCTAGCATATCGATCATGTACGTTGGCGCTTTCCTGCGCAGTCAATTTGCTCCTTATGCAATGCAGAATCGAATCCGGCGTGATATACTCGGCCTCCGTGCTTGTGTACCTCATCCTTGGCGTGATCCCGAGTGCGCTCGTGATGCAGGATCCCATCGTGGAAATGCTCGCGCAGGTTGTGGTTTGTCGTCTCTTTCATCAAACAATCTCACTGGGTTCATCGATTTCTTATCTAGGGTATCGTCCCGACCCTCATAATCGTACGGGTGAGCCTTGGCATGAGCGTGAAAAGCATCGAGGGTACCGTAGCCGCGGCTGAAGCCCTGAGCAATGACACCCGCCCTCCCAAAAAGCGCCATATTCTCAGGATCGGTCGCCCAATTCCAATGGAGGAAGACATGGGGAATTACGATTGCGAAAAGGCCGCCCCAGACCCTTCGTATCATTACGCGAAAGGCTCAGAAGCAGGGTCGTATTCGTATGGAATTGGGAAACCGCAGGGACTCGCCACGGGCAGCGGGCATGTGGTTTACTCTGTTGAAAAGAGTTCTTCGTAGCGTTCGTCGGACATTTGTGGAACTGGAAGATTGAAGGGACTCGCCACGGGCACCGGATATGTAGTTTAGGTGGACATGTAGTTTGCTCTGCTCGCAAGAGTTTCTTTGTAGCCTTTTGTCGGACATTTCTATTTGTATTGGGTAAACCTGCCCAAAAATTTTGATCATGTTTTTCAAGAAAAGCACAATAAGGACAACGCGAAGAAAAGGAACTGGAAGCACGTCTACTAGTATCTTGCAGGAATGGAGTTGGATCGTTTCCGCGGCAAAACGGAGAATCGGCTTTCCATATACAGAAAAACGGCAAAAGGAAGGAGTTCATGTTGGAATTGGAGTGGCTGTGCGAGCTGTTCCGAGCTCGGCATCTGCGAGAACAGCGCCGGCACTGCCTGCCGTGGTCACATACAATCAGTATGAGTCGGGCGCGTCGTTGAACCAGTGCAAGTCAGATTGAAGTTAGACGTCTTGATGATGACGAGGTACGAGTGATCGAGAAGACAGGGTTTGTGCATCAGCGGCCGTCGGAGATCAATATCCTTTGGTCTCCTCCTCCATGTTCTCTAGCAGCGGACGACACCCTCCTTCGTCAGGCTGCACCCATTCTTCTTGGGTCACTCTGGATGACCTCTGGACACTCACTTCCAGTCGTCTACCATTCTTGGGTGCTTTCTGCGCGACTCCTATTCATTCTCTTTGTCCACTCCTTGGTCCACTTCATGCTACTCCAAGTCTTTTCAGACTTCAGCCTTCCTCTCAATGTCTACTGTTTAGTTTGGGCTCTTCCAATCCCCTTCTGTACCTTCAAGACGGCCCTCAGTATTCTGGTCATCCCCCCTATCGTGTCGCTATGGTAACCCCAAGACCTCAATGTCGTTCTCCGCCCATTTCCTCCGTGCATTGCCGTCTATCTTGCCTACATGCTCTCCATTTTCCGCGCGGTCTCCAATCCATCTGTCCCCGTCACTTGAATCTAGACTCCCAACCTCTACTGGATTAACCAACCGCTCCTGTGCTCTTAGGCTTCTGGTGGTATAGCTTTACTAACTTCTCATCCATGCCCGACAGTTAATACCATTCCATCTGTTCCGCATCCAGCCTTCGGGCATTCGATTCGGTCCGCGTCCGGCCTTTGGGCATTCCAATTATTCCGCATCCAGCTTTTGTTCTATCGAGTCCGATATTGAACTTGGCGTCCATTCCGTTCGGGCCTTCTATTCTTTCCGAAGTCATTGTTGTCCATTCTGAAACAACCTTCGGCTTTCTATTCATTCCGAATCGAGCCATCCATTTCGAAAAACAGCTTTCGGCTTTTCTGTCCACTCCGAAATTGAACTTGCTATCCATTCCGATATCTAGCCTCATCCAATTCACTAATATATATCCGCATATCACAATAACCACAGTATGTTTCACCTCTCGCCAATCCTTTTCCACCCATTCTAGGTACTCTGACCATTGTCAATACCCCGACCGCCAATATACATTGATCCTCTCAATCATCTATCCAACTACTCGAGCTCTCGTTTTCCTTTTGACCTTCAAAGATTCGATCCTTACATCCGTCCAATTCCAATTATCCATCCACGTCCATTAACTTTTCGAACCCAGTTTTGCTAGCCGCTCCGCGTTGTTGTAAATCTTGGCTGCACCCAGCCGTTTCTACAAACATTTCGAGTCTGCTTACTCAACGAATTTCTGATATGCTCAAATCCGTTTAAACCTCCAGATGCTCAATGATCCCAGTTGTCCACATGCTACGCGTCATTCATTCCTACTCCAGTGGGTGACGCAGTGCCTGAGTGCGAGTTCCTAGCGGGCCATCGAGTACTGCAGACGGTGCAGAGTCGCTAACCCGGGACCACGTAGAGTATGTGCCCGCACGGCGAGGCGACTCGAGGCGTGCGGCAGGCCAGGTAAAGTATGTGTCCGCATGGCGAGGCGACTCAGGATGCCGCACGCTGCGCTCGCGACACGGTCCCATCCCTCTGCATCGAATTTATTCCGATCTATACATCACAATTATTTCCGTTCTCACTTGGCCTTGCCGTTCTATTTTGAATTTTTTTCGTCGCCGAGTCTCCGGAATTAACTACCCCGTTACCCACTGGCAAGTCCCTAGCTCTATCCGGAATTTCTATTCCATGTTCAAGGTCACAGCCGCCATTTACTTCTTTCTCCGCTCATCATCCTTCTCCATCTTCGCCTAACCTGATCTACGTTGCCTATCCTTGTTCGAATTGAACTCCGGCGCTATCCCGATTTATTCCGCGTTCAATTTTGTAGCCTCTTCCCTCCATTCCCTCCATTTATTATCTATGGTGTTCGATTGACTCTATGCTTGTCCTAATAGGTCGCATCCGTTTCTTCATTGTCTACCCTCAACCTTGAATCAATCCGACGGTTCACCATGTCAAATCGATTTCTCCCTGGCTGCTTCTCCCGACCTCCGCAGAGCCGCCGCTTCAACTATGTTCTGACTCACCTCGCCATTTTCTATCAAGTCACTTCTTAGCCCATTCCAATTCTAATTTTTCTCTAACCGACTCGAAACTTGCCATTTTTCCTTGGGCTGCTGTCCCCTTTGGGCCACTCGCTCCTGTTCCTCGGTCCGCTGACGTCCGAATATCATGTGGTGTTTATTTCTGTCTCCGAAACCAGCATCAAGTAGCTACGGCATCTATTCTACTCTCTTCGAGCTACCTGTTCCTCACTCAGATCCGCCGACATTCGAATATAGTCTATTTGATTTTCTTGGAATCTGGGTCGCTGCGTCTACCCTGCCAAAATTTCTACCCTCCGCATTCATTGTCTTTGCTACGTATCTCCACTCCGCACCGCATCACTTCGACTCTGTCCTGACTATCTGAACTATCTACGGTTTTATCTTCTCCTCCGGGTCTCCCCATCTGAAACTCGGCCTCTTCAAGTTAACTCAGTTCCGACTTAATTATCTGCCGATTAGCTCCCACTCCTCTCCAATCCTCGGCCGCTTCAATTCGGCTCTGTTCTGACTATCCGACCTATCTACGGTTTCATTTTCTCTCCGGATCTCCGCGTCTAAAACTCAGCCCCCCTTCAAGTTCACTCGGTTCCGATTTAATTATCTGCCGATTAGCTTCCACTTCTCACCACTCCTCGGCCGCTTCAATTCGAGTCTATTCTGACTATCTGATCAACTTGCATAAACTCGGTTCCGACTTCCATCACGGCGGCCGTGAATCTATCGAATCACTCATCAATTTGTCCCAATCTTTTCGAGTGTTGCCTGTCTCGACACTGGCAGGTAGTCTACAAAATTACTCGACATCTAATGCTCATCCTTGAAGTCCTGTTTTCATTCGGCCACCTACTCCCATGCGGCCTCGCTCCGCAGACATCCGATAATCATGTTGCGTTTCTTGGCTCAATTCCTTCCGTTCATTACTTTGTTGTGGTCCTCTCCGCTCTCTGATCCTATCCTCCCTAGCCTCTCGCATCTGTTTCCTTGTCATCTTCAAACATTGGTCTGCATTTAATCTGGCATCCCGAGTCCTGTCTACCATGTCCGGCAGGCTTTAGCCTACTCAAAATCCTACATTCCTCAATTCTCTGTTCACATTTGGTTCCCATTTGGTCGCATAAACCTAGTTCCTCTCTCCGCCGGCATCCAAAAGGCTTATTTCGGTCTAACCAGCATAATGCTGCTACCGACTCAGAACTTGTCTGAATCTGGGTCACTTCCTGTATCTTGCCAATATTTCTGTGCTTCGCACCTAGTTCTTGGCTTGCTCAACATTTTCCATGGCTCTGCCCGAGCTCCGATTCTTCGAATCTCCCCCCGAGTTTCCTCCTATCTCATTTGGGGTCCTGTCTTCGCGGATGCGTCGTCAACTCCTACCAGCCGGGTATCCACGACAGAACCCCACATTGTGCCGGAGGGCGCACCGCGCCTCTCACCCGCTTTCGAATTCCATTTGGATTCTGGGCCTCACAGCCACCACCTGGTCGGAGCACGAAGAATATTACTCATAGCAGCGCTCACAAGTAGTATAAAAGTAGTTACTCATTGTCATGTACGCTACCGGATTACAACGAGATTCCTCACTCGGCTCGCTTGTGACGTTCCCTCGAGGCTTATTTCAACAGTTCATGCAGGGCGTGCGTTTTACAAGATAGAGACCGAAAGGCCGTATATTTGCGGCTTTGTATCTATGGCTAATATTACTGCCTTAATTTGAGCCTCGACCATACGCGTGGTCTATATTTTTTCCAACCTGTAAATATTGTCAACATTCACTTCTTCGATTCAACAAACTCCGGATTAAGTCGAAGTGGCCTGGAGAGCTATTTTCAACAACATCAGGCTGAAGTGCTCTGATGATATGGGATGGAAGGGTATAGGGAGCAACTCGATGAATCCCGAGGCTGAACATCTGCAATGCGGCCAGACGCGGAGAAGCGCTGAACGGTAAATTTGCTCAATCTGAAGGAAAAAATTCCGTTTTCCCGTCGATCAGGTCTGCGGAACGGTACCGTGAGAATCGAGGGCGAACAAAGGTAGCTCTTGTCCTTTCTGAAGGATGCGTTCTAATTTCCTAATGAGGACCGTATACCTCCGTTTTCCCGGCTATCTGATGGGCGCGTTTCCTTGACGGCATGCCCCTATTCTACTTTTGGAAAGTAATTTACTCCGTTTTGCCGTTGCGACAGATATATAACGCTCTAGGAGGACCACCCTCATCTCAACAAACGAATCCGAACTCATCCAACGAACAAACTCCTCAGAAACCACACATCCTCTCACTCCTTAAATCCCAGATGGCATCCACCTCCTCCACTCAGCTTCCTGACGCCCGCCTCGTCGTGACCGGGCACTCTCCAGACGGCACCTCCATCTTCACATTCGACGACGTGCGCAAGCCCTTCGCGCCCTTCGGCCCCGCGGGCAGCCGCTTCACCAACTTCCACGTCAGCCCCACCGTCCCCGCGTCCAACACCGCGCCCTACCCCGAGCTGTCGGCGGTCCTCCCGCGCTGCCCGCCCGAAGGCGTCCTCTTCTGCATCACAGACATCCCCGCGGGCGCCAGTGCGCCCATGCACCGCACTCTCAGCGTCGACTACGCCGTCGTCCTCTCGGGCGAGATCGTGTGCAGCCTCGACGGGGGCGACGAGAAGACGATTAAAACGGGAGAGTTCATGGTTCAGCGCGGCGCGAACCACGCTTGGCACAACCGCACGCAGGAGACGTGCCGCATTCTGGTGGTGATGGTTGGGACGGAGAAGATTGTACTTGCGGATGGGAAGGCGCTTGAGCAAACGGTGTTTGGGAAGAAGCCTGAATAGATGAGTGAGCAGCGGACTTGTATCGAGATCCATGTGTTTTCAGTGATATTTAATTTCCATCCACCGTTATTTCCCTCCGAATTCAATAAGCGGCATGCTCCGGGGAAAGACGGCGAGCCCAACGATTCGTAGAATAGATTGGCCTCTTATTTGCAGACATGATCAGCGTTGTTTACAGGGATACTTTAAACAAATCCCTCCGTTATATTACCATCTGGACGGCATCCCAATGCCCGTGTCCGCCAAGAGCCGAAGCGTGCGCGCCAGCTCTTTGTCCTCGTTGGGGTAGCCATTAAATCTCATCTGGCTATCGCCTTCCTTGGGCGGGAAGATAAGCCCCTCGTCAGGCTCGCATACCGTTCCTTCAGAGAATAACTGCGAGAAGTTAATTAACAAATAAATCGGGATGTCATAGTTCCGAGAAACCCACGGTGCCATTGATCATATACGCCTTCAGCGCCTTGGCGATACAGACAGACGGGTGGTTGGTTGAGCAGTGGCTACGCAAAGAAATGAGTGGTTCTGTCCGGTAATCAGATTGTACAGTAACAATTTACCCGTAGCCATTATTGTGCAACAAGCGGGCATTTTCTTTACCAAATGTCTCGACCATGCGTCTTCCAGATGTAATGGGGGTGATTGGGTCCTGTATTTTCCGCTCAATACAAGAACCCAAAAAAAATTAGGATCTCACATAGCTGTTGGACACGAAGACGACAGGATTTCTGGCATAGGAATCATCAGTAGCAGAAATGGCGAGAACCGTTCAGATTACTTGGGTTTGCGGGAACCAGAACCCAATTCCCAAGAACCCTCGTATCTCGCAGGTGAAGGTTGAACACTTCCCCAATGGCGACATCTCACGACACCCGAGAACCAATTCGGGCCTCCAAGCGGGTTCGGTGCCGCGAGCTATAGATTGATGTCAACATTGCTCGTGGGAAGTCGAGTGAATACTCACCGCGTCTCTCCACCCCATCCACGTCTTCGTCCACGCCTCCGAATCTCCACCGCTAGGGTCTACTTCGAATGGCGGCGCATCCCCACACGAAACCGCCATCCCGGCCTCGCTCGCGCCCATCTCGCGGCCAGGGCCCCACCCCTCCTCCTCCGCACGCTGTGCATCAGTGATGTTGCGCGCGTGCTCCGCCCAGTTGGCGCCGCCCGCGCCGCTGAGTTTGGCGAGCTCGGTGCCGTCGCCGTCCTCTGCGTGGGCGATCGCCTCCGCCAGCGCGGCCCAGCTCGAGGGACGGTACATGGCCGAGAAGATCGCGTCGAAGAGATGACCGCGGTGCAAGATGGTGGGCAGGCCCGCGGTGGGGTGCGGCACGGGAAGCGGCGCGATTGCGAGGTGGTCGGAGAGGCCCCAGATGCGCGCCGAAAGTTCCGACGTGTTGGTGTCGGTGTTTGTCATGAGCGCGCATCGTTCTGGGCCTGCGGACACGCAGTTAGATAGGAAACCGTCAAAGACCTGGTCAGCATTCGTAGATGAATATCGGCAGATGAAAATCATACAAGGCACTCACCCCGTTGGTCGACTTTCCAGCGCTTATTCCGTGGTCGACTATGGAGGTATATTGCTCTGGCGCATAAACGACTAATCAAAGTCAGGGTTACTCCTCCCCGCGGGGGTAAAACAAGTTCACCTCCATCAAGTATAACTCGTTCCGAATGTTCCGGGAACATGGCAACGTAGGTAGCGCCTAGGGTTGTTCTTGGAGATTGCTCAGTGAGCTCGGTCGGGTAGTACAGCTCTTTAACTTACCCATAGGAAAACCCCCAGTAATGTAGACCGCCATCCCCAACAGCCTTCCGCATCTCTTCCAAATCCCGTGCGACGTTTACGGTTGTGACGCTCCGCAGGATCGTGTCCCCCACAGCGTCGCGGCACAGTTCAGTCAGCAGGTTAGCACGCGCAGACGTTGTCAACAGGGATTTGTTCAGAGTCGCAATGTCCGCGTCATTGAAGTCGAGGTCCCCGCTATCGTGACTGAGAGAATACAGCTCGCGATGGAAATTCGTTGGATGACACCTTGGAGCCCATGAGCTCGAACAGTGAATTAGATTCAAACGTACGATATCCGGGGGGTTGTCATGTTGACCCCGCGCGGGTCCCAGCTCACGATATCAAACTTCCCTTCAAAGATGTTGCTCAGCAGAGGGCCAGTTTTGAGAAGTCCTGCATGACCAGAGCCTCCCGGTCCCTGGGTCAAATTGGGAGTCAACCTTCAAGATATGACAAAAAATTCAGGCCAGCGCACCCCCGGGTTTGTGAATATGGATCCCAGGCGTTCGGACGCGGAAACGGTGGCGGGGAACATCCTCATGGCGATCACAGTCTTGCCGTCCGAGCGAGGAGCAACGTAGTCGAGAGGGACGGTGAAGAAGCTACAGTAGAAGGTGGAATTGTCGGGACATGACGTCCACTGCAGTGTCGCGCCTGGCCGTACAGGCACGGAAGGAGAAGATAGTCTATCTTTCCACCGAAGAAGAGCTTGGCGAAGCTCTTCTTCGAATTGGGATTGGAATTGGGAGAGAGTACGGTCGTTCCACAAAAGCGTTAGGAACAGTGCCCCCAGTAAGATAAGGCGGCGGTAGCTGGGGCGAGAAGATGGCGCCCGGTGCTGCCCAAATTCTTCGCGTTTTTCGACGGGGAACATGTTGGCGACCACGATGATGACTGTTCTCACCAAAAGCACCGCAGTCCGGGTACCGGCCCGGTGACCCGTTCGGTTTCTTCCGTCATCCAATCTTAGATAGACCTGTCCAGATGCCTAGAGCCTCAGATCATCCGCTTTTTCGAGAGTAAGGAGGGCACCGTTCGAGGTATACGTCCTCATCGGTCCTCGATGGGTTTTCCGGTTCAAAATTCAGTTCCAGCATCACTTTTTCGAGGAAAGAATCGTCAAAGCGGGTGGAATGCTGCTGGATCTAGTTAGAAAACACTACACAGATTCGGGGTTCATTTCCGCGGCGTGCGAGCCCCAAATTACCCTTTTCGGGCGATGCCATTGACGACAGTTAACGTTAAAGTGGGACCGTGTCAGTCCTCATCCTCCAGATTTGGCGATGATCGGCGCGGACAAAAAATATTGGCTCCGAGATTTTTGGGTCCTGAAATTGAACCGCTGTAAAGATGGCCGGTTTCAGACAATCAGTGATGCATAACGTAGCAGCTGACATGCGCTGACAGCTGATTTTCGGATGATCTTCCGTATGTATAGCTTTGTAAGTCCGTTGGTTTTGGGGCCTCATGACTCGCGAGTAGTTGTCTGGACGTTCCTGACACGCAGTCGTTAATACACTCATTATGCCCCGGATTTCGCTCGCTGTACTTGGTGGCAGCTTCTTGCTCGCCCTAGCTCACGCTAAAAGCACTCCCAGCCCCGCTGTGTCTCTTCTGTTTCAAAATGACGGAAACTGGACGGTGCGTACATATATCACTCGCCTTGATTCGCTCGCTCATTGCAGCAGAATTTCGCCAATCTTCCGAGCGCACTGCTTTTCTACGAAGAGGCCACTTACGATGAGGCATTGGCAACTTGCAAAGCGCAAAACGAGACGCTCCTGAGTCCTGCGTCGTTGAAGCCGTGTGTTACCATTCTTCTTTAATTTACAGTGACTGAAGAACGCTCAGGTTGGCAAACCAACTCTCGTATCTCGAATACCTCCAGGACGTGACTCGAGCGACAAAATATTGGATGTCGACTGGAAATACGACTCACTCTTCTATCGCTCCTCTCCTCTCAACCGAATTAATCCAAACACCGACAACCACCAAATTGCCATTCTTGTGTACCAACTCTGCACCGCACACCACCCAGGTCAATACCGATTTCTCGGCGTCTCCGAGGAGCGTCGTGAACTCGAAGGGTGTAACGTACACCGGGTAATCCAGGCCGTCTCTATTTATTAGATCTCAGTTGACTTACTGCTTCAGGACACGCGACCACCTTACGTTTCGTTTCATGGGAATTCCGTACGCTCAGCCGCCAATCGGACCCCTGCGCTTCGAGTATCCGCAACCATGGAACGGCACCGCTGTTGATGCGACATTTTGTACAGAGAATTTTGCTTTTTTCCTGATGAAAGCTTGACGAATACCTAGTCAAACCTGTTTGCCTTCAAGCCGGCCCCTTTGGAAGCAACGCGCTCGGGCTCATGCCGTGGGGAAACAGTGAAGATTGGTGAGGCACGTCTCATCACCCGAAAAACCGACCTTACGCGCACTTTAGCCTGAATTTGCATGTGTTCACGCCGTACATTCCCTCTAACCCACCTAGCAAATCCGCCCCAGCGCTCAAGCCCGTTCTATTTTGGATTCACGGGGGCGGAAATGCGCAGGGAACGGGAGAAGACGCGACCTTCGACGGCGGAAGCCTCGTCTCGCGGACGGACTCGGTCCTGGTCACCGTCGACCACCGGCTGAACATCTTCGGCTACCTCGGGCTCGACGACGCGGTCAAAGGCAACTACGCCATCGCCGACAAGATCGCCGCTCTCCAGTGGGTACACGATAATATCGCAGCGTTCGGCGGTGACCCCAGCCGCGTGACGATTTTTGGCCAGTCGGCGGGAGGATCGTCTGTCATTGAGCTCATCAGGTCTCCTAAAGCCCGGGGGCTCTTCTCAGCTGCGATATCGCAATCTGGTGGAAATAGCCCAGTTTTGGACTACGCCGCTGCTGCGGCCGCCGTCGGTGAGTTGCTTTGTATATATGAGCAGAACCTGAGGATTTAATTTTAATTGGTAGTTCCGCAACTCGAGCCGTACTGCAACAGCATAGGCACTGAGCGGCTCGCCTGTCTCCAAGCACTCCCCGCAGACACGCTCCTGAATATAACGAACAACGTGACGGCAGCGTGGACCGCTGTGGTCGACGGGATATACGTGATAAACGACACGGTCAGCCAGGTGAGCCAGGGGCCGTCGGGCGTAAACAGCGTGCCGTTTTTGCTGGGGTTCATGCCCGAGGAAGGCCAGTCGTTCGTGCCGAATTTCCACTGTGCCGTACACAAGTCCTGATTTTCATACAGGCTCCTTGGAACATTAATCCCTCCGAACCTGCCCGTCTTTAATCCTACCCCTATCTTTGAGGCGGCTGTGGGCCCGGCAGGCGCGGCTTTGGGCGCTGCAGTCCTTGACTCTGGACTGTGGAATACAAGCGCGAGCTTTACTCCATGTGCGCTGCGCGTTCTTCATTCGAGTGCCTTTTTTCTGATTTCATGCCTCAGACAATGCGACCATTAGCGTCTACACCGATTTCGGTCTCACATGCCCAGCTGAGCAAGTGATTACTACCGCAGCGGCTGCGAAGACCTTCCCATCGCTGTACGTCTCCTCGACTTCACGCAGCAACTCCTCTGACCGCGAATGTAGGCATGTGTACGAACATCAGCGCGGCTACGCCCTGTCATATTTCGACCCCTACGGCCTGTGCACCTTCCCCGTCGGAACCGCCGAGCCCCCGTACTACCGCTGTCACTCTAGCGATCTCTACGAGGTGCGCGTCGTCTCACCCCCATCTCGTGTCATCTCAATCACTGACGCTCTCCAGGTCTTCGGCACGTACTACATATTCGACCAGCCCATGCGTAATGCGCACGACATCGGGTACACCACGCTCGTGCAGGACATGTGGTCGTCTTTCGCGCGCACAGGCAACCCCAATCCGTCCTTTGCGTACCTGGCGGCGCGTGGCTACGACAGCACGCTCGCCGTGTCGAGCAAATTCACCTGGCCGCAGTACACCGCGGGCAACCCCGCCGTCGCGCACCTGCAGTATCCGGGGCCAGCGGTGGGTGCGCTACCGGATATTGCGCGATGTAAGGCGTTGGGCTTTTGAATGCCGAAACTAGTGTCGCTGTGGCCGTTGAAAATGTAAATGTCACCTTCAACCCGACTTCAAGATTCAGTAAGATTTCAAATTTCAAAGCGCCCGCAGTATCCGACCTGCGCCTTGGATGTACCCTTGTAACGAGTGAGTTTTTTAATTGATACCTCATTCCCCTTACGCTCTTTATTTTTCTCAACTTTCCTTTGCTCCCGACTCGCCGCGACTACCATCGCCGATATCACTTTCATTTATTTGTTTCCCCTGTCAACCCGTTTCTCGTTGTATATAACCCTGTGATGTCCGTAGTCTCGTTGGACTGCCTACTACCCTACATCTTCTCGTGCCAGAACTAGCTGCCAACTCACTAACCGGCTGCTCTCCCTCACAACTTGCTGAGCGCTCCACCACGCATAGGCCATCCTACATTCCAGATTATCCTGTGCGTGTAAAACTCTCGAGCTTGCAGAGAATATTGTCTTTCTCGGTGCATTCACCCTCTAGACATACGGCACTGAACTCATAACGTTATTGGATGCCCATGGGCGCTCATCATGATCCAAATCTCATTACATGTAGCATTGGGACAGACGCCGTGAATCGTCCCATAAAATACAATATGCAGTAAAGTGGGAGGGTATCTCGTCTCACACAACCTCAGACGTTCTCCAAAAACCGACTCTCGCCCCCCGGCATCGTCTTGTCTTTGTCTTCTGCCCCAGTGGCAGTGCCGTCCGCCGCCGCGCCGTCCGCGCCATCGGCATCCGCGTCAGGCCCAACGCCAACGGCGCGCGCCTTCTCCTGCTGGCGCTTGCTCGGTCGGCGCGAGACCGTGGCGGAGCCCGAGGGCTGGCGCGCGTGTCCATTGCCGTGGGGCTTTTTGTCGATCTGCGTTCAATGAATATACGACACACCGAAAATAACAAAAAAGACTCACCGGGAACCCATTCGCCCCAATCTCCATCCCCTGTTGATGATGCCCCGTATAGCTCGGCGGGCCCGCACCCTCCCCGTCCTCGGCGTCCGCATACTCCAGCCCGTCCTCCGCGTCCTCCTCCTCGACACTGCTCCCCTCCTCCTCGCTCCCCCCGTCTTCCTCCTCGCTCACATACCCCGCCGCGCGCACCGCAGCCGCCACCGGCCCGCTCCGCTCCATCTGCTCGCTCGCCACCAGATACCGCGCACACAGCATCCGCACGTCGTTCCACCACTCCATCATATCCTCGCGACTCCGCGCGCGGAAGCTCCACGCGTGCTCCCCCCCGCGCATCCGGCTCAAGCTGAGACTCCTTCGCACGCTCCCGCCCTTGGTCGTCCCGCTCCCGTCCTTCCTTCCCTCGATATGGAACTTGTGCGACTTTGCAGACGCGGCGCTCGGCGGGCCCAGTGTGCACATAGGGAGGAACAAGCTAAACATCGGCTCCTTCCCGCCGCTGCTCATCGGGTCGCTACTCGCGTATTCGTGGAGGAATCCCGCCGGGGTGAGAACGAAGAAGCTTTCACGGTACGCGCGCGTATAGCGCTTCTTCCGCTCGAGCAGCCCACTGTGCACGGGCGCCACGCTCGGGTCGTCCTTGCTCGGGTACGTGATCGTGCTCGGGTTCCGCAACGGGGTCTCCGGGTCGAGTAGATGGTCCGAGCGCCCGCTGAACGCGAGCCACTCGCGGTCCGGGGCGAGCGCGGCCATGTGGGCAGCGACCTCGGAATGCGTCTGCGCGATGGAGGACGTCGCGCGCGCCTGCCACTCGTCGTACGTCTGCCACGCAGACTGGATCGCGCGGACGATGCCCTCCTCGAAGTGCGCGCTGTTCTGCTGCATGATGATGATGGATTTTTGGAGGAGGTTCTCTTCGTGGACTTGTTTTGTGAGTTGGCGGACGACGGCGGTGTTGGCCACGTAGCTGTGGGGTGGGAGTCGGTAAGTGAAGTCAGAAGGGGAGGGAAGGGGCACGCACGGATCTGTTTTACTGGTGACGGCCATGGGGGTGTTTTTGAAGGAGGAGATGCCGGCGGAGAGCTCCGCAATGAGGCGCGTCGAAAGCTCGCGCTCCTTGGCGACGTTGGTCGCGAGCTTGCCCGTGTCATTCTGCACATTCTGCGCCCAGTTAAATTCTCTCTCTCTGGATACAAGTCGCCACCACACACCTTTATGTGCGCCTTGATCTCTGTGCGCAGCTTCTGTAGGTGCTGCACGATGGAGCTGTCGATCGTGCGGCCGAGATTCGCGTGCTGGTCCGCAATAACACGCGTCTTGTCGCGGATGTCGTAGTAGATGTCCTGCAGGCCCCCTTCACCGAGAAACTGGTTCCCCGCGCGAAAAGGCACCTGGATGACGGCGCCGAGCTTGGTGAGCTCCTTCGCGGTGTTGTTCTGGATGTCTGCGACACCCTCGAAGTACGCAATGAGCTGCTTGACAATGGCCTTCCAGGCGACGAAGCGCTCGATGAGGATGTCGGAGGGGCGGAGGTCATGCGGGGCTATGTTTTTCTTGATGAGGGACTGGGAACGGGAGAGGGTCGAGCCCTGTTTGCTGGCCCGAGAGATGGAGGTTGCACGCGATATGGAGGCGCCGTCGTGGTTCATGGTGGAGTAGGGGGACCCGCAGTTGCCTGCCTCGCGTCTTTATAGCGGTGCGTGAGCCTGACAGTGGTCACGCTTGACGTCATTCGGAACCAAATATGCACAACCAAGGGCGGGATTTTCCTTTCAACATTCCCACAGTTCGACTTGAATTGTTCAAAAGACGCAGCAATCTATCAGGCGAGAGGTTTGGGTCCAGTTTCGAGGCTGTTTCTCAAGAAACAAAAAAGGGCAGCGCGATCGTTGACGTTGATCATTGGAGTTCAATTGGACTTCGATCTCCCATGTTGGGGAGACGGTTGAGGGAGAAACAAAAAAAAGCAGTAGGAGAGCGTCGGATGGGATCAACTCTCTGGAGAGAGTGAAATCGAGACAGGCGTGTGGAATCAAAGTAGAATTGATTTTTGATGGCCGAGGTCGGCTGTCAATAGACATGTAGTAGACATGTACCCTTTCAATGGAGTTATTCGACGCGTCTAATGGAAGATCTGACGAAAATCCACTGTTATAGATTGCCTCATTGCGCCAGAAATGCGCTCGGCGGTGCCCATTTTTTTTCTGTTCACTATTTTATATAATCGAGCAAATGATTGAACTTCACATTTTACCTCCTCACAACAGTCAAATACGAGGCGAGGAGTTGGTTTCTGAAAATGAGGCCGTATCGTTTGAATATGTACATGCATCAATAACACTCATCATAAAGGACTGCAGGATGGGAGAACAATATGAATATAAGCAAGTAGCGAGCCCACAGCGGCAGTACTGATGGCTTTAGCCGGGTTTGATTATTTTAATTTAGGCAAACACGGTTTTAGCCGTAAGACGTTAGCCAACCTGGATTTTGACCCAGTTCTCTGGAGACCAGGCGCTCCCTGCGGATTCGATCTTCTGGAGTTGACAGAGCTCCAATAAATCGACGCAGAGGCATTTTTTGTTCTATAATAATCGTTCAAAATCCCCCATAAATTGCTTCGCGAATATCTATCGACTGTTATATTATTTTACCAACCTTCAAACCCTAGGCCTCCAACAGACGTAATCCATCCTATTCATTATAATGAAGAAGTATTGTACTTAAGTACGTATTAAGAATAACAGTAGTATCCAAAATTTAGTTGCCCGGAGCACCTCGATGAATGTGGGTCGAAGGGCGAAAGGAGAGTATGGTAAGACTTGCGAGAGTCGTAAAAATCACGAGACCCAGGAATTCAGGGGTCAAAAGTGTGGGTGCTCCACCGAATGGGGAAAAAAGAGCACCGATGGGGAAGAAGGACAACCAAAATGTGCCCGGGGGTGCTGGTTTGAAAAGAGTAAGCACTATATCACAGGCCGTGTAGAGCGCGTACGAGGGGGATTATTTCTGGCTCCACCGTTGGCTGTGAAAATTTAGTGAGACTTGTGAGACTCAAGGAAGCGCTGAACATAGATACCTTGCAAAGTAGGCAATACCTCTTCGAGCAGACATGGGCACAGCAGTATAACGACTTGGTTGGTAAACAGACTGTCGATTACCCGAGGACCCTGGCCGTCACCACCAGGGCCACCAGCGGCGCCATCAGTTGCCCTTCCGCCATCGCCTCCGACGCCTCCTCGCATTGGAGGCACTGCGAAAAAGGTTACGAACGGGCAGGATTTAGTCAACTCCGCCCGTACCGTGGAGGAGTATCCTTTCGTAGACGGGCAATTCGGCCATTATTGTATGAAGTGATAGATGAAGATGGTGAACAGACAGTCGGCCTTGGCTGGAACGAAGTGCGAAATGTCACCACTTCTTATGTGGACCACAAACGCCCACAAGGGAGATACTGTCATAATCACCGATACCATTTCGAAAATGTCTATATGCTACATATGTCTAGTTAGACGGTGGCTTCGATCTGTCATGTCTCGGTGTTAAGTTCAACACGGCATGTTTGCATGGAGATAATCTCTTGACTCTGGTTCTCAGTGTGGGGTCACCCCGTGTTGGGGAAAAAAAAAACAATCCAAGTTTTGCTCAGATCTCTTATCCATCTAGAGAAAAAGTATGTCTTTTGGTCGTCAAAGAAAATCTGCTAGAGGGTTTCCCATTTAATTAAAAACTGAGTGAGATATCAGAAAAAATAATCTGATCTTGGATTGGCCATATGCACTGAAGAAAGAGAGAAGGAAGGAAGAAAGAAAAGGCCTAGCTGGGCTGTGTACAGGCCGAAACAGCTCTCCAGTGGATTTGGACACTACTTTCGGGTAGCAGCAGCTAGATGATCCACACCATACGAGGCCCCAGGTCACTACCTTATGTGTCGGTCCAGGAAAGAGTAAACCAATGCTTCAAAATATCTCGGTCTTTTTCTCGAGTAAAACAGGCTCAGAACGGCCGAAGTCAGCCATACATAGATCGCGCGGGCGCGAGATTTTTTTCCTCGGATTTACCCGAAGCACCCCCAAATACCGCAATGTCACCCTACATAACGCCCTGAGCTGATTCATGCAGTGGTAAGGAGGACACAGGTGGCACGGAAGGCGCCTAAAACTTCAACAGCGGAGCCCAGGAGGTTTTCTAAAAAGGCAACGCTTAGACCAAAATAGAGTGAAACAGCGGGCTGATAAGCTTAGCGTTTGTTTGAGAGTAAAGCCGTAAATGCTTGGGGGAGAAAGCGTACAAACACAAAAGGTAGTGTCCGGGGGCCTGTTCTACGCACCCTACGTTCTTCTTATAGGGAAGTTCCTCTCTCCGTAGTTGACGACGCAGATACAGCGAACGGGTTACGCCTACGTTCCGTGATTTTTAAACGCCGGTATCTTACTACAACGTCAGCATTGAATAGCGAATGACAGTTTGAAGGTTACCTTGTATGAGATGTCCAGAACTTGAACTGATTACGATGAGTCCAGGACAGCCGCATTGTGTAAGTGATGTCCGATGTCAACTCGGTCTCAGGAACGTGAATCGCCATATTTTTAGTGCACTTCCACGCTATAAAGCACCACTAGTAATTCCGCGTCAGCATCCAAGAAACCCCCGCCCCAGCCAAATTACGCAGGTCTGAAATTTAGGCAGAAATCGATCCAGAAGACAATGGAAGGCAGTGAAAGTCGGTTCGTTCTTTTATCACCGCAAGCATTTTCTTACATCCATACCTTCGCGGAAAAGGCGGAGGTCAGAGGATATCCGTTGACGGGAAGGTCCTTTCCGTACCGACATTGAACGTGGTCGATTTTTGCAAGCAGTATCGCCTCAGTGACGGCATCCTTGAACGCCTCCAGAACGAAAAATTTGAGACGGCGGGGGCACTTCTCGAGGTAGCTGAGGGCAATCTGGAGAAAGTGGGGTTCAAGCAAGGACAGATTGCGGAGCTAAAGAGGGCGTTGAGAGAATTTTTGTCGACAAAAATGGTGATCGCGCCGGCACCGACAAGCTAGTAGAGTGTAATCACCGGTTTATCGGTCGTCCTGAGCGCCGCTGTGCTGTAAACCGCGTAGGGTCGGTGTCGGTTTCGTTGACGTCCCACCCCGTTCTCGGCGACTGGGATCCCATGCGTGGGTATTGTCATACATTCAACATTGTTCCCATCCATTCAGATCGGAGGCGCGAATGAACCAAAGCCTGAATAGTCACACCGGATAGAGGAATATATTGACCTAGGTCAATAGGTTAGCGGAAAGTAGATAATTCAGGACATAACACAAACTGTGCAAAGACTTAATAAATTTATTTGGTCTGAAATGGACCCAGAAGTAGGTACATTCAGGGGCCGTTTCAAAAGCGGTTTATTTATTCACTGTCCCCCACATCTGAAAGGACTGCTGAAAGATGAACTTTCAGGAGCCATTTCCAGTGAAAAGAAAGATGTTCTTTTCAGTTCGGCTGAAAGGGGTGTCGAAAGGATTTCTTTCGGCGGTGCTTTCAGCCGTACTGAAACAAAGACTTTCCTAAATTTAGGAAAGTGCCGCCGAAAGTCCAACTTTCAGCATAAGCCTAGGGTGCACCCTGAGGTGCACCCTGAGGTGCACCCGCAGGTGCACCCGCTGGCGGGGGTCGTCGACCTTCGAGACGCAGCGGCAAAAATTTGGAATTTAATTACAAGGCGCGTCAAACGACGCGCCGACGCGTACAAATTACATACGGCTGTAGAGAGTATACACAGAGGCAGATATATGTAGAGTAAGTATTACACAGTACTTCAAGACTGAAGGATGAGTTGATAGATGTCCTTCGTGGCGAACGACGGGCTGAAGAAGGTCCTGCGAATCTGTTCACCCATCGCCCTCAACACGCTCTTCATCGTCGCGTGTCCTTGAGCAAGGCCGCCGATCGAGGGGAAGGTGAGGAATTCGCGGTGCGCGACCTTGCAGGTGCACTTGTAGACGTCGCGTA